>CP136059.1:434044145-434541645 GCA_032464435.1 Aegilops umbellulata | reverse complement strand
AGCAAACAAAATATATATATAGATATTATGAAGCAAACAAAAAAAAGATTTAAACCATGGGCAACTTACCAAGTTTTAAAAAATTCACGAAAGTAATGGTGACAATTTTAGAATGCCCCCAGTTTCCCCTGGATTTTGTCTCTTAGTACTGTACAAAGGCCTATAGAGTGTAGGTACTTAGCACTTGTGCAAATTAAGTTGATGTAAGGAAGCTGCTTTAGAGTATTGGCAAAAAATACATTACATGGAGGTCCAGAACTCCTTGCATTCGTTGGTGGTTGACTACCGGGAAAGGGCAGAATATCAACAGTGAGGAAGCATACCACCCAAAGCAAGACGTGAAAATGTGCTTGGGTTAGATGTTGAGCAGAAGCCACTTAATGACTAATGTACTTCTAACAATATATAGATGTGTAGTATGTGCACACACATTTGTATCAACATATTTGCATAAGTGGCCACAATGAACAATCACGTTTATTAAAATTTTCTAACATTTTATATTGTTTGGTTAGAAATTTAACATTCCTGTATGGCCTACAAATCATCTAATTATTTAATGTAACTTTACATGTATGTAGAGAAATGATATATATGTAAATGTAGTTCTATACTCCAAATAGACATTTCGATTGTTTTAAACATTGGTCTACCTAGAGCCTGAAGCCAAATTGCCTTACTTTCGAGAGTGTCGAATCTTCATTAGATAGAAATATTCTTATCTATTAGTCAATGATCTCAGCTCCTGATTCTTTATCGAACAAAAAATGGATGGTTAAAAAATTCCGAATTGTGTGCAAGGCGTTGCACATTTGTATACCTAAAGTTGTACACACAGTTCTATACTCCAAATAGACATTTCGATTTAAAAACAAATTGGTCTCTCTAGAGCTCGGAGCCAAATTGCCTTACACTTAAGAGAGTCGAATCTTCATTAGATAGAGATATTCAAAATGGCATAGATACAATCAAACGGGTTTCTATAGTTTTTTTATTTGAGCGGTACCGGGTTTCTATAGTTTGTTATTGAACTTCCTGGCAGGGCTGACTCAGATATTTGCAGTTGTATCACATTTTTTTCAAGTTTTCTCCATGAAACCAAGCTGAGTGCAGCTCTGCAACACCAAAAGCAGCTAACGAAAAAGATATATTAGCATTAGGCACCAATGATGTTATCTTCTTTCCACTTTCTTGGGGGCTGATGCCTTGTTCGGTCCCATACCATTTTGATGGGTTCAAGTCTTATCCCTTTTACCGGTGGAATACGTCCACACCATCTCCAAGATTCTTTTCTGTTTTCTGGATAGCTGCTATGCACTTCCTTGATAACAGCAACAGAAAACAGAACATTTCACATCGCAAGATAAGTGCAATAGCAGTTTAAAGGGGCACAACTACATGATTTATGGTATAAAAAGTGACAATTAGAAGTAAGTGTTAAAATAACAATAATATTTCTGAGCATAGTAGAGATGATAATAAAAATGTTCCAACTACAGAATTCCATGACGCCATGGTTCCACACTCCAACAACATTATACATGCGTCAGGTGTGTCATTCCTTTTTACTATTTGCTAATATACATATGACATGACCGAGGTTACCAACCAACGGCTAACTCAGTCATATAAATACATACTAAGACTGAAACATGGGACATGCAAGTAATAGTTATCTGGATTGGAAATCTACAATTTGTATAGGACAGGATTCAACAGCAAGTGACGGAGCGTCAAACTGACTTCCATGGAAGCAAACGCAATCGGTTGAAAAACAGTCTCTCCTTAATAAGATCGATCAATGTAGACAAATGCTATTACTTAAGTAACTATCAACAAAAGGATAAATTGGTTGAAAATAGACCGATGACATATAGTGTAAGAATGCCACTGGGTTTAGTCATAAGGGCGGCTCTATCACTTTCCTAATTCTAAAAGGCCTTAAGTTCTGTGACATATTTGCAGGGAGCACTGAAATTCTGGCAATGAACCTGGAAACAAAAGGAACTTTTCATTTATTTCAGAGAGTAGTGAGGCCAATATAATCAACTTTACAAAAAACCATTTAGTCATGTAAATCATCACAACAATATGGGTCTGGTACAAAAGAGACTTTTGAAATGACCTCCACTTAAGGTAAATTTTTTTAGAGACAAAGGCTTAAGCTGCTGGACCATTGGGGAAAAAGTCAATGAACATAGCAACTGTTCCATGTCTCTTCTCATGTGGTCCGAACATAAATTTAGGAGATCATATGAGCTACAACTTTGTACCTTCCAGGATGTCATGTATGAAATGCACGGAACGCCATGGTAGACTCGTTAAAATAAAAGGCTACAGTAGAGAAATATTTAAGCTTGTAAATATATGAATAAAATAAGGACAAATAATCAAGGTTTTCTAAAAAAAACAGAGCTTCTAGTAAAACTGCAACAGATGTACTGAAACCTGGCATATGGAGGGAGAGCTCGTGCTTGCCTTGCGTTGCCATGCTGCTAATATCCCTAGAATATTTCTGAAGATATATCAATATGTCTGAACACTTAACATATGCATACATATATGGTTTCATAAAAACTGTAACTAACATAACACCTTCAATCTTGATCTTCTGTTGCCTTTCATGTAGATTCAACACCAACTCGTACAGCAGAACCGTTTCAACTGAAATCTCGATCTAGGTAGATACGTTATCAATCCCAAGTGCTATTCTTGTCTCTTCGCAATTCATAAGAACAATTCAGTATATAATTTTGGTGTATGGAGAGCAGTACATACGGCATACTCTTGCCATCAATCACACTCAGTAATGTTTTTGCAGCCATTATATCCTTTCCAGATACATGTGCTCCATATAAAAACACATCTATAAATATGTGAAACTCTTACAGATTCTGGTGAAAGAAGCAAGGTTGTTTACCTGCGTCAGTGGCAAAACGGCCATCAGATCCCTGCAGGGGCACCCCGCAATTGGTGCGGTGGCTGAATGTCGTCGAGGCGCACAATCTGCGCGAGGCAAAGAGGACACCGGGAGGTGCGGGATCGTGGGACGTGAAGCAGCATGAAGCACTGGAGAGGATGCAGGCACAAAACAATTGGAGGAAACAGCAGCGTTGGCGGCGGCGGCGGCGCTGGAACATACGTATTTGAGGTCTCTAAGAAGTGGAGGAAAGAAGCGACGGGTAGAAACCCCTCTTTTTACGGGCGTGCTAACGGAGGACACCTAGCTTTTTGTTTGTTATTAGGAAACGTATATACCTTCGCTGCCGCATGCGATGCCCATGTTAAACGCTGAACCGAGCGTGGTTTCTATTTCTACAAACGTGTAGGGATTGTGGGCCTATGATATATAGATAGATAGACTCTAGGATAGATCTACACCGTAATAATTTGGTATCATCAGATTAACGGCTCCTAATTACTGATTAACGTGGGAATTTTTAGGAAGTGCCTAATTAGTATAGGTATAGATAGATAGATAGATATATACTCCCTCCGTTCCTAAATACTTGTCTTTCTAGAGATTTCAACAAGTGACCACATACGAAGCAAAATGAATGAACCTACACTCTAAAATATGTCTACATACATCCGTATGTTGTAACCATTTGAGATGGCTAGAAAGACAAGTATTTAGGAACGGAGGGAGTAGATAGATAGACTCTAGGATAGATCTACACCGTAATAATTCGGTACCATCAGATTAACGGCTCCTAATTACTGATTAACGTGGGAATTTTTAGGAAGTGCCTAATTAGTATAGGTATAGATAGATATTTCTTGTGTGTCCAGTAGGAAGTCAATATGAGTGATCGTGCATGAATGTACACCGGTTACACTAGTCAGAAAGTTTGGACCAAGGAATGGTTAACAAAAACCAAGGGGTTTATTAGAGCCGCATTTGCAAATGGCTAGGAATTTAGCTGGTGCCTCTGTGCCCGTTGCGACAACTATAAAAAGAGGGACGAGCTTGAAATGAGTAAAGCCCTGCAGAAGTTTGGTTTTACGCCTGGTTACACGTCCTGGACATTACATGGTGAGTCTGCCCAACGTGCCAGAGCCGAGGTTCGTCGTCGCACCGACGAGCATGGTACCGGGACCGCAGACATGGTGCAAGACATTGACGATGCTCGGGACTCGGACGAGGTGATGGAGGAATCTGCAAAGGCATTCACTGAAATGTTGGAGTCCTCAAAACGTCCTCTCCACGAGCACACTGAGCTTTGTCAGCTGGATGTCATCTCACAAATAATGGCTTTGAAGGCTCAATTCAACTTGGGCAGAGAATGCTACGGCGCGATGATGACAGTATTCAGACGATTTCTACACAAAGGCCATGTGCTACCTCCAAACCAGTACCAGTCAGACAAAATCCTCCGTGCTCTTAAGATGCCCTATGAGAAGATACATGCCTCTGAGAAAGGATGTGTCTTATTTAGCCTTCAGTATAAGGACTTGAACTATTGTCCCATTTGCAATTCTTCCAGGTATGTTGTGGTAGACAATGGTATGGGTGAGAAGACGCAGACCAAAATACCCGTTAATATTCTTCGGTATATGCCAATCGTACCAAGACTTGAACGTCTTTTCATGGTCGAAGAGACGGCCAGACAGATGACATGGCATAGAACGGGCAAAAGAACTGAACTAGATGCAGATGGGAATGTGATGATGGTGCACACATCGGATGGTGAAGCGTGGAAGCGCTTCGATGCATTGCATAAGGAAAAAACGGCAGACCAAGGCATCCTTGAGTCCCCGTCAGCACAGATGGGTTCAGTGTGTTTGGTCAGATGGCAGCCCCATACAGCTGTTGGCCCGTGTTTGTCATTCCACTCAATCTCCCCCCTGGCAGATTATGCAATGAAAGAATATTTTTCTAACGTTGATAATTCCAGGGCCCAACTATCCGGGGAAGAATATGAATGTGTACATGCAGCCGCTTAAGGACGAATTGCAAGAAGCTTGGGATAATGGGTTCAAGACATACCACGCCTTTAGCAAACAGAACTTCATAGTGTGTGCCTGGTACATGTACTCGACGCATGACTTGCCGGCGTATACGCTATTCTTTGGCTGATGTGTGCATGGAAGGTTCCCGTGCCCCACATGCAAGGGAGCTCTTGAGTTTCGTTGGCTGACGGCAGGGCGCAAGTATAGTTGCTTCGACTTGCATAGACCGTTTATACATCCTGGCCATAAGTTCGGGAAAGACAAGAAGAACTTCATCAAAGGTAGAGTTGTCAAACACTCTGCACCACCTGCGTTGACAGACCAACAGACCCTAGATCAGTTAAATGCTCTCGAGCCAGATCCAGAGCGTCCAGGGTATTTCAAGGGGTACAATAAGGAACACGCCTGGACTCACAAGACATCCTTCTGGGATTTGCCTTACTTCAAAGACCTCCTTTGCCCACACAATATCGACGTGATGCACACTGAAAAGAATATCGCCGAAGCCATTTTTGGTACATTGTTCGGCATAGAGGGGAAATCAAAGGATAATACTAAGGCTAGGGTCGATCAAGAGGAGCTATATGTTAGACCGTTACAAAACACGAAAGAACCGAAAGGAAAGGGGATCAACTAGACGAAGCGAAATGCATTGTTCAATCTTGGAAGGCTAGCTATGAAGAAAATTATTTTGTGGGTGAAAATGCAGTTGATGTTCCCCGATGGGTATGCAGCAAATCTAAAGAGGGGAGCGAGTCTTCAAAAATTGAAAATATTTGGTCTGAAAAGTCATGATTGGCACATATGGATTGAGCGGATAATGCCGGTGATGTTGTGTTGCTTCATCCCTGAGGATAAATGGCTAGTACTGGCAGAGCTAAGCTATTTCTTCCGTGTTCTTTGTGCGAAAGAACTACCGCGCGCCTGGCCTCCTAGAAGAAATGGAACAGTTGGCGCCGGAGTTGATCTACAAGTTAGAGAAGATCTTTCCGCCAAGCTTCTTTAATCCAATGCAACACTCGATTTTGCATCTCCCCAGCGAGGCACGATTGGGAGGGCTCGTGCAAAATCGTTGGTGCTACTCATCTAAGAGGATGCAAAAGACGCTTCGAGCAAAATGTAAAAATAAACGTAGAATAGAAGCATCGATGGCGGAGGCATTCATCACTGAGGAGGCGGCAAACTTCGTGACCGCACACTACGACACCAAAAATCGTCATTTGCATAATCCGAAGCCTCGTACACTGCTGACGAACCTCAAAAGGGTCAATCCAACCTCAGCCTATTCAAAGGGAATCTCGCACCAGCGGGTGGTTGGAAACCAGTAAGGTTGGATGTTGAAGAATGGCGGACCATTTCGTTGTATCTCTTCAACAACCTAATAGAAGTGCGGCCGTACATCGAGTAAGATCTCGGTACATTGTTTCACAACTTCTAATTCCTTTGAACTTCCCTTATTCCTGGATTTCTTATGCAGTCAATATGTCACCATATTCTCGTATGGAGCAGTGATCCAAAAGGATTCCATCGAAGAGTATGAGCTTCTGGCAAAACAATGAGCCGAATTTCCCGGTTTCATCTCTTGGTTCAAAAAACGGTAATTTCCATTAGACCCTTTTTTTCTTTGGCTAATTTGCGACTAATGCAACAATCCTTTCGTATTAAACTTGTAGGCTAATTCAGAGATTATGGATGCCGAATTGAGACAAGTAGCTAATGGTTTTGACTATAAGGTCCATTCATTTGACAAATACGACATCAACGGGTATCACTTTCGTACCTATGGCAAAGAGCTATCTATGGCGACCGAAAGTCTACAAATTGTTGTGTCTCTGCTATCGGCGAATGAGGTATCGAGTATTATGGAAGAGTTGAAGCAATTTATGAACTTGAATTCTATGGTGAAAACCCACCAAACTTCGTAGTCTTCAGATGTTATTGGTTCCAGCCGAGGGAGACTAGAAGGACTCATGAACATATAGGGCTAGTCGAATCAAACAAAACACCCATTTGGATGTTCCTGATGTCGATATTACGGCTCAACGGGCAACCCAAGTTTTCTATCTACCGTGGGCCTGTCAAAGTGATCTAAATCTCAGTGATTGGGACTTCGTTTATGATGTGCCGCCACGTGTTAGACCACCTCCCCCCAATGAAAAGGATTATGAACCTCACATTAACCAATACACATATGACGAAGGAGAATTCTTCCAAGAAACACGTCTTTCCAAAAAAATGTTTCAAGAACCGCTCTACTCCATCCCAGAACATTGAAGTAGACAACGATAATGAATCCGACTTCACCCCTGAGCTGGAACAAGAAGAGCCGGAAGAAGAAGAAGTTACTGCTGCAGATGACCTGTCAATGCTTGCGATTTCGTAAAGGTGGCCTTCCACATGATGATGCATTTATTAATGATGATGATGAACACGTCATTACCGATAGTGATGATGATGATACTTTTATCAATGATGATGACGAGCGCGTCATTACCGATAATGATTATTAGGTATTCATGTTGTACTTGATTTATATAGTTATGTGTATGATTGTATGATTTATATAGTTGGTATTTATAATTTTCTTACTTTGTATGATTGTTTCTTATACATAGTGCCATGGTCTTGATTCCCGTCCCGGTCGGCCCTCGCCCGCTTTATGATTCGGATGTGGTAAATTCTCTTTCATAACTATTTGTTGCATTTCGTATTTATGCAAATTATGGCCATCAAGTTGACATAGAGATATTTTAATCTAGGAGGTATGTGAACCAGAATTTGAAACGGACTCTCCTGTCGAGAAGTTAAATTTAGTTGAAAAAGAATATGAGTATTTGAAAGAAAAAATTAAAAGAATTGAAGAAGAGAAGATGACATTGGAGTCGTATGTTGCCGATGCCAACGATGATCACAAGATGAAGATGAATGCAATGCGCTTGAAGATGGATGCAATGCGCCTGAAGCTTAAGAAGATTAGAAAATATGCCATTGATAATGAGGCTCGGTATCATTATACCGTTGGATCAATTGTTACCTTAGTTGCGATCTTCATCACATTTGTTGTGATGAGGGTAAGTTTTCTCTAGTGTTTTGCTTTACAAATGGATACTTAGCTTATTTTCCTCCTAAATGGCATAATTACCTAAGTTAAATAAAAAATAAGCTATACTTAGCTTATTCAGTTCATTTATGACATACTTAGGTAAAAATGGCATGATAATCTTTGTTAGCTCCAAAATGATATAGACTTAGCTTATTTTCCTCAAAAATGACATAATAACCTTACTAAGCTCCAAAATGACCTATTTACCTATCTTAGCTCTAAAATGACCTACACTTAGCATTTTTACCTAGCTTAGAAATAAAATGACATTTTTACCTACCTTATTTAGAAGAAGAAGATAAAGAAGAGGAGAGGAGAAAAAGAAAGAGAAGAAAAAAATCTTCTTCTTCTTCTTCTTCTTCTTCTTCTTCTTCTTCTTCTAACTTTCATCTTTCCCAATTTGCAGATTTGCTTTACATGAGGAAGCTTGGATTCATGGATGTACTATTCTTGTGGTGCTTCCTTATTGTTTATGAAACTTGTTTGGATATGTATGTCTATATGCATATGTTGTTGGAAACTTGTTTCTGGTTATGTATACATGGATATGTTGGACTTTGTTGAACTATGTTGTTGGATTGGATGAAATATGTTGTTAGACATGCTGTTGGATATGTTGGATATGTATGCATGTATATTTGTGTCTGAAACCATGTCTAATTAATGAGATTCAAATAAAAACAGGGGATATACAGCCTCTTTGCCATCCGCTAGCAGACGACAAAGAGGACACGTGGCAGTCACCTGTGCAAATTGGGAACACTGGCTGCCTATTTGGTCATTTTTGTCGTCTGCTGGCGGACGGCAAAGTGACCAGCTATGTCGTCTGCCAGCAGACGACAATGATTCAAACCTCTTTGCCGTCTGCTGGCGGACGGCATATCTGGACACGTGGCAGCTTCCCAGTGCTGCCTAGCTGGGCTCTTTGCCGTCTGCCAGCGGACGGCAAAGATTAATCTTTGTTGTCCGCTGGCATACGACAAAGAGCGTCGTTAACCCCCTAACGGCTTTCACGCCACCGCACTGCCGTCAGTTGTCTTTGCCGTCTACTGGCCTCGGATGGCAGACGGCGTATTCCTTTGCCGTCCGTTCCTCAGAAGCGGATGGCAAAGAAGGCCTATGCTGGCAGGCGTTCATCCGGACAATTTGCCGTCCGCTAGCGGACGGCCAAGAAGTTTGCCGTCCGTGATCTATGCCTTTGGCGGACGACAAAGAAGCTGATTCCAATAGTGATTGCTCAAACTAGAACAAAGGCTCAACTCGAGCCTGACTTCGAATTGACAAAGCCATCAACCGGCCAGGATTACATTGCAGCATCTAAACAAGCAAAGAGAAGAAGACAAAGTGACATGTTTATTAGGAATTTTACGTAGGAATAGCATTTTTGGCAAATGAAAGAAGAGAAGAAACACAACCTGAAGCACCGAGCTCCAGAGGGATACCACCTACGGAAGAACACTACATTGAACGCTTCCAGGAGGCATAAACCAGCTCATGGTGCCATCCGCTTCCAAAAGGTAGAAACCAAACCTTTTATCAACTAATTTGGCGGCACGGGCACTCGTGCCACGGGGACAAGCATGAGGTCGTTGCGCCGGCACACGGTGACGCCCATCTGGAAGCGGGCAATGTGCTCGAGCAATGTGTTTAAAAAACCTTGAATTGGGAAAAAGTCCAAAACAAACCTTCAACTTGCAGACGAAAGTTAAATCAAACACTGAACTTGCAATTCCGGAAATCAACACACCGAACTTTTTAATCCGGTCTATTTTAAACCTTGACAACGTTCCCAAAAAGGGATTGTCTATGTGGCATGTCAGTTCCTGGCATTGTTGACTCCCGTCACGACCGGACCGGCCCAACAGACGCGAAGTAAAAAGTTCTACAGGAATCGAACTTAAGATCTGCCACTGCTAAACTCCTTCAGCCAGCCACTAGAAGCATTAACTATTCATTCTATAATGTGAGGCCCGACTTATTTATCCACGCACAACAACGTCGAGATTTGAAAGACTTTTTAAGGGCAAACAGATATTAAAACTATGCAGGCCCGAACAATTTTTAAATCTCCAATTTTTCTAAAATGCCAACACTTCTGAAAATACCTTATACTTTTTAAAAAATGAACATTTTTGAAAACACAATTAATTTTGAGGTGAAAACTATTTGAAACATAAACATTTTTTGAAAAAAATGGGAACAAATTTTAAAAATTGAAGATTTTTGTAAAAATATATTTTTATAGTTTTATAAATTGTTTATTGTCATTAAGAAAATGTAAAATCTGCCTTTGGTAAAATGTTACCGTGTCACATTTTTCAAAAAATGTTTTGGAATTTCGTAAGTTATTTGCGTTTAAAAAATATATTCGGTATTTCCAAATTGTTTACTGTTTTTTTATGAAATGTTTCGGTAAAATTCCAAAAAGGTTTTCATATATGAACACCCATTTCTGTTCTTAAACACAAGTACACGCTCAATATACTCGTTAGCAGCCTTCATTCCGATTGGCTAGGTGAGGCCTCTGCGATTGCGACCTCCTGAGTTCAAGTATTACCTGAGTTGAGGTTGGCTGGTAGAAGACAAGTGCATTTGTAAAAAAAAAATTATTTTCATTAGAAAATTTAAAAGAAGAAATTATCATTACAAAAATGGAAAAAGAATGAGCGAGCGTGCGAGCAACTGGGTCAATGGGCCAGTGCAATTCGTCCTAATGTCCAGCCAGCTAGCCAACGATCCTTGCCACCAGTTAAACACCCTCAAGGTTTAAAATAGACCGGGATCATACTTTGCAAGTTCGATTGTAAGTTCAGGGTTCGATTTAGCTTTCGTCTACAAGTTGAAGGTCTATTTTGAACTTTTTCCTTCAATTTGCATGTGTTTTGCTCTATGAACTTTGTATAAATTAAGCTTATGTTAATTTGTATGAATTATGCCTATGTGAACATGTGTGTGATGTGCTCAAGCAATTTCTAGGGGCTAGGAGCTCCCACATTGATTTGATATGAGATGTCGTTTTCTGCACTGAAGTTATAGGCAGAAAATGAATGTATTTAATTTCAATTGCATGGATTAAAGAAGAAATATATTGGCAACGTAAGCAATGGAACATATTCCTCATAATGACACTCAGAAATACAACCTTTGCCTGCAGAAGGTGCTCAAAAGAGGGGGTTTTAGAAAAGAGGCACTTGCCCGGCCTTAGACTGAGGCCCTTACAGATCCACAAGATAAATTATCCAACAGAGAAAGCAAATAAAAGGGGGTGATACAAGCCCATAGGCTGGGACACAGCGGCGCAGCGCTGGCTAGTCTAACAACACGAAGATGAAGGGCTGCCAAGGTAGCGAGTGTCGGCAGAGATCAGCCGGGGATATCAGTCTTGATGTTCGGCGCAGCTCAGTGCATCTTGCCCGCACCTTTGCCACGAGCTCCTGAACGCGCCCTCTGTCCTTTGGTCTTGCGAGAAGCTTCCAAAGCTGCATAAAAGACACCATTTTGTACAAAAGATCAGCTAGATGCTTGATGAATTTTCCCTCTATTAAGGCTTTATTTCGCATGGTCCAGAGAGCCCAAGCAATGGCTCTCCGAACCCTAGCCATGTCATCCGCCTGTCAGCCCAGATGTGGCAGCTGCTAGACGGTAGAATTTTGAGAACCCACTCGGATTCCACGAGGACCATGTCATCGCCCTCACCGCACTCCACACAAATCGAGCCATTAAACATCTAAAAAGGATATGGTCACGGTCTTCGGGGTGACCACACCATATGCATTTGCCATCACCCGGGCTCAAAAGAGGGGTCACCTGAGCGATAGCACAAACTTTTTCGAGAGTAGCTCTTGGCATAGGTGTATCATTCCAGTAGTGCCAGGGCTGGGCGGGGAAAATCCGGGACCCTGTGCCAAATTCCAAAATGAGGCCTACTTTTCCTTAAAAAAACTATAATCAACCTATCTATAGCTCCTTATGAGATTGAATCAAATCCTCTATTTTTAGTTTATTCTTGTGCTGTTTTCTAGTAAAGAGATTCATATTCTCTAGAGAGAATTTTAAAGGACATAACTTTGATCTTGGAACACGAACATCTAGACCAATTAACACACAAGTATATAAATGTCGAAAAGAAGAAATTTAAAAGGACACATAGCAAGTAGTTACCAGCAAACTATTTGTAGAACTGAGACTATAAGGAACTCACTGACGTGAAACTCGGCCTGCAACTACCGGTAGTCTACTGACTACTGCGCCGTTAGGATTCCTGCTCCTGTGCTCAGGCTTTCTTTTTTTGCACCCTTAGGTCTTGGTATAATCGGTGTTGTGTTGTGCACGATGCGTATTCTGCCAAGCCATCAATTAGCGAGCCAATGGGGAATCATCGATCGGAAGCACCAACAAATTAGTATGGGCCAACGTATTTGGATCTTGTCCTCCGTTAATTGTGTGGCACGCCGGCGTCAGCGGCCTTACTGTTTTTCATCGACTCTCGGTGTATATCTAGTTACCGAGTGTCTGAAATTCCAGTAAAGTGTTTGTTAATCAAGCAGCGTAGGAGATGAGAATTAGCAAATCCGATAAACTTTATTGAAATCAGCCAAGCAAGCGCACCAAATCGACTGGTATTTTGATCCACTAATCAGCCGAGCATCATCACAGGTGGATTAAACAAGAATTTAAGATAGCCTTGCCCCTCGGTGCAAAGTACACACTAGTTATTTAGTGGTACGGGCACTCGCACCACGGCGGCAAGCACGAGGTCGTGGCGCCGGCGCACGGTGACGCCCATCTCCTCCGCCATGTCCAGCTCGCCGGCCGCCGCACCGCCCGGCAGCTCCCAGTCGAAGTGGTACAGCAGACCGGCGAGGGCGAGCTCCACGTTTGCCAGCCCGAACGCCATCCCCGGGCACATCCGCCTGCCGGCCCCGAACGGTGTGTACTCCATGTCAGCCCCCTTGAAGTCCGCGGCGTCACCGTGCTCGAACCTCTCCGGCACGAACTCCTCCGCGGCGTCCCAGTGCGCGGGGTCCCTGCAAATGGCCCACGCGTTGACGAGCACCATGGTGCCCTTGGGCACGTCATAGCCAAGGACCCGGCAGCCGTCGATCCCGCACTCCCGCGGCAGCAGCAGCGGCGCCGCCGGATGCAGCCGGAGCACCTCCTTGACCACCAGGCGCATGTACTTGAGGTTGGTGAGGGAGGACTCGGTCACCGTCGTCTGGCCGGCGAGCGCTAGCCGGACCTCGTCCTGCGCCTTCCGCATCACTCTAGGGTTCCTCACCAGCTCGGACATAGCCCACTGCAGCGTCGTCGCCGCCGTCTCGCTGCCCCCGGCGAATATGTCCTGTACGACCGACTTGATCATTTCGGTCGACAGGGGAAACTGCAGGTCGCCTTTCCGCTGGATCCTCAGGAGCACGTCGAGTAGGTCCTCGTCGTCGTCGGCCCGGCGGTTCTCCTGGTGCTCCCGGACGACGGTGTCCATGAACGCGTCCAGTTCCTTGCGGTGCTGCCTCACCCGGGGCGGCGTCCGGCTGAGGAGCATGGCGAGGCGCGACGACGGGTAGAGGTCGGGCAAGCTCATCCCGGCGAACAGCTTGCTCCCAGTTGACACCAACTCCAGGAACCCGTCGCGGTCCTTGAACCTGCTCCCGATGATGGTGCGCACGGAGGAGTCGGCGGCGTAAGCCGCCAGCAACCCGCTGAGGTTAACGGGGGCCCGCGACGCTGCCACCGCGCGGAGCAGGCGGCCGGCCTCCTCCTCGCGCGTGGGGCGGAAGGAGAGCACGCGGCGGGCGCTGAGGAGCTCGACGGTGCAGATCTTGCGGAGCTGGCGCCACTCGGCGCCGTAGGGCGCGAAGAAGATACCCTCGGCGCCCGGCTGGATGGAGAGGCGGACCATGCGGCTGAGGTAGCGGGAGGCGAAGTCGACGTCGTGGGAGGCCATGACCTCGCGCGCGGCGTCGGCGGAGGAGGCGACGACGACGGGCAGGCCGCCGAGGCGGAGAAGCAGGAGCGGGCCGTGGCGCCGCGCCATGTCGCGCAGGGCGCGGTGCGGCAGGTCCCGCGCGAGGTGGAGGAGGTGGCCGAGCAGCGGGAGCGCCCACGGCGACGGGGGCAGACGGAGCGCGGCCGCGCGGGACCGGCGCACGCGGTGGAGCCAGAGGAGTGAGACGACGGCCAGCAGAGGGAGAAGCAGCAGCTGGTAGAGCGGCAGCGACGCCATGCCGCTTGCTCCACGGCCAAAGGAGGACCGGAAAGAAGACGATCGGGTTTCGAGTGCCGCTGGAGCTTCTGGTCGATGGAGCCGTGGTTTTATACCACCTTTTGTTGGCCTTGGACGTACTACATGCATGGTGTGGCCAACTGTCCAAGTACACACGCAACTTGAGCTCACAGTAGTCTTCTCACACATGCCTGCTTGAGTCATCGCACGTGCCCACGTGATGTTGAATTGGACCGGCTGGAGACTGACACGTCTTAAGTTTTGTTGCCAACCCTGTTTGGATTGGACTGAAAACAAAATTTGGGTCAACTGACTCACCACAAATTTGTTTCAGTCAATTGCTCTCAGCTGGGCGATGGGGGCCTGTGTTTTGAATTTCGGTCATCTCAGCCAGGGCCGAAAAATACCTTCCGAGAAAAAAATGGATTTTGGTCATAATTAGGCCAAATCTGGGTCAAATTTTGGCTGATTTTTTTGAAAATGGCCGAAATTCGGCCATCTCGGTCTCGGGCTGCTAATAGCGGCCGCAAGAGGGATACGTGCACTACTAGGGAAAATCCTAGAAATAGCGCTGAATTTTTGCCTATCAGTAGCACGGGTGACCGCGCTATTACTACGGCTTTACAAATAACTTGTAGCAGTAGTGTTGGTTGAACCAGCGTTACTACTATCCCTACTTAGCAGTAGCGTTGGTCAGTGCAGCGCTACTGCTATATAGCTGTAGCGCTGACCTACACCCCGCACTACTAATATCCCTGTGCTACTGCTTCTTGTCAATCAGCGTTATTGCTAATGTTACGCATGATTTTTTTTCTGCTACATATTTGCGCTGTATTTGTATAGGTTTTATATAGTAGTCTAATCATATCATGAACAAACAATATCTCATCATATCATACATATAATAGTCTCATCATATCATCACATCATCCAACACAAAGTGATGTCTCTCATCAGAATCTCGATATAGCGATACAAGTTATGTGACATGTCTCCAATATAAGCAACTTCATGGTCATCACATACACATGTTTCATCATTTATATCTGAACTATGATATAGAAGAGAAGAGCGATCACTATGAGCAAGAGCGCGATATTGTAGTACTTGAGGCGCCGGTACTGCTACTTCTTGAGCTTGCGTTGGTTTTTCCCTTAAAGAGGAAAGGCTGATGCAACAAAGTAGAGATAAGTATTTCCCTCGGTTTAAGAACCAAGGTATCAATCCAGTAGGAGACAACACACAAATCACTGAATAACTGCACAAACAGATTGGATACTTGTTTTCTTTGAGGGACAAGTACTATTTGATTTCAGTTTGGAGACAAAGAAAACAATTCTGAACTGAAATCAAACTCCCTACAGCAGTTTGGATACTTGTTTTCTTTGTCTACCAGATTTTAGTTTGGAGTAAAACAAATCTCAACTCTAATCTGAACCAAACTGTAAGAGGTAGTGCAGGCAGCGACACTAGTCAGGGGAGACCACTCTGGTAGATGGGGTTTCGGGGAGGAGATGGCCACAGTGGAGGTGGGCTGCGGGGAGAACATGCTAGCGCCGGAGATTCGACTGCAATAACTGGATTGGCGGCGGTGGCGCGGTTCAAGGGGAGAGACGGGGAAGAAACGCGGCGCTGGTTGCGTATCGCGACGCGCAGGTGCTCCCCTCTCCCTCCCCCTTCTTCCTCTTGGGCGGTAGCAGGCGGCGTGGCGAGCTCCGGCGAGCTCGTCGGCAGGCGCGGGTGCGCGCAAGGATGGCGGAGTTCGGCGACAGTGGAGGAGCGTCGGCGATGTCTTCATCCGGCGAGGGCGTGGAGGTGCGCCGACGGTATCATACTCCGGCGAGGGTGTGGAGAGTAGCGCCGACGGCGTCATTCTTCGGTGAGGGCGGCGAAGCCGTCGGAAGACGATGGGGGGCGATTGCGAGTTGGACGAGAAACGACGAGGCGGAGTGGGTTGCATCGCGGGTGCAGGGAAAAGGCAGGAGCGAGCCTGCACGAGAGAAACGCTCCGATCCTGCGTTTCCCTCAGCCTGGCTGGGAGGCCTCTTTTTGCATGGACTGGGCCAGGCTGAGGAAGTCACGCAGCCAACCAAACATGGGCTATTTTGCATCTCGGGTGCGAGCCACCCAACCAAACACGCCCCAAGCATCGCTCCCAACAGCGCGAACGCCCTCTCCATCGCCCCAACGGGCCTTTTCCCTGAAAAAGCGAAAAAGGAAAAATAAGCCCAGTACCAAAAACAAAAGGAAAAAGTCCACATTTTTTCCCGTGACAAGTAAAAGGCCAGTTTTTGTTGTGCTATGTAAAAATGACATTATTAACTTCAAAAGCAAAAAATTGCCACTGGTAAAAAATAATATATATGTTTTGCAATGACACAAAAGGAAAAAAGTGATGGCAATTCCATATGTCCATACATGGTGGCAAAATAAATTCTTGATCAAAATTGCCGCTAGCAATGGTATTGACATGTATGTAAATGTTAGAAATTGCCGCGACAATATAGGTAATGTTGCCATGTCAAGTAAAAGTTCGTTGGGCTTAAATCATATTAAACACATAACCAAAATCATATTAAAATTTGCATATATTTGACATGGAAAAAAAAGTAAAAGCTGCCCTGATAATAAAGGTCAATAAATAGTAAAACTTGCCATTACAATATAAGTTAAAAATTGCCATGGGGATTTATGTAAATTTTCCAAGTAAATAAAGATAAATTAGCCATGACAAATAAAAAGTAAAACTTGCCATGACAATAAAAGTTAAATATTGCCATAGGGATTTAGTTCAATTTGCCATGTTACTAAGGGTCAATTTGCCATCGGCAAATAAAAAGTAAAACTTGTCGTGGCAACAAAATTTAAAAGTTAAATATTGCCAAGGGGATTTAGATAAATTTGCCATGTTAATGAAGGTATATTAGTCATGGCTAATATAAGTAAAAAATTGATATGGAAAAAGTTAAATATTGCAATGTGTATTTAGGTAAATTCGCCATGTTAATAAAGGTATATTAGCCATGGCAAATAAATAAAAAAAAACTTGCCGTGGCAATAAAAGTTAAATATTGACATAGGTATTTAGGTGAATTTGCCATTATATTGTAGGTAAATTTCCCATGGCAAATAAATAGTAAAATTTTCCATGTCAAAAAGTGAAAACTTGCCATGGGGATTTAGGTAAATTTGCCATGTTAAATACAGGTCAAATAAAATAGTAAAACTTGCCATGGCAATATTTGCCATTTTGTGTTGTTTTTGACAATTTAGAAAATTGACATGGCAAAATGCAATGGTTTAGAAGGAAAATTTAGAACTGTTGATAGCTATATGGTGGCAATTATATGAAAAGCAACATGGCAAATTGTACTTCAAATTTTTTTTGCCATGTGAAACATATCATAAATTGCACGGATCGAAACTTAGTCGCCATGGGAACAGATCATAATTTGCCATGATTGGCATAGCATGGCGCACGCAATAGATAACGTAGTCTTTGGCATACCATAGCAGGAACAACCCGCATTCACCAGCGGCAGGAAGCGGTAGGAACAGCACACACGCAACAGCGGCCATGGCTTCTGGTCTGGACCTCCCGGCGCTCTGCGCGGCTCCTCCGCAGCCTCGACTACTGGACCTCCCGGCGGCCGGCGCGGCTCCTCCGCGACCCCGGCTACTGGACCTCCCAGCATCCGGCGCTGCTCCTCCTGGAACACCATGAACTCATCCACCAGAAAAGAGGCCCGCGTGTTATCTTAGACTTATAGCATAAACGGGGAGAGGGGGGGGGGGGGGGGTGGCTGAATGCGTCTGACCTTGACGACAGACGCGGAAGAGGAGCGGGGATCGGGATCCTGCCGTGCGGGTTGGCGGGGACGGCGGCGGCGCTCGCAGAGATCCCCGACCCCACACGCCGACCTCGCATACGATGCCATGGTTGCGCCTCCACCCTCTGCACAGCTCTGCCATTGCGCCACCGCCCGTCGCTCCATGGATCTGGTTTGGATCCGTGGCTGGCCGCCGGGCCCTCATCGCGTCAGCGCGGCCCCTCCATGGGCAGCTACCAACATCATCTCCTCCACGCCGTCGCCGGCGGCTCTGCCGCGTGGGAGAAGAGAGATTTGGGGGAGAAGAGAAGTGAGGAGTGAAATGGTGCTTCGTAGTGTTGGAGGGGAGAAGTGAGAGGGGAGGTGGCGTTGGCGACGGATTGACTGACTGCCGAACGACTTTGAGCGGTGACGTGGCTGTGTAACCTGCGCCAAGATTCACGAATTTTATCCAACGGTGCATGCAGCGTTCGGGCCGAAACATCATAATACTGGTCGTTCGGCAGTTATCGTTTCCGCATTTTTATTAGCAAAAATAGAAAAGCAAAGCCGCAAAAGATATGCAAACAAAAGAAAGAAGAAACCCAGCATGCATGAAGCAGAAGCACCGAGCTTCAGAGGGAAGGCGAAGATACAGGAGGGATACCAACCAACTGCATGCGGAAGAAACCGAATCTTTTTATCAACTAATTTGGCGGCACGCGCAGTCGTACGACGGGGACAAGCACCAGGTCGTGGCGCCGGCGCACGGTGACGCCCATCTCCTCCGCCATGTCCAGCTCGCCTGCCGCCGCACCGCCTGGCAGCTCCCAGTCGAAGTGGTACAACAACCCGGCGAGGGCGAGCTCCAAGTTGGCCAGCCCGATCGCCATCCCGGGGCACATCCGCCGCCCGGCCCCGAACGGCGTGTACTCCATGTCCGCGCCTTTGAAGTCGGCGGCCTCGCCGCGCTCGAACCTCTCCGGCACGAACTCCTCCGCGGCGTCCCAGTGCGCCGGGTCCCTGCTGATGGCCCAGACGTTGACGAGCACCATGGTCCCCTTGGGCACGTCGAATCCCAGGACACGGCGGAGCATGACGACTGGGTCGTGGCGCCGCGCCAGGTCGCGCATGGCGCGGTGCGGCAGGTCCCACGCGAGGTGGTGGAGATGGCCGAGCACCGGGAGTGCCCATGGCGACGGGGGCAGACGGACGGCATGATCGCGGCGCCGACGCCGATGGTTGAGGCAGAGGAGTGGGACGATGGCAAGGAGAGGTGCAGGTGCAGCTGCAGGCCGGCAGCTTGGTCGACGGAGCCGTGGTTTTGTCCATGGCGTTGGACGTAGTACGCTTTATTGCGGACTACTCCTACTTTGATGGCAGACTGAAATCTGTGGCCTCTCAAAGTGTCGAGCGAGCGTGCCCTTGTGGGCATCAAGCTCTCTTGTGCTAATTGGAGCACAGCAGGAAAATGTATATTAAAAATATATTAATCAACCGCTAAAAAATGTTAATTAAGTATTTTAAAAATCTTAGCTAATAGTTCAAAAATGTTGACCATGTATTTAAAAAATTCAATTCTGTATTTAAAAAATATTAAAGATGTTTATAAAAATGTTCCTAATGTATATGAAAAATATACATTGTGTGTGAAAAAATGTTAATTGCCATAAAAAAATATTCACCATGTATTTGAAAAATGTTGCACATGTATTCAAAAAATTGTTCAAAAACTTTTATTAAAAGAAGGGAAAAATTCCCCTCTACGGGCAGATTTTTTGGCTCCCGTCCGCCATCTCATTCCTGTAACACGTATCCCAACGTGACGTGCGTCCTGGCCCCTCATGATTTTTTTCAATTTCTGCAACATCATCAATGTTGCACAAATTTCTCCCATACTTCGTACAACATGTCCCACGTGACGTGCGCCCTGAATCCTCACATATTTTTTCAACTTCTGCAACATCATCAATGTTGCAGTAGTTTCTGCTGTAACATCAGCTAAGTTGCAAAAAAATGAGGACGAAAAAAATTGTGTAATAAAGCCTCTGTTACAAAAAAAACTGCAACAAGGCCTTTGTTGGGGATTTTTTTGCAACAAAACTTATGTTGCAATGATGCAGGTTGTCGACGTGTCAGAACTAACTGTGCGCGAGCCGACAGATCTTTTAAATAGATCAGCCGACGGACGCGTAGCACGCCTCTTAAAAGAATGTACCTTTTGTGTTTAAGAAAAATAATAAAGAAACGATAGAAACAAAGAAAACCAAAGAAAGAAAGAGAAATAAAACAATGAAAATAGAGAAAACCAAGGAAAACAAAAAAATGAAAGAAAAGCAAATAAATCACTGAAAACCGTAAAAGAAACAAAGAAAAACCCATGAAAAGAAACGAAGAAATCCGGTGAAAAAACAAAGAAATTCTGAAAACCAAAGAAAACCAATGAAGAAACAGAAAAAAGGAAAGAAAACAAACACGCAAAAAGCATTAAAAAAAGAAACCATTACGTGGACCACTGCGTCTCGATCGAAAATGAGAAGTTGGCTTGCCCACATGGAGAAGAAAATGGACCGGCCCAGTAGCTACACGTGGGGGGGAAAACTTTTCGCTATAAGCGAGGTATAGGTTTTGCGCGGTTGAGAAGTATAAAATGGATAAACCAGAGGGAGTACATCATATGTGACAAAAAAAAATACATTTCAAAACTTCATCCATGATAGCTGAAAGTTGGTCCTAATAACCTATAAACCAAGTTAATTAACTGCATCAATTAAATCTAGCTGGGTGACAGTTTGACATATGGTAATAAGCTAGCGAGGCTTTTAGCTAGTAGTACTCTTCTTCACAGTTCTTCATGCCGGTCCACCATCTATACGCCGTGGCCCGCTTGGCCTGCATATAGGGATCCCACCCACGCCACTCGTCCTCCTTAATGCCGTCATCCATTGCAACAAGGTGCTTGGCCAAGACGTCCTTGCCCTCCATGCACTTGCGCAGCGCGGCCGTCGCCTTGGCGCACGGGACGACATCGTCTCCGGGCTTGCTGTCGGCCATGGATCTCAGCCGTTCCCGTTCGCGGCGGCACTGGTCCCTCGCCGCCCGGAACTCCTCGTGGCAACCACCGACGCGCATGTCGTGAACGAGGCGCACAATTTCAGGGACTTTGGCGAACGTGTTTCTGACCCTCTTCCACAGACCCGCGTCCATGGCGATGACGTTTAGGGTTATGGTCTCGCTCGTTGGCGGTGGAGGCTTTGACAGATTGATTCCATCGGTGTTGGGTAGAGATTAATATATGTGGTGGATTGGATAGGATGCCTTGCCGTGTCCGAATTAGCCAGAGCTTTGTGGATCGATCGGCTTCTCCCGGTACTTGTCCGTTTCCGACTCAAAACTCTTCTCCCGGTACTTGTCCGTTTGCTTATCCTAACTAGTGCCTGCAAATTAGCATGTGTAGCACTGGTGAGTCGAGTTGGATTAAAAAAAAGTCCTTTATACCACCGATCTACGTACACGGCTCGGCTGCATGCAGGCATGCAAGCATAATGCCATAATCGTGCGGGTGACGAGAGAAGAAAAGGTGTTTATATGAAGAGTATATAGAAGCGATTAGCAAGAGATGGAACATTGGCTCGGGCACTCTTGGGGTTCAGTGGTGGACGGAGAGTGGCGGCCGTAACTCTACGTAAATCATTACGAAAGGTTACGTAACATACCTAAATTAAATCCTCTTGCCCCCCTGATTTTAAGGGGGGTGGGCCCCTTCCTCCCCTTCTCTCCAATCCTAGCCCACCACGTTGCTATTTACGTTAGTTTACGTATGTGTTTCACGTAGGTGTAGCATTACTCTTTTCCATGCCGGGGCAAAAAAGCGCGCAGACATATGCGAGTGGCGTTGGGAACCGGCGCCTCTAGTACCAGCTTAGCACTGGCGTCATATTAGCCGCGTTGGCATGCGGTACCACTAATGATGTTTTCCGAACACGGCTAGTAAGCCTTTCTGCACTAGTGTTGGTCGATTTCATAATGATAATATGTTGGGCGCCTTATAAATATCAAATCTGAAGAAACACAAGAGTGCGCGCACACGCATAGACAAAAATGAAGCACCAGTAGTTCCTATGTACCGTTTCTGTTGTGCGCTTAGGTATGGGACACCTGCCTAACAGACGCCGACAATAAGTTTCTTGCTTAGTTCCTTTTGTTTGGGATGATCTCAAAAAAAAAAGGAGGAAACCACTGATGGAATTAATCTTGTCATGTAGCTTGTGCACGTATGTGTGAATGGGTCATGCGGATCCTGGGGCTTACGTGCATGTAGCTGGTTGTTGGTGCATGCATGGATTAGTTGCTAACTGGCCGGCTGTGCCGAGTCGTTAGGTGCATGTGTCGTTGTTGGCCTAGTAGTTGGGATCCTGGAGAGATTCCAGGCCAAGGATAAGGTCACCGGTTTAGTGGGCTTATGGCTGCATGGTGACCGGTTTAGTGGGTGCGTCAAGTCTTTCTTGTGCAGGCTATTTAAGCCAGAACAAATGAATGTGAATGAGGCCGTGAGGGCTGGTAAACAATGTAGTCATCGTATGATCACCAAGGGAGCCTCTTGGCAAAGCTTTTGTGTTCTTCCTTGATGTATGTGTCTCTGTGTGTGTGGAGTTTCTCCTTGTGTGAAGCAAGAGGTAGAAGAAGAGCGGCACCGCGAGAGGCGGCGCCAACAACCACCACAATGAGGATCCTCTTCTAATCTAGCAAGTACTATTCCTACTTGAGTGACGAACATCGTATCTGTAGTATATCTCTTTGTGCACCGTTGGTTATGCTATATTACTTCTATGTTTTTTTTATATTTTACCAATGGATGTTTACGTTAGGAACTGAGATTTGCTAGCTTTCATATTCTGCTTTAGTTTTTGAATACTGAAAGCGCATGCCCAATTTTTAATAAAGACACTTGGCTCTATACCACCTTCGTAAAATTTCTTTCGTCCTTACTAACAATGGCACTTCCACTTTCTTCTAGCTCGACACTTGGCTCTTGCCGACTCCGCTTGCAGAAAAATACCCCCACCTTTTCTCTCACTCCACTGCTCCCTCCGTCCTGGTATCTCATGTCATGCATGATGGTTTACTCGCTACTCTGCGGAACTGCCTAACCAATGTGGCTTCTGCCGAGCTTGCGTCTGCTTTGTCTTTGTTGCAGGATGTTACCACAAGCAATGCGCCCGACGACAGGTTCCTCATCCACGGCTCCTCGTTCACCTCGAGGTGCGCCTACTCTTTGCTCTCCTCCGACCATGAGCTTGACCTCAACGCTGGGCACATTTGGGGATCCAAGGCACCAATCAAGGTGAGGATCTTCGGCTGGCTCCTCTGCCGTGACAGGCTAAGCACGATGCCGAACTTACATCGCAAGACCATTACCTCGGGATCGTCTTGCCCTCGATGTGACTTGTCTTCTGAGGATGCAACGCACCTCGCTCTACTCTGCCCATGCACGGGCCAGGTCTGGTCCATACTGGGACTCCAGGCCCCTAACTGCATCGACCTCATCTGGGATACTCCTACCCCGGTAGGCCTCGACATCAACATTTGGCCTACTGTCGCCCTTGCCGTCCTCTCGAAGCTCTGGGATTCCAGAAACGCTCGTGTATTCCGTAACGAGATACACTCCCCCCTAGATACTATTCGGAACATTATCTCCGATTTCACGCTTTGGTCCTTCAGATTTAAGGACCACGTTAGTAGGGAGGCTGCCGTGTCTTGGCTCCTGTACCTCTCCTCTCGCTGTAATCTATAATGTACGTATTCTGCAATTTGCCCTCGGGCACCTTTGAGTAATATATTCAGGTGGGGATCCTCCCCCCCCCCCCCCCCCCCGTGATTGTTCAAAAAAAATAAAGACTGGAATTGGTATTTCCTCCTCCCGTCTAGAAAAAAAGATGCTCTGTTTACCATGCAATCAAAATTATCTCATGGTGATTGATGTTCATTTTCTTAACACAACATTTTATTGTGATGACATAACTTTAGTTAGTAGGTTTTGCAAAGGTTACCAAGTAGTATCAGTTATCTACCATTTGAATCTCCGACTATATGAACCTCTACATAAGCCTGCGTGTTCTCAATCGTCGAGCGGACGTCTCCATGGTATGCGTTAAAGGCCGGTGTGGCAATGCCGTAGGTCTTACGGATGGCGACAGAGGTTGAGGGGCAGCTGCATGGCTGTACTAGCTACAATGGCATACTGACATTTGGCTGTCTGGGAGAACCCGATTTTAGAGGAGTAGTGCTGCCAAAAAGATGAAGATTGCGTGAGGCACAAGCTGTGAGCGTGGGCAGCGGGCAGACTACCCCTTGTGTTGAATTTAATTGCAGTTGAAAGTTATGCAATCATGAATGCCATTATTATTTGATGTTTAACTACAGTTGCATCTCTTTTATTACCCCAACAATTAGTTTTTAAAGGTCCTTCAAATTACTGTAGCTGAAACTTACTCTGAAGATTAACCAACTATGTTCTCCTTGATCCTGTAAAAAATATTTCATTCATTTGAAATTATATGCAGTGTTTATGCAAGACAATACTATGTGATACTAAAAAGCAAATGAAGAAACTGATTACTTCCATTACGTAAATGAAGATACACAAGACTCCCAACAAGATGACGATAACGTGTCGGATCAGACAAGGGCTCACCATCAGAAGCACAAAGGTGAACATTGAGCTTCATAGGAGTCTCAGCAGTGCGCTCATCACTAAAAGCGGCACGAGTAAGAAGGCCCTGGATATACTTTTCTTGGGAAATAAAAAAGCCAGCAGAGGTGGAGGAAACCTCAATCCCAAGAAAGTAACGAACAGGACCAAGATCAGACATAAGGAACTGCTCATTAAGACGTGTCTTGATAAAGGCAATGTACTCAGAATCGTCGCCAATGATGATCATGTCATCAACATATAGAAGAAGAAGAGTGCGACCACGAGCAGAAAGGTGGACAAACAACGCTGGATCATGATCACTGGGTGAAAAACCAGCAGCAGTGACCACAGAGGCAAAACGCTCAAACCAAGCGCGAGGGGCTTGCTTAAGGCCATAGAGAGAGGGACAAAGACGACAAACCATGCCATCGGGAACTGAATACCCAGGTGGTGGCTGCATATAAACCTCCTCATGCAACTCACCATTAAGAAAAGCATTTTTAACATCAAGTTGTGACACGGACCAGTGGCGAACAGAGGCCACGACGAGAAGTGTGCGGACAGTGGTCATATGGGCCACAGGAGCAAATGTCTCATCATAATCACGACCATGCTCCTGCTGAAAGCCACGAGCCACAAGACGAGCTTTATAACACTCGAGAGAACCATCAGAGCGAGTCTTAATCTTATAGACCCACTTACAAGTGATGGGACGAACACGGGGAGGAAGAGAAACCAGATCCCATGTGTTGTTGCGCTCAAGTGCGGCAATCTCCTCTGCCATCGCAAACTGCCATTCGGGGTGAATAACAGCATCATGATAAGAGGTAGGCTCAAGTACAACTGAAAGGCCATATCGGCTAGGAGAATAGCGGTCAGGAGGAGGGCAAGGTCAAGCCCGAAGACCATAAGTCGGCTGGGACGAGGAAGACGGTGCACAAGAAGTAGATGGCACGTCAGTAGGTTCATCAATAACACGTCGACGACGGGTATAATGAAAAGGAAAAGTGGGATGAGAAGGAACCACCGGAGGTGATGGAGATGGAGAAGACATCAGTGATGAAGGTGGAGTGTCATGCAATAAGGAAGGAGAAGAAACAATAGGAGAAGATGGTGTCGGATCTGCAATAGTGGGACGAGAAGGAGGATTAGGAATATGAGGCACAGAGGGGGATGTATCAGGAAACGTGAGAAAAGAGATATCCTCTACTGAAAAGGTCGAAGAGGATGGTCTTGGGTAGAATGGACGAGACTCATCAAAAGTCACATCCCTAGAAATATGCATCCGTCGACCGACAGGATCCCAACACCGATAACCCTTATGTTCATCACTATAGCCCAGAAAAACACACTCGACAGACTGAGCGTTTAGTTTGGTGCGTTCTCGGGGGGCAAGGAGAACATAACAAACACAACCAAACAACCGAAGAGCAGAGTAATCAGGAGAATGATCAGAAAGACGCTCTAGAGGAATACCTCCGTGTAGAGCAGATGACACTACTGGAATCAGCTACTTTGCCATCTGCCAGCTCTTTGCCGTCAGCTAGCAGACGACAAAGACCTAATTTGCCATCAGCTACCAAAAAGCAGACGGCAAAGAACTGGCTGATGGCAAAGACCTAATTTGCCATCAGCCAGTTCTTTGCCGTCAGCTAGCAGACGACAAAGATTCTTTGCCGTCGGCTAGTGGACGGCAAAGAGGGAGGGGCCCCACTGACGAGCTGCTTAAAAAAAACCTATCGCCCCCCTCTTCGCCGTCTGCTAGCTGACGGCAAAGAGCAAATAAGCGGACGACAAAGGTTAAACCTATCTAATGTTAACGGCCGCGCGCGCCCCACCCCCCCTCTCTCTCTCCCTCTTCACACGCGCCCCACCGCCCCCACCACTCGCCGCCGCCCCGTCGCCTCACCACCCCGCCGCCCCCCGCCCCCCGCCCCGTCGCCACTGCCGCCCGGCGCCGTCGGCCCACCACGCGGCACCCCACCGCCCCCCCGCCCCGTCGCCCCCATCGCCCCCATCGCCCCCGCCACCCTGCCGTCTCGGCGCCGCCGCGCCCCGGCCCCCCCGCGCCCCACCGCCCCGGCCGGGCCCGACCCCGTCGCTACTGCCGCCCGGCGCCGCCGCCCCAGGCCGCCCCGCCCCCCTCCTCCACCAGCCCTGCCCCAGGTGAGCTCTACCTCCTCTTTTTTTCCTTTTTTTTGTGTTTTTTTAGTTTTAGGTTTAGGTTTAGTTTAGATTTAGATTTAGTTTCAGTTTCAGTTTTAGGTTTATACGTTTAGTTTTAGGTTTAGATTTAGTTTTTTTTCCTTTTTTCTGTTTTTTTAGTTTTAGGTTTTGTTTAGTTTTAGAAAAGAAGAAGAAGAAAAAAAGAGGAGAGGAGGAGAAGAAGAAGAGGAAAAAGGAAAGGAAGAAGAAGAAGAGGAGGAGGAGAAGAAAAAAGAATAAGAGGAAGAAGAAGAAGAAAAAAGAGGAGAGGAGGAGAAGAAGAAGAGGAAAAAGGAAAGGGGGAAGAAGAAGAAGAAGAAGAAGAAGAAGAAGAAGAAGAAGAAGAAGAAGAAGAAGAAGAAGAAGAAGAAGAAGAAGAAGAAGAAGGAAAAAAAAGGAAAAAAAGGAAGAAAAGGAAGAAAAGGAAGAAAAGGAAGAAAAGGAAGAAGAGGAAGAAGAAGAAAAGGAAAAAAGAGGAAACCCCGACCCGGCACCCCGACACGACACCCCGACCCCGAGACACCGACCCCGACACCACAACCCCGACCCCGACCCCGACACCACACCCCGACCCCGAGCCTGACCCGACACCCCGACCCCGACACCGACACGGCACCCCGACCCCGACCCGGCACCCCGAGACCCGGCACCCCGACCCCGAGAACCCGACCCCGACCCCGACACCCCGACCCCGAGCCTGACCCGACACCCCGACCCCGAGCCTGACCCGACACCCCGACCCCGAGACCCCGACCCCGACCCCGAGCCCGACCCGACACCCCGACCCCGAGCCTGACCCGACACCCCGACCCCGAGACCCCGACCCCGACCCCGACACCCCGACCCCAAGCCCGACACCCCGACCCCGAGCCTGACCCGACAACCCGACCCCGACACCACACCCCGACCCCGAAACAGCACCCCGACCCCGACACGGCACTACGCCGACACCGACACGACACCCCGACCCCCCGACCCCGAAACAGCACCCCGACCCCGACACGTCACCCCGACACCGACACGACACCCCGACTCCCGACACTTCCCGAAAAGGTGGTATTTGGCCTTTCAGAGGCCGACGGGGTCATATATTTGTGAATTATTAGTTAGGTCATATATTTTATGATTTTGTTATGAAAAACATCATATATAATTGTGTTGATCGGGTAGTTTTAAATGTGCAGTTGTTTCATCGCTGCGAGGTTTGGTGTTCGACGACCTCGCGGTGCGTTTGACGAGCTCTGCCCCTTCGTTCGTGGGTGAGCACAAATGACATGTCCTCCTCCCCCATTAATTATTTGATCTATTCCGATGAAACTTGATAGCTAGCTATATATGTGTCTTGAATCATCAGTATGCGTAACCAATATATGTCTCCCGTTCGAAAGCGTCATAGTTATAAATATGCATGCATTTGCATATTTATAACCTTGATTCTTTCGAATTGTCCAACACTATCCATGGACAGCCCGAGTATGTGTAGATTGGGTTCGTTTTTCCATATGCTTTGCTCTAGATACGACGCATAAATTTTGTCAGTGCCTCCCCTGTTGTTCTCCGGGTACAAATCCTCTTTGTTTATTGCAGAGACGTGTATCAGGAGAACAGCGGGGAGGTGCTGCCGAAATTTTGTGTCGGATCTGGAGCATAGCATGGGAAAATGAACCCAATCTACACATACACGGGTGGGATTAGGACCTATCATTACCTATTAGAGTGTAGGTTGCATGGACGTAATAATATTGACAAAGTAGATCAACTGATGAATATATACATGTTGAATTACATATATAATTGTTGTGTGTCCAGTAGCTCTGAAAGTCAAGATGAGTGATCGTGCGTGGATGTATACCGGTCACACTGGTCAGAACAAATGGAGCGGTGAATGGTTCATAAATACCAAGGGGTTTGTGCAAGCCGCATTTGCAAATGGTCAGAAGAAAACCTGGTGCCCCTGTTTCCGGTGCGGCAATTGGGAAAAGAAGACAGAGGCTGAAATGGGAAAACACGTGCAGAAGAGTGGTTTTACGCCCCATTATACGGTGTGGACATTTCACGGTGAGTCTGCCCAACGTGACCGAGCTGAGGTGGATCGTCGTCGAACCGACGAGCATGGTACCGGGATGGAAAACATGGTGCAAGACTATGATGATGCTCGGGATTCGGACGAGGAGATGGAGGAATCTGCAAAGGCCTTCAATGAAATGTTGGAGTCTTCAAAACATCCGCTCCACGAGCACACTGAGCTTTGTCAGTTGGATGCCATCTCACAAGTAATGGCTCTGAAGGCTCAGTTCAACTTTGGCAGAGAATGCTATGACGCAATTATGACAGTATTTGGACGCTTTCTACCCAAAGGCCATGTAATGCCTGCAAACCTGTACCAGTCGGACAAAATCCTCCGTGCACTAAAGATGCCCTATGAGAAGATACATGCCTGTGAGAAAGGATGTGCCTTATTTAGGCTTGACTATGCGGACTTGAACTATTGTCCCATTTGCAAGTCTTCCAGGTATATTGTGGTAGACAACGGTATGGGTGAGAAGACACAGACCAAAATCCCCGTTAGTGTTCTTCGGTATATGCCAATCGTACCAAGACTTCAACGTCTTTTCATGGTCGAAGAGACGGCCAAACAGATGACATGGCACAAAACAGGCAAAAGAACTGAACTAGATGCAGATGGGAATCTGATGATGGTACACACATCGGATGGTGTTGCGTGGAAAAAGTTTGATGAATTACATGCTGACAAAGCGGCAGATCCGAGGCATCCTCGAGTCGGCATCAGCATGGATGGGTTCAGTGTGTTTGGTATGACGGCAGCCCAATACAGTTGTTGGCCAGTATTTGTCTTTCCACTCAATCTCCCCCCCCCCCCCGGACAGATTATGCAAAGAAAGAACATTTTCCTGACGTTGATAATTCCAGGGCCCAACTATCCGGGGAAAACTATGAATGTGTACATGCAGCCGCTTAAGGACGAATTGCAAGAAGCCTGGGATAATGGGTTCAAGACATACGACGCCTATAGCAAACGAAACTTCACAATGCGTGTCTGGTACATGTACTCGACGCATGACTTGCCGGTGTATGCGCTATTCGTTGGCTGGTGTGTGCATGGAAGGTTCCCGTGCCCCACATGCAAGGGAGCTCTTGAGTTTCATTGGCTTCAGGCCGGTCGGAAGTTTTCTTGCTTCGACATGCATAGACAGTTCCTGGATCCTCGCCATAAGTTCAGGAAAGACAAGAAGAACTTCATCAGAGGTAGAGTTGTCAAAAACTCTGCACCACCTGCATTGACAGGCCAACAGACCCTGGAACAGTTAAACGCTCTCGAGCCAGATCCACAGCGTCCAGGGTACTTCAAGGAGTATAATACTAAGCACGCGTGGACTCACAAAACATGCTTATGGGATCTGCCTTACTTCAAAGACCTCCTTTGCCCACACAACATCGACGTGATGCACACTGAGAAGAATATTGCCGAGGCACTTTTTGGTACATTGTTCGACATAGATCGGAAGTCAAAGGATAATACTAAGGTTAGAGTCGATCTGGAGGCGCTATGTGATAGGCCGTTACAGAACATGAAAGAACTGAAAGGAAAGCGGAACTGGACGAAGCCAAAGGCATGGTTCAATCTTGGAAGGCCAGCTATGAGGGAAATTATCTTGTGGTTGCAACAGCAGTTGATGTTCCCCGATGGGTATGCAACGAATCTAAAGAGGGGGGCGAATCTTGATAAATTGAAGATATTTGGTCTCAAGAGTCATGATTGGCACATATGGATTGGGCGGGTAATGCCAGTGATGTTGTGTGGCTTCATCCCTGAGGATGAATGGCTGGTACAGGCAGAACTCAGCTATTTCTTCCGTGTTCTTTGTGCGAAAGAACTATCGCCTGGCGTGGTTGAAGAAATGGAAGAGTTGGCACCAGAGTTGATCTGCAAGTTAGAGAAGATCTTTCCACCGGGCTTCTTTAATCCAATGCAGCATTTGATTTTGCATCTCCCGACCAAGGCAAGATTGGGGGGCACGTGCAAAATCGTTGGTGCTACCCAACTGAGAGGATGCAGAAGACACTTCGAGAAAAATGTAAAAATAAACGTAGAATTTAAGCATCGATGGCCGAGGCATTCATCACCGAGGAGGCGGCAAACTTCGTAACAGCACACTACGAAGCCAAAAATCGTCATTTGCATAATCCGAAGCCTCGGTACAATGCTGACGACCCTAAAAAGGGTGGATCCAACCTCAGCCTATTCAAAGGGAATCTCGCACCAGCTAGTGTGTCACATACAGTATCTTTGGATAACGAAGAATGGCGGACCATTTCGTTGTATATCTTCAACAACCTCATAGAAGTGCGGCCGTACATCGAGTAAGTTCTCGTTACATTGTTTCGCAACTTCTATTTCCTTTGAACTGCTCTTATTCCTGGATATGTCATGTAGTCGATACGTCGCCATATTCTCGTATGGAGCAGAGATCCAAAAGGATTCCATCGAAGAGTATGAGCTTCTCGCAAAGCAAGGAGGCGGCTATCCCGGTTTCATCTCTTGGTTCAAACAAACGGTAATTTCTATTAGACAATTTCATTTCATTCGCTAAGTTGTGTGTAATGCAACAATCTTTTCATATTAAACTTGTAGGCTAATTCAGAGTCTATGGACGCCGAATTGAGACAAGTCGCTAATGGTTTGGACTATAAGGTCTATTCATTTGACTAGTACGACATCAACGGGTATCGCTTTCGTACCTATGGCAAAGAGCTATCTATGGCCGACCGAAAGTCTACAAATTGTTGTGTACCTGCTATCGGCGAAGGAGGTACCGAGTATTATGGGAGAGTTGAAGCAATTTATGAACTTCTGTTCTATGGTGAAAACCCACCGAATGTCGTAGTCTTCAAATGTTATTGGTTTCAGCCGAAGGAGACTAGAAGGACTCATGAACATATAGGGCTAGTTGAAATCAACCAAAGCACCCATTTAGATGTTACTGATGTCTATATTACGGCTCAACAGGCGACCCAAATATTCTATCTACCGTGGGCCTGCCAAACTAATCCAAATCTGAAATGTTGGGATGTCATTTATGAAGTGCCGCCACATGCTAGACTTTCTCGCCCAAAGGAAGAGGATTAGGAACCTCACATTAACGCAGACACATATGAAGGAGAATTTTTCCAAGAGACACGTCTTTCCAAAAAGCATTTCAAGAACCGCTATACTTCACCCCAAAACATTGAAGTAGACAGCGACAATGAATCCAACATCACCCAGAGGAGGAACAAGAAGAGCCGGAACAAGAAGAGGTTACTGCTGCGGATGACCTGTCAATGCTTGACCGATTACGTCAAGGTGGCCTTGCACATGTTGATGCCAATGAACCCTATGAGCCCATCATTGATTATAGTAATGATGATGATTATGCATTTATTGATGATACCGATCGAGATTATTAGTAGTGTCCGGTATTCAATTTTTTTATGTTGTACTTGATGATGATACAAAGTGATATTCATATTATTATTCATGTCGGTACTTTTTTTATGTTGTACTAATTTCGTTTATTCTTTGTCATGGTAGGTGTTGAAAGATGGTGGGCGCTGGTCGGGAGCGCGCCGAGGCCCCTTCTTCGTCGGCGCGTGGTGCGAGGTCTTCCATTCCACACGCACCTCTCCGCCGAGCGTTGCTGGACAGTATGGCCACACCGCCGGGCCCTTCTTCGTCGACTGCGGTGCCTAGCAGGGGACGAGGTAAGAAGAAGAGAGGAGGTGGAGCACGTGGTCGCGGGAGAGGAGGTAGGGTGACTCTTAAGGCGCCTTCCTCGCCGCCGCCCCCAGCTGTTTCACCCGAGCACGTGACTGCTAGGGTGGACTCGTCTGAGGAGGAGGCTACACGGACTACGGTCCACGAGCCTCCGGTCCACGGGTCTTTGGCCCACGAGCCTCTGGTCCACGGGCCTTCGGCCCATGAGAGTTGGGCCCACGAGACCCCGGAGGAGCACACATCTGAATGGGGTACCTGGTCGGGTCAGCCTGAGGAGCCGAGTGGCCATGCTGATGATGGCGGGAAGCCGAGTGGCCATGCTGATGATGGTGGGGAGTTGACTGATTTTGAGGAGGAGGGGGAGGAGGGGGGCAACGTCTACCAGCGTGGTGCTACACGGCTCCCGTCCGTGCCGGCGACCCGCGAGCAGAGGTGGTTGATTTCCCTGATGGGGAGAGGTAAGTGCATTTAATCTTTTTGTACCTTCTGCATTCACGTTTCTTCAAATAACTAATGCGTTGGCCTTGTCATGCTGCAGGGGTTGCGACCACCATGAAAGTGTCCGCCGGCCCAACTCTGTCCTTGGAGTACTGATTCGGCAAAACTTCCCGGGGTTTGTCACGTTGCGTGATGAGGGTCGGTTTCCAGAGGTTGGATTGAGTTGGGAGCACCACTTGGCTGCCCCGGCCCTGCCGGGTGAGATTATCGACGGTGTCTTGTGCAAGACGATGGCAGACGTGGTGATCAGAAAGTTCTGGGTAATTTCTCCTTTACACAATTAAAAATCTTCAACTAGCTAGTTATTAATTGTACTAATCAATATTGTCTCATTTGATTGCAGAAATTCTACAGGTGTGAGGAGGGATACGAGGAGGAGGCGGCAGATGTTATCGACAAGGAGGGCAAGCGCCTACTTCAGAACTTACATCATGAGGTTCGGGTGCAGGCTGTTCGAGACTACTACGCCGGGCGTGGTATCAAGAAGCCCAAGCAGGAGTGCCGCGAGAAGTTCTTGAGTAAGGAGCAGTACATGAAGGTAATTCTTAAGGCCTTGTACTTACTTCCTTCATTTAGTAATTCATAGACGTAGCGCTCAACTTTCTATTTGCTAACTTAGGCCCCTCCGAGATGGTGTGCGGATCGGATGGATTGTTGGGAGGTGTTGGTCAATGCGTGGTGCTCAAAAGAATGGCGGGCCAGCCACGACGAGGCCAAGGACAAACGTGCCCAAATGGAAGGTGTGCCACACCATCAAGGTAGCTCCAACTTATTTCAGTACGGGCGGAACTTGGTATGTGGTTTGCTTCATGATTCATGCAATTCATTCATCATGCTAGCTTTAGCCCTTTAATTACTAATTTACTTTGTTTCTCTCTTTCAGGCACGCTACAATAAGGAGGATAAGGTGCCAGAGGTGTACGACCTGTATACCATGGCCCACAAAGGCCCTTACAAGAAAGTCAAGGCATTCCCTCCGTCTGACCTCGATGATCCAAAGAACTTCACCAACATCTCATCCCACGAGAAGCTCGTGCAATATAGAGATCGGGGGAAGGAGAGTAAAGGGGAGGACTTTAACCCGAGCAAGGGTCCCATTAATACAGAGCTGCTGATGATATCTGGTGGCGGGAGGTCCCATGGATCCATAGCCATGGGAGATGGACTTATCCGTTGTCCTATCACTCTCCCGGAGATCAAGGTGCGCCAGTCGAGCTCCGCTCCTGAGATAAGGCCTCGTGAACGGCCAGTCCAACTCGCCTTCAAGGTTAGTTATACGTACTCAGCTATCTTTCTCCATTACATTTTGTGCGCTTCCATCAATGATTACAAATGGTCATGTGAGTGGTGTTGCAGGCTGCTATACAGAGTGAGAGAGATAGAACGGAGAAACTTCTGGCGGAGGCGGCGGGGAGGCAACGGGAGTTGGAGGAGAGGATGACAAAGATGTTGGAGGAGGAGAGGGCACGGAATGACATGCAGGCAAGGGCCATGTACGAGCTCCTTGTGGTAAGTTCCTTCTGCAGATTACTTGCTAGTCTTAACATTTGAGTCTCATTACTAACTAGTATGACTCTGTTGTGAAAACCAAATGTGCAGTCTGTGTGCGAGAAGTCCGGCCAGACTGCTCCGCCGATGCCAGTGATTGCTCCTGGGAGCACGGTGAGTTTAATTTGAATGGACATTACTTGCTAGTCTTCACATTTGAGTGTCATAATGCTAACGAGACATTGGAAATGATCTTTGGTGCAACTTAACTCCAGAAACGCATCGCACGATCCTTCTCCAGCTACCGGCGCGAGCCAGCCCGCTCCTACACCTCCCTGATCATGGTAAGTTTCTCTAGTGTTTTGCTTAACAAATGCATAAAGACCTAGACTTAGCTTTATTTCCTCCAATATGCTTACCATAAAGACCTAGAGTTAGCTTATTTTCCTCCAAAATGACTTAATATGCTTACTGACCTCATAAACCATCCATTTTACCTAAGTTAGCTCTAAAACGATATGTACTTAGCTTACTTATGTCAAAAATTGCATAATTAACTTAGTTAGCTCATAAACGATCCATTTACCTAAGTTAGCTCTAAAATGACTCATTTTACCTTAGTTAGCTTATAAGTGATCCAAATTATCCAAGTTAGCTCTAAAATGACCCATTTTACGTAGATTAGCTCCTAAATGATCCATTTAACCTACGTTAACTTTAAAATGACCCATTTCACCTAGGTTAGCTCCAAAATGACCCATTTAACCTAGGTTAGCTCCAAAATGACCCATCTTACCTAGGTTAGCTTATAAATGATCCAGTTCACCGTAGTTACCTAAAAAACGATCCATTTCACCTTAGTTAGCTCATAAACGACCCATTTCAACTAAGTTCGCTCATAAATGATCCATTTCACCTAAGTTAGCTCAAAAACGATCCATTTCACCTTAGTTAGCTCAAAAACGATCCATTTCACCTTAGTTAGCTCATAAACGACCCATTTCAACTAAGTTAGCTCTGAAATGGTCTATTTCACCTAAATTAGCTCTTAAATGATCCATTTCACCTAAATTATCTCTTAAATGATCCATTTCACCTAAGTTAGCTAAAAAACGATCCATTTCACCGTAGTTAGCTCAAAAACGATCCATTTCACCTTAGTTAGCTCATAAACCACCCATTTCAACTAAGTTAGCTCATAAATGATCCATTTCACCTAAGTTAGCTCAAAAACGACCCATTTCACCTTAGTTAGCTAAAAACAATCCATTTCACCTTAGTTAGCTAAAAAACGATGCCCTTCACCTTAGTTAGCTCATAAACGACCCATTTCAACTAAGTTAGCTCATAAATGATCCATTTCAACTAAGTTAGCTCATAAACGACCCATTTCAACTTAGTTAGCTCATATATGATCCATTTCACCTAAGTTAGCCCATAAATGACATATACTTCTTATTCTAGTAGTCTTCTTCTAGTCACCTATTTCTAACTTTCTTATTTGCCATTTTGCAGATTTCATTCACTTCATGGAAGCTACCTTGCTATGATGGAGTGCTTGCTTTTCCTTTCATGAAACTTTGCATTGTATCTAGCTTGCTATGATGGAACTTGCTATCTTTCTGAAACTTTGTATTGTACTATGCATATGGATGGAATAATGTGTATGGATGGAACTTGCTTATGTATGAATGGATGAAACTTGCTTATATACGAATGGATGAAACTTATGTGCTGGATATGTGATATGATTGCTATTAAATAGCCCTGTGAAATATATCTATATATGTCATATATATTTGTTGTGAAAATTGTTGGATTAAAAAAACAGAAAAAGAGCCAATATGCAGGCTCTTTGCCGTCTGCCACCGACGGCATAGGACTCTTTGCCATCAGCAGCGGACGGCAAAGAGGCCACGTGGCAGACAACTGTGCTTCCTAGGAGGCTGACCAATTTGGTCAGTTTGCCTACAGTGGCTGACGGCAAAGGCTTTGCCGTCGCGGTGGACGACAAAGAGTAAAAACTTTGCCTACAGTGGCGGACGACAAAGGCCTGCCGTGTAGTGACGTCGGCTGACATCACTCGGCGGACGGCAAAGGCCTTCCAAAGTTTGCCGTCAGCGGCGGACGGCAAAGGCCTGCCGTTAACCACCTAACGGAGTAACAGCGCATTTATTGCCGTCTGCATTCTTTGCCGTCCGCTGCTGATGGCAAAGGCCCCTTTGCCTTCAGCCGCCCGAAGCAGACGGCAAAGTAGCTCTTTGCCGGACCTTACTTTACCGTCTCCTTTTGCCGTCCGCGGTAGACGGCAAAGAGCTTTGCCGTCCGCCATCCATGCCTTTTTCGTCTGCCGTGGCAGATGGCAAAGTAGCTGATTCCTGTAGTGTGAGGGTTGAATGTTTATGAGATATGTGGCAGAGAGGCGGAAATCATCATCGCACGAGCTGTCTCAAGAAGGTGACGATGCTTGCGCTCAGCCACGCCATTCTGAGCGTGAGCACCGGGACAAGAGAACTGAGGAAGAGTACCCTGCTCAGCAAGAAAACCACGCAACATTTTGGAGATATACTCGCCAGCAGAATCAGCGCGAAACATGCGAATAGGTGTAGAGAACTGAGTGTGGACCATGGCGGCAAACCGCTTATAAATAGAGAGAACCTCGCTACGAGAAGACATGAAGTAAAGCCAAGTGTAGCAAGAGAAATCATCTATAAAAATAATATAGTAGCGATGGCCCCCTTTAGAAGAGAAGGGAGCCGGACCCCACACATCCGAATGTACTAAATCAAAAGGGCGCTAAGACATTGACTCGCTAGTAGGATAAGGTAACTGGACTTGTTTACCAAGCCTACAACCCTGACACTGTAAGGAGACATCTCCTGAGACATGCCCTAGAAGACCACGACGAACTAAAGATGATAGTCGAGAACCACAAAGCTCTCAAAAGCATAAGTATTTCTATGGTGGGTGAACAAATTACTGTTGAGCAATTGACAGAATTGAGCATAGTTATGAGAATATCTAGGTATGATCATGTATATAGGCATCACGTCCGAGACAAGTAGACTGACTCCCGCCTGCATCTACTACTATTACTCCACTCATCGACCGCTATCCAGCATGCATCTAGAGTATTACGTTAAAAACAGAGTAACACTTTAAGCAAGATGACATGATGTAGAGGAATAGATTCATGCAATATGATATAAACCCCATCTTGTTATCCTCGATGGCAACAATACAATACGTGCCTTGCTGCCCCTTCTGTCACTGGCAAAGGACACCGCAAGATTGAACCCAAAGCTAAGCACTTCTCCCATGGCAAGAAAAACCAATCTAGTAGGCCAAACCAAACTGATAATTCGAAGAGACTTGCAAAGATAACCAATCATACATAAAAGAATTCAGAGAAGATTCAAATATTATTCATAGATAGACTCGATCATAAGCCCACAATTCATCGGTCTCAACAAACACACCGCAAAAAGAAGATTACATCGAATAGATCTCCACGAGAGAGGGGAGAACATTGTATTGAGATCCTAAAAGAGAGAAGAAGCCATCTAGCTAATAACTATGGACCCGAAGGTCTGAGGTAAACTACTCACACTTCATCGGAGAGGCTATGATGATGTAGAAGCCCTCCGTGATGACGGCCCTCTTCGTCGGAGCTCTGGAACAGGCCCCAAGATGGGATCTCATGGATACAGAAAGTTGCGGCGGTGGAATTAGGTTTTTGGCTCCGTATCTGATTGTTTGGGGGTACGTAGGTATATATAGGAGGAAGGAGTACGTCGGTGGAGCACCGAGGGGCCCACGAGGCAGGGGCGCGCCCTAGGGGGGCCCCCCACCCACGTGACCGCCTATTTGATTCCTTGGAGTAGGGTCCAAGTATCCTGGATCACGTTCGATGAGAAAATCACGTTCCCGAAGGTTTCATTCCGTTTGGACTCCGTTTGATATTCTGTTTCTCCGAAATACTGAAATAGGCAAAAAACAACAATTCTGGGCTGGCCCTCCGGTTAATAGGTTAGTCCCAAAAATAATATAAAAGTGGAAAATAAATCCCAATATAGTCCAAAACAGTAGATAATATAGCATGGAGCAATAAAAAATTGTAGATACGTTGAAGACGCATCAGGCATCCCCAAGCTTAATTCCTGCTCGTACTCGAGTAGGTAATGATAAAAAGAGAATTTTTGATGCGGAGTGCTACTTGGCATAATTTCAATGTAAATCTTCTTAATTGTGGTATGAATATTCAGATCCAAAAGATTCAAGACAAAAGTTCATATTGACATAAAAATAATAATACTTCAAGCATACTAGCTAAGCAATTATGTCTTCTCAAAATAACATGGCTAAAGAAAGTTCATCCTTACAAAATCATATAGTTTAGTCATGCTCCATTTTTGTCACACAAGAATGCTCTCATCATGCACAACCCCGATGACAAGCCAAGAAATTGTTTCATACTTTAGTAATCTCAAACTTAAAAACCTTCACGCAATACATGAGGAAGCCATGGATATAGCACTATGGGTGGAATAGAATATAATGATGGGGGTTATGTGGAGAAGACAAAAAAGGAGAAGATCTCACATCAACAAGGTTAATCAATGGGCTATGGAGATGCCCATCGATTGATGTTAATGTAAGGAGTAGGGATTGCCATGCAACGGATGCACTAGAGCTATAAATGTACGAAAGCTCAACAAAAGAAACTAAGTGGGTGTGCTTCCAACTTGATTGCTCACGAAGACCTAGGGCACTTGAGGATGCCCATTGTTGGAATATACAAGCCAAGTTCTATAATGAAAGATTCCTACTAGTATATGAAAATGAGAAAACAAGAGACTCTCTATCATGAAGATTATGGTGCTACTTTGAAGCACAAGTGTGGAAAAAAAGGATAGTAGCATTGCCCCTTATTTTGGCCTTTTTTTTTCTTTGGCCTTTCTCTTTTTTTGGGGACAATGCTTTATTGAATGATGATCATCACACTTCTATTTATTTACAACTCAATGATTACAACTCGATACTAGAACAAAGTATGACTCTATATGAATGCCTCCGGCGGTGTACCGGGATATGCAACGAACCAAGAGTGACATGTATGAAAGAATTATGAACGGTGGCTTTTCCACAAATACTATGTCAACTACATGATCATGCTAAGCAATATGACAATGATGATTGTGTCATGATGAACGGAATGGTGGAAAGTTGCATGGCAATATATCTCGGAATGGCTACGGAAATGCCATAATAGGTAGGTATGGTGGCTGTTTTGAGGAAGATATAAGGAGGTTTATGTGTGAAAGAGCGTATCATACAACGGGGTTTGGATGCACCGACGAAGTTTGCACCAACTCTCAATGTGAGAAAGGGCAATGCATGGTACCGAAGAGGCTAGCAATGATGGAAGGGTGAGAGTGCGTATAATCCATGGACTCAACATTAGTCATAAAGAACTCATATACTTATTGCAAAAATATACAAGCCATCAAAAACCAAAGTACTACGCGCATGCTCCTAGGGGGATAGATTGGTAGGAAAAGACCATCGCTCGTCCCCGACCGCCACTCATAAAGAGGACAATCAAATAACACCTCATGTTTCAAATTTGTTACATAATGTTTACCATACGTGCATGCTACGGGACTTGCAAACTTCAACACAAGCATTTCTAAAATTAACAACTACTCAACTAGCACGACTCTGATATTATCACCTCCATATCTCAAAACAATTATCGAGCATCAAACTTTTCTTAGTATCCAACACACTCAAAAGAAAGTTTCACAAATCTTGAATACCAAGGATATTATTACTATTATTTAGCAATTTACCATGCTATTAAAGACTCTCAAAATAATCTAAGTGAAGCATGAGAGATCAAAAGTTTCTATAAAACAAATCCACCACCGTGCTCTAAAAGATATAAGTGAAGCACATAGAGCAAAATTATAAAGCTCAAAAGATATAAGTGAAGCACAAGAGCAAAACTATATAGTTCAAAAGATATAAGTGAAGCACATAGAGTATTCTATCAAATTCCAATTCATGTATGGCTCTCTCAAAAGGTGTGTACAGCAAGGATGACTGTGGCATACTAACAAACAAAGACACAAATAATACAAGACGCTCCAAGCAAAACACATATCATGTGGTGAATAAAAATATAGCTCCAAGTAAAATTACCGATGGAATTAGACGAAAGAGGGGATGCCTTCCGGGGCATCCCCAAGCTTTGAATTTTGGGTGTCCTTGGATTATCTTGGGGGTGCCATGGGCATCCCCAATCTTAGGCTCTTGCCACTCCTTGTTCCATAATCCATCAAAAGATTTCACCCAAAACTTCACAACACAAAACTCAATAGAAATCTCGTGAGCTCCGTTAGCGAAAGAAAACAAAAGACCACTTCAAGGTACTGTAATGAACTCATTCTTTATTTATATTGGTGTTAAACCTACTATATTACGACTTCTCTATGTATTATAAACTATTTTACTAGCCATAGATTCATCAAAATAAGCAAACAACACACGAAAAACTGAATCTGTCAAAAACAGAATAGTCTGTAGTAATCTGTAACTAACGCAAACTTCTGGAACTCCAAAAAATCTACCAAAATAGGACGACCTAGACAATTTTTTTTATTGATTATCAGCAATTTGAATCAGTATTTTATCATGTTCTGGTGATTTTTAACAATTCGGGCACTGAGCGCAAAGTTTCTGGAAATTACAGCAAGATCAAATTACTATCATCCAAGAAGATCCTATAGGTCTAACTTGGCACAAACACTAATTAAAACATAAAACCACATCTAAGCAGAAGGTATATGGATTATTTATTCCTAAAGAGAAGAAAAAATAAAAAAAATAAAAATAAAATTCGGTTGCCTCCCAACAAGCGTTCTCGTTTAACGCCCCTAGCTAGGCATAAAAGCAAGGATAGATCTAGGTATTGACATCTTTGGTAGGCAATCCATAAGTGGCTCTCATGATATATTCATATTGCAAAACAAAGATTTAATAGGATACACATCAATAACTTTTAGATCTTCATCTTGATTTTCATGGGAATTGGAAGAACACACTTTAATAAAGGCATCTTTTGTAGCACGCATCCTAGCGGTTCTTTCCTCATCAATGGAAATTCTCATGGCTTTGAGAGACTCATTGATATAATGCTTAGGAGGAGTAGATCTAAGCTTTAGAGAATCAACCTCAAGAGAAATTCTATCAATGTTCCTAGCCAAATCATCAACTTTAAGCAATTTCTCTTCAAGCAAAGCATTAAAATTCTTTTGTGAATTCATAAACTCTTTAACACTATTCTCAAATTCAGAGGGCATCTTATTAAAATTTCCATAAGAGTTGCTGTAGGAATTTCCATAATTATTAGAAGGATTACTAGGATAAGGCCTAGGATTAAAATTCCCTCTATACGCGTTGTTACCAAAATTACTCCTACCAACAAAATTCACATCCGTAGATTCATTATTATTCTCAATCAAAGTAGACAAAGGCATATCATTAGGATCAGAAGAAACACTTTTAGTAGCAAATAATTTCATAAGTTCATCCATCTTTCCACTCAAAACATTAATTTCTTCTATCGCATGCACTTTTTTATTAGTGGATATTTCAGTGTGCCATTGAGAATAATTAACCATAATATTATCTAGGACTTTAGTAGCATCTACTAAAGTGATTTACATAAAAGTGCCTCCCGCGGCCGAATCTAAAAGATTTCTAGAAGCAAAATTCATTCCGGCATATTTTTTTTAATAATCATCCACAAATTCAAACCATGAGTAGGGAAATTATGTATCATTAATTTCATTCTCTCCCAAGCTTGTGCAACATGTCCATGATCAAGTTGCTTAAAATTCATAATGTCGTTTCTAAGAGAGATATTCTTAGCGGGAGGAAAATACTTAGAGATAAAAGCACCTTTGCACTTGTTCCAAGAATCAATACTATTTTTAGGCAAAGATGAAAACCAAGCTTTAGCACGATCTCTAAGCGAAAAAGGAAATAGCTTCAATTTAACAATATCATTATCGACATCTTTCTTCTTTTGCATATCACATAAATCAACGAAGCTATTCAGATGAGTAGCGGCATCTTCACTAGGAAGGCCGGTGAATTGATCTTTGGTAACAAGATTCAACAAGCAATCGAAGTGCTAAGGAAATCATTATTGTTGGTATTGGTGTAGTCACACAATTGGGTATTATCTTGAGCCATCACGACAAACAAGAAATCCAACACACGAGCAAATAAAGGGCAAGCGAAAAAAAGCAAACGGAAAAGAGAGGGCGGATAAAACGGCAAGGGCGAAGTGGGGGAGAGGAAAACGAGAGGCAAATGGCAACTAATGTAATGCGGGAGATAGGGATTGTGATGGATACTTGGTATGTTGACTTTTGCGTAGACTCCCCGGCAACGGCGCCAGAAATTTTTCTTTCTACCTCTTGAGCACTGCGTTGGATTTCCCCGAAGAGGAGAGGATGATGCAGCAATGTAGCATAAATATTTCCCTTAGTTTTTGAGAACCAAGATATCAATCCAGTAGGAGGCCACGCGCAAGTCCCTCGTACCCACACAAAAACAATAGCTCCTCGCAACCAACGCGATTAGGGGTTGTCAATCCCTTCACGGTCACTTACGAGAGTGAGATGTGATAGAGATGATCGATAATATTTTTGGTATTTTTGGTATAGAGATGCAAAGTAAAAAGTAAAAGGCAAAAGTAAAAGCAAAGCAATAATATAGTGATGGAGATTGATATGATGAGAATAGACCCGGGGGCCATTGGTTTCACTAGTGGCTTCTCTCCAAGAGCATAAGTATTTGTACGGTGGGTGAACAAATTACTGTTGAGCAGTTGACACAATTGAGCATAGTTATGAGAATATCTAGGTATGATCATGTTTATAGGCATCACGTCCGAGACAAGTAGACCGACTCCTGCCTGCATCTACTACTATTACTCCACTCATCGACCGCTATCCAGCATGCATCTAGAGTATTACGTTAAAAACAGAGTAATGCCTTAAGCAAGATGACATGATGTAGAGGGTTAGATTCATGCAATATGATATAAACCCCATCTTGTTATCCTCGATGGCAACAATACAATACGTGCCCTGCTGCCCCTTCTGTCACTGGGAAAGGACACTGCAAGATTGAACCCAAAGCTAAGCACTTCTCCCACGGCAAGAAAAACCAATCTAGTAGGCCAAACCAAACTGATAATTCGAAGAGACTTGCAAAGATAACCAATCATACATAAAAGAATTCAGAGAAGATTCAAATATGATTCATAGATAGACTCGATCATAAACCCACAATTCATCGGTCTCAACAAACACACTGCAAAAAGAAGATTACATCAAATAGATCTCCACGAGAGAGGGGGAGAACAATGTATTGAGATCCAAAAAGAGAAAAGAAGCCATCTAGCTAATAACTATGGACCCGAAGGTCTGAGATAAACTACTCACACTTCATCGGAGAGGCTATGATTATGTAGAAGCCCTCCGTGATGACGGCCCTCTCCGGCGGAGCTCCGGAACAGGCCCCAAGATGGGATCTCGTGGATACAGAAAGTTGCCGCGGTGGAATTAGGTTTTTGGCTCCGTATCTGATCGTTTGGGGGTACGTAGGTATATATAGGAGGAAGGAGTACGTCGGTGGAGCACCGAGGGGCCCACGAGGCAGGGGCGCGCCCTAGGGGGGAGCCCCCACCCTCGTGACCGCCTCTTTGATTCCTTGGAGTAGGGTCCAAGTCTCCTGGATCACGTTCGGTGAGAAAATCACGTTCCCAAAGGTTTCATTCCGTTTGGACTCCGTTTGATATTCTGTTTCTCTGAAATACTGAAATAGGAAAAAAACAACAATTCTAGGCTGGGCCTCCGGTTAATAGGTTAGTCCCAAAAATAATATAAAAGTGGAAAATAAAGCCCAATATAGTCCACAACAGTAGATAATATAGCATGGAGCAATCAAAAATTATAGATACGTTGGAGACGTATCAGGCATCCCTTATCTTCCAAGTTAGGCGGGTTATTCTCAAGAGGAGTGGACTCCGCTCCTCACTCACGAGAAAATGGCTGGTCACCGGGATGTGATAACCCACAATTATAGGGGATCGCAACAGTTTTCGAGGGTAGAGTATTCAACCCAAATTTGTTGATTCGACCCAAGGGGAGCCAAAGAATATTCTCAAGTATTAGCAGATGAGTTGTCAATTCAACCACAGCTGGAAACTTAGTATCTGCAGCAAAGTGTTTAGTAGCACAGTAATATGATAGTGGTGGTAACGGTAACAAAAGAGTAGTGCAAGCAATAGTAAATATTTTTGGTATTTTGTAGTGATTGTAACAGTAGCAACAGGAAAGTAAATAAGCAAGAACCAGTATATGGAAAACTCATAGGCACCAGATAAGTGATGGATAATTATGCCGGATGCGGTTCATCATGTAACAGTCATAACATAGGGTGACACAGAACTAGCTCCAATTCATCAATGTAATGTAGGCATGTATTGCATAAATAGTCATACGTGCTTATGGAAAAGAACTTGCATGACATCTTTTGTCCTACCCTCCCATGGCAGCGGGGTCCTATTGGAAACTAAGGGATATTAAGGCCTCCTTTTAATAGAGAACCGGAACAAAGCATTAGCACATAGTGAATACATGAACTCCTCAAACTATGGTCATCACCGGGAGTGGTCCCGATTATTGTCACTTCGGGGTTGCCGGATCATAACACATAGTAGGTGACTATAGACTTGCAAGATAGGATCAAGAACTCACATATATTCATGAAAACATAATAGGTTCAGATCTAAAATCATGGCACTCGGTCCCTAGTGACAAGCATTAAGCATAGCAAAGTCATAGCAACATCAATCTTAGAACGTAGTGGATACTAGGGATCAAACCCTAACAAAACTAACTCGATTACATGATAAATCTCATCCAACCCATCACCGTCCTGCAAGCCTACGATGGAATTACTCACGCACGAGGGTGAGCATCATGAAATTGGTGATGGAGGATGGTTGATGATGACGACGACGACGAATCCCTCTCTCCGAAGCCCCGAACAGACTCCAGATCAGCCCTCCCGAGAGGTTTTAGGGCTTGGCGGCGGCTTCGTATCGTAAAATGTGATGATTTCTTCTCTCTGATGTTTTTCTCTCCGAAAGCAGATGTATAGAGTTGGAGTTGGCGACGGAGGGCATCCAGGGGGCCCACGAGGTAGGGGGCGCGCCCTAGAGTGGGGGGCGCTTCCCACCCTCATGGACCGGGTGTGGCCCCCCTGGTCTTCATCTTTGGCGAGGATTTTATATTATTTTTTCTAAGACACCCTCATGGACCGGGTGTGGCCCCCCTGGTCTTCATCTTTGGCGAGGATTTATTATTATTTTTTCTAAGATGTTCCGTGGAGTTTCAGGTCATTCTGAGAATATTTGTTTTCTGCACATAAAACAACATCATGGCAATTCTGCTGAAAACAGCGTCAATCCGGGTTAGTTCCATTCAAATCACACAAGTTAGAGTCCAAAACAAGAGCAAAAGTGTTTTGAAAAGTAGATATGACGGAGACGTATCAACTCCCCCAAGCTTAAACCCTTGTTTGTCCTCAAGCAATTCAGTTGACAAACTGAAAGAAAGAAAGAAAAACTTTTACAAACTCTGTTTGCTCTTGTTGTTGTAAACATGTAAAGCCAGCATTCAAGTTTTCAGCAAAGATCATAACTAACCACATTTGCAATAATTCTTAGGTCTCATAATTACTCATATCAATAGCATAATCAACTAGCGAGCCATAATAATAAATCTCGGATGACAACACTTTCTCAAAACAATCATAATATGATGTAACAAGATGGTATCTCGCTAGCCCTTTCTGAGACCGCAAAACATAAATGCAGAGAACCTTGAAAGATCAAGGACTGACTAGACATTGTAATTCATGGTAAAAGAGATTCAATCATAGTCATACCCAATATAAATTAACAGTGATGAATGCAAATGACAGTTGTGCTCTCTAGCTAGTGCTTTTTTAATAAGAGGGTGATGACTCAACATAAAAGTAAATAGATAGGCCCTTCGCAGAGGGAAGCAGGGATTTGTAGAGGTGCCAGAGCTCGGTTTTGAAATAGAGATAAATTGCATTTTGAGCGGTATACTTTCATTGTAAACATAGCAACTAAGAGATGGCGATATCTTCCATGCTAAACACATTATAGGCAGTTCCCAAACAGAATGGTAAAGTTTATTCTCCCCCTTCACCAACAAGCATCAATCCATTACTTGCTCGAAACAACGAGTGTCTCCAACATACATCAGGTCCCAGGGGGAGTTTTGTTTGCAATTAATTTTGATTTAGTTTGCATAAAGCATGGGACTGGGCATCCCGGTGACCAGCCATTTTCTCGTGAGTGAGGAGCGGAGTCCACTCCTCTTGAGAATAACCCGCCTAACACGGAAGATAAGGACAACCTTGGTTGATACATGAGCTATTCGAGCATACAAAACAGAATGTTTATTTGAAGGTTTAGAGTTTGGCACATACAAATTTACTTGGAACGGCAGGTAGATACCGCATATAGGAAGGTATAGTGGACTCATCTGGAATAACTTTGGGGTTTAAGGGATTGGATGCACAAGCAGTATTCCCGCTTAGTACAGGTGAAGGCTAGCAAAAGACTAGGGAGCGACCAACTAGAGAGCGACAACAGCCATGTACATGCATTAAAATTAATAAACATTGGATGCAAGCATGAGTAGGATATAATCCACCATGAACATAAATATCGTGAAGGCTATGTTGATTTGTTTCAACTACATGCGTGAACATGTGCCAAGTCAAGTCACTCAAATCAGTCAGAGGATACCACCCCATCATACCACATCATAATCATTTCAATAGCATGTTGGCACGCAAGGTAAATAATTATAACTCATAGCTAATCAAGCATGGCACAAGCGACTAATGATCTCTAATTGTCATTGCAAACATGTTTATTCATAATAAGCTGAATCAGGAATGACGGGCTCATCATATTTACAAAAACAAAAGAGGTCGAGTCCATATCAGCTTTTCTCATCTCAGTCAGTCCATCATAGATGTCATCATAATTGCCTTTCACTTGCACGACCGAATGGTGTGAATAATAATAATTAAGAGTGCACGTGCATTGGACTAAGTTGGAATCTGCGAGCATTCAATAAATAGGAGAAGACAAGGCAATATGGGCTCTTTGGTTAATTCAACAATAAGGCATATAAGAGCCATTACAACAATTTAATCATGGTCTTCTCCTATCGACCCCCAAAGAAAAGGAAAGAAAATAAAAACTATTTACACGGGAAAGCTCCCAACAAGCAAAAGAAGAACGGGAAATATTTTTGGGTTTTCTTTTTAATTACTACTACTACAACATAAAAGTAAACTACTACTAATTTTTTTGGTTTTTTCTTAAGGTTTAACAAACACACAAGAAGAAAGTAGGAAAAATAAAATAAACTAGCATGGATATTACAGTGAAAGAGTATGAGCACCGACATCTAGCAATGAGTGTGTGTGAACATAAATGTAATGTCGGTGAGAAATACGTACTCCCCCAAGCTTAGGCTTTTGGCCTAAGTTGGTCTATTGCCAGGGATAGCCTGGCGGATACCCGTAAGTGTAGCTAGGGTCGTACTGCGACGAAGAATAGCTGGGATCATACTATGATGCAGCGGTTATCGCCTGCTGAGCTGCAGCATGGAGTCGGGCTGCCTTCGCTCTCCTCTCGTACTCATCTGCCTCCTCTCTGGTAATAGTATATATTCATTTTGTCTGTGAATCAAAAAGGGCAGGAGCAGGGAGAGTAATACGGACAACACGCCGTTTGTTAAAAATTAGACGATATAAAAGAGGTGATTCGGGCCTCTCGACAAAATGATGTGAAGCCATGGAGTCATAATCTAAATATGCAGGGGACAACTCCGTATCACCCTCAATGATGTCTATCTCAAGAAAATTGGCTAAGCGGGTTGCATAAATTCGTCCAAAGAAATCTCCATTATCTCTATTATGATGCAACCTACGAGCTACAATGGCTCCCATATGATAAGATTGGTCTCCTAACACAGCATTCCTGAGAATACTAAGATCAGGGACACACATGTGACATGCTTCATTTTTAGCATTTATGCATCTACCGATGAAGAGAGCAAAATAATGTAAAGCAGGAAAGTGAATGCTCCCTATGGTAGCTTGCGTTATATCTCTAGATTCCCCTACAGTTATACTAGCAAGAAAGCTTCTAAATTCATATTTAGGGGGATCCCTAATACTGCCCCATGATGGAAGTTTGCAAGCAAAAGTGAAATCCTCTAAGGCCATGGTATAAGATTTGTCATAAAGATCAAACATGACTGAAGGAGAATTACGCGAAGTGAATACTCAAACCTCCTCACAAATGTACTTGTGAGATCATGATACTGGGGGCATTTGTTAGCCTCAAAATCCTCAAGACCGGCATTGCACAGATATGATTTAAATTCTTCTTTAATTCCCGCACGGTCCATAAAATTTTCCGACGACCATTCGCAAGGCCGCACTAGAGCGTCTCTTGGTGGATCCTCGTCAGCATCACACATAGCAATCCTGGGTCATTGCTTCTTAGAAGAACCACCTTGGAACATCTTCCTAAGCATATTGTTTTTCTCTGAAAAAGTTCTAAAATTTTTAGTAACTTCAAACAAAAGTGAACCAACTTCAATAAAACTGATAGCAACTACTCCTACAAGTGCCTAGAGCATATATCAAGCATTAGAGCTACTTGGAACCATATAAATTTGACATGCATGCTCAAGAACATGGTCACCTATGCAGCACAAATTTGCAAAGAATAAAGCACTAGAACAAAAACTAATTGGACCAATGGAGGAGTCAAATACCAAGGAACAATTTCCCCCAAGCAGTTTTGCGAGAGGTGCTTTGAGCAAGGAGGTCGAAAATCACAGCAAAAGTGGCTGGAACTCGTGCTTGAGTTGGTTTTTCGGGTTTGTGTGAGGCAGAGGAAGAAGATGAGTGCTGGGATATGTGGAGGAGGGCCACCGTGGGCCCACGAGGCAGGGGGGCAAGCCCAGGGGGGTAGGACGCGCCCTCCACCCTCGTGGCCAGGTGGCAGCTCCCCCCGCGGTAATTTTTGCATAGTAAATCCTCAAATATTCCCGAAAAAATCATATTATATTGGCATGTCATTCTGAGGACTTTTATTTTCGGGATATTTTTATATTGCATGGGTAAGCCAGGAAACAGACAGAAAAATACTAATTTTACTTTATTTCAACTAAATAACAGAAAGTATAGAAGGGGTACAAAAGTTTGTGCCTCTAGTTTCATCCATCTCATGCTCATCAAAAAGAATCCACTAACAAGGTTGATCAAGTCTTGCTAACAAACTCATTCCGATAATCATGAAACCGGAGAAATTTCGAATAACACTAAGTTAGCTCAACGGGGATACGCACATCCCCTATAATAAGTATATCATATTTCTTTTTGACAGTAGGAAGAGGAAATTCAAAACCTCCAATAATAATTGATGGAATTTTTCCAATGGAGTTGATACTATGAACTTGAGGTTGTTTCCTCGGAAAGTGTACCGTATGCTCATTACCAATAACATCAAAAGTGACATTGTCTTTGTTGCAATCAATAACAGCCCCTTCAGTATTAAGAAACGGTCTTCCAAGAATAATAGACACACTATCATCCTCGGGGATATCAAGAATAACAAAGTCCGTTAAAATAGTAACGTTTGCAACCACAACGGGCACATCCTCACAAATACCGACAGGTATAGCAGTTGATTTATCAGCCATTTGCAAAGATATTTCAGTAGGTGTCAACTTATTCAAGTCAAGTCTACGATATAAAGAGAGAGGCATAACACTAACACCAGCTCCAAGATCACATAAAGTAGTTTTAATATAATTTCTTTTAATGGAGCATGGTATAGTGGGTACTCCGGGATCTCCAAGTTTCTTTGGTATTCCACCCTTAAAAGTATAATTAGCAAGCATGGTGGAAATTTTAGCTTCCGATATCTTTCTTTTATTAGTAATGATATCCTTCATATATTTAGCATAAGGATTAGTTTTGAGCACATCATTCAACTGCATACGTAAAAAGATATGTCTAATCATTTCAGCAAAGCGCTCAAAATCCTCATCATCCTTTTTCTTGGATGGTTTGGGAGGAAAAGGCATGGGTTTCTGAACCCATGGTTCTCTTTCTTTACCATGTTTACTAGCAACAAAATCTCTTTTATCATAATGTTTATTCCTTGATTGTGGGTTATCAAGATCAACAGCAGGTTCAACTTCTACATCATTATCATTACTAGGTTGAGCATCATCATGAACATCATCATTAACATTTTCACTAGGTTCATGTTCATTACCAGATTGTGTTTCAGCATCAGACATAGATATATCATTAGGATTATTAGGTGGTTCAGCAATAGGTTCACTAGAAGTTTGCACAGTTCTATCATTTTTCTTTTTCTTCTTTTTAGAAGAACTAGGTGCATCAACATTATTTCTCTGAGAATCTTGCTCGATTCTCTTAGGGTGGCCTTCAGGATACAAAGGTTCCTGGGTCATTCTACCAGTTCTATTAGCCACTCTAACAGCATAATCATTTTTCTTACTATTCATTTCATCAAGCACTTCTTTTTGAGCTTTAAGTACTTGTTCTACTTGAGTGGTAACCATAGAAGCATGTTTGCTAACAAGTTTAAGTTCACCTCTAACACTAGCCATATAATCACCCAAGCGTCTAATCATATAAGGATTTTGTTTTAATTGTCTACCAAAATAAGCATTGAAGTCCTCTTGCTTAAACATAAAGTTATCAAACTCATCCAAGCACTGACTAGCAATTTTAGTAGGAGGGACTTCAGCTTTATCATATCTATAGAGAGAATTTACCTTTACTACCTGTGTCGGGATATCGGGATAAGGAGGTTCTTCAATAAATAAAGGATTAAGATCATATACTTCTTCAACAGGCGGTGTATTAAGACCATGTATTTCTTCAATAGGAGGTAAAGTCTTAACATCTTCACCTTTAATATCTTTTTCTTTCATAGATTTCTTTGCCTCTTGCGTATCTTCGGGACTGAGAAATAGAACACCTCTCTTCTTCGGAGTTGGTTTAGGAATAGGCTCAGTAATTGGCTCAGGGGCTGGCCCAATTATTTTCATTTGTCAACATATTATTCAATAAGATTTCAGCTTCATCCGGTGTTCTTTCCCTGAAAAGAGAACCAGCACAACTATCCAGGTAATCTCTGGAAGCATCGGTTAGTCCATTATAAAAGATATCAAGTATTTCAGGTTTCTTAAGAGGATGATCAGGCAAAGCATTAAGTAGCTTGAGAAGCCTCCCCCAAGCTTGTGGGAGACTCTCTTCTTTAATTTGCACGAAGTTGTATATTTCCCTCAAAGCAGCTTGTTTCTTATGAGCAGGGAAATATTTAGCAGAGAAGTAATAAATCATATCCTGGGGACTACGCACACAACCAAGATCAAGAGAATTAAACCATATCTTAGCATCACCCTTTAATGAGAACGGAAATATTTGAAGTATATAAAAGTAGCGCGATCTCTCATCATTTGTGAACAGGGCAGCTATATCATTTAACTTAGTAAGTTGTGCCACAACAGTTTTAGATTCAACCAAAGTAATTATATCATGATCAATAGAGAATTCATAATCCTTATCAGGAACACAGATAGGTGAAGTAGCAAAAGCAGGGTCAGGTTTCATTTTATCTCGAAGTGACTCTTTGTTCCATTTAACTAATAGCCTCTTGAGCTCATATCTACCTTTGCAAGATAAAATAGCGGCAGAAGATACCATATCAAAAAGATAACCCTCAGGAATAACAGGCATATTTTCATCATCACTTTCATCATCGTATTCAGATTCAATAATTTCTTTTTCTCTAGCCCTAGCAATTTGTTCATCAAGAAATTCACTAAGGGGCACAGTAGTATCAGGCATAGAAGCAGTTTCATCATAAATATCATGCATAGCAGAAGTGGCATCATCAATAACATGCGACATATAAGAATGAATAGCAGAAGCACGTTTAGGTGTCGCAAGCTTACTCATAACAGAAGGTGAATCAAGTGCAAGGCTAGATGGCAGTTCCTTACCTCCCCTCGTAGTTGAGGGACAAATTGTTGTCTTACCGTCTTTCAAGTTCTTCATAGTGTTCAGCGGATATAAATCCCAAGTGACTCAAAGAATAGAGCTATGCTCCCTGGCAACGGCGCCAGAAAAAGGTCTTGATAACCCACAAGTATAGGGGATCGCAACAGCATTCGAGGGTAGAGTATTCAACCCAAATTTGTTGATTCGACACAAGGGGAGCCAAAGAATATTCTCAAGTATTAGCAGCGGAGTTGTCAATTCAACCACACCTGGAAACTTAGTATCTGTAGCAAAGTAGCACAGTAATATGATAGTGGTGGTAACGGTAAAAAAAGAGTAGTGCAAGCAATAGTAAATATTTTTCGTATTTTGTAGCGATTGTAACAGTAGCAACGGGAAAGTCAATAAGCAAGAACCAGTATATGGAAAACTCATAGGCACCGGATTAGTGATGGATAATTATGCCGGATGCGGTTCATCATGTAACAGTCATAACATAGGGTGACACAGAACTAGCTCCAATTCGTCAATGTAATGTAGGCATGTATTCTGTAAATAGTCATACGTGCTTATGGAAAAGAACTTGCATGACATCTTTTGTCCTACCCTCCCGTGGCAGCGGGATCCTATTGGAAACTAAGGGATATTAAGGCCTCCTTTTAATAGAGAACCGGAACAAAGCATTAGCACATAGTGAATACATGACCTCCTCAAACAATGGTCATCACCGGGAGTGGTCCCGATTATTGTCACTTCGGGGTTGCCGGATCATAACACATAGTAGGTGATTATAGACTTGCAATATAGGATCAAGAACTCACATATATTCATGAAAACATAATAGGTTCAGATCTGAAATCATGGCACTCGGGCCCTAGTGACGAGCATTAAGCATAGCAAAGTCATAGCAACATCAATCTTAGAACATAGTGGATACTAGGGATCAAACCCTAACAAAACTAACTCGATTACATGATAAATCTCATCCAACCCATCACCGTCCAGGAAGCCTAAGATGGAATTACTCACGCACGGTGGTGAGCATCATGAAATTGGTGATGGAGGATGGTTGATGATGATGATGACAAAAAAAATCCCCCTCTCCGGAGCCCCGAACGGACTGTAGATCACCCCTCCCGAGAGGTTTTAGGGCTTGGCGGCGGCTCCGTATCGTAAAACGCGATGATTTCTTCTCTCTGATTTTTCTCTCTCCGAAAGCAGATATATAGAGTTGGAGTTGGTGTCGGAGGGCATCCAGGGGGCCCATGAGGTAGGGGGGCGCGCCCTAGAGGGGGGGGGGGCGCCCCCCACCCTCGTGGAAAGGGTGTGGGCCCCCTTGTCTTCATCTTTGGCGAGGATTTTTTATTATTATTTCTAAGATATTCCGTGGAGTTTCAGGTCATTCCGAGAATATTTGTTTTCTGCACATAAAACAACATCATGGCAATTCTGCTGAAAACAGCGTCAGTCCGGGTTAGTTCCATTCAAATCACACAAGTTAGAGTCCAAAACAAGAACAAAAGTGTTTGGAAAAGTAGATACGACGGAGACGTATCAGGATGCCCAGTCCCATGCTTTATGCAAAATAAACCAAATTAATTGCAAACAAAACTCCCCCTAGGACCTGATGTTTGTTGGAAGCACTCGTTGTTTCGAGCAAGCCATGGATTGATGCTTGTTGGTGGAGGGGGAGTATAAACTTTACCATTCTGTTTGGGAACCGCCTATAATGTGTGTAGCATGAAAGATATCGCCATTTCTTAGTTGTTATGTTGACAATGAAAGTATACCGCTCAAAATATTATTTATCTCTATTTCAAAACTGAGCTCTGGCACCTCTACAAATCCCTGCTTCCCTCTGCAAAGGGCATATCTATTTACTTTTATGTTGAGTCATCAAATTCTTATTAAAAAGCACTAGCTGGAGAGCACAGCTGTCATTTGCATTCATTACTGTTAATCTATATTGGGTATGACTATGATTGGAACTCTTTTACCATGAATTATAATGTCTAGTCAGTCGTTGATCTTTAAAGGTGCTCTGCATTTATGTTTTGCGGTCTCAGAAAGGGCTAGCGAGATGCCATCTTGTTATATCATATTATGATTGTTTTGAGAAAGTGTTGTCATCCGAGATTTATTATTATGGCTTGCTAGTTGATTATGCTATTGATATGAGTGATCATGAGACCTGAGAATTATTGCAAATGTGGTTAGTTATAATCTTTGTTGAAAACTTGAATGCTGGCTTTACATATTTAAAACAACAATAGCAAACAGAGTTTGTAAAAGTTTTTCTTTTTCTGTTTCAGTTTGTCAACTGAATTGCTTGAGGACAAGCAAGGGTTTAAGCTTGGGGGAGTTGATACGTCTCCGTCGTATCTACTTTTCCAAACACTTTTGCCCTTGTTTTGGACTCTAACTTGCATGATTTGAATGGAACTAACCCGGACCGACGCTGTTTTCAGCAGAATTGCCATGATGTTATTTTATGTGCAGAAAGCAAAAGTTCTCGGAATGACCTGAAACTCCACGGAATATCTTATAAAAATAATAAAAAATCCTCGCCAAAGATGAAGACCAGGGGGGCCACACCCTGTCCACGAGGGTGGGGGCGCCCCCCTAGGGCGCGCCCCCTACCTCGTGGGCCCCCTGGAGACCTTCCGACGCCAACTCCAACTCTATATATTTGCTTTCGGGGAGAAAAAATAGAGGAGAAGAAATCATCACGTTTTACGATACGGAGCCGCCGCCAAGCCCTAAAACCTCTCGGGAGGGCTGATCCGGAGTCCGTTCGAGGCTTCGGAGAGGGGGATTCATCGTCGTCGTCATCATCAACCATCCTCCATCACCAATTTCATGATGCTCATCGTCGTGCGTGAGTAATTCCATCGTAGGCTTGCTGGACGGTGATGGGTTGGATGAAATCTATCATGTAATCGAGCTAGTTTTGTTAGGGTTTGATCCCTAGTATCCACTATGTTCTGAGATTGATGTTGCTATGACTTTGCTATGCTTAATGCTTGTCACTAGGTCCCGAGTGCCATGATTTCAGATCTGAACCTATTATGTTTTCATGAATATATGTGAGTTCTTGATCCTATCTTGCAAGTCTATAGTCACCTACTATGTGTTATGATCCGGCAACCTCGAAGTGACAATAATCGGGACCACTCCCGGTGATGACCATAGTTTGAGTTCATGTATTCACTATGTGCTAATGCTTTGTTCCGGTTCTCTATTAAAAGGAGGCCTTAATATCCCTTAGTTTCCATTAGGACCCCGCTGCCACGAGAGGGTAGGACAAAAGATGTCATGCAAGTTCTTTTCCATAAGCACGTATGACTATATTCGGAATATGTGCCTACATTACATTGATGAATTGGAGCTAGTTCTGTGTCACCCTAAGTTATGATTGTTACATGATGAACCGCATCCGTCATAATTATACATCACTGATCTGATGCCTACGAGCTTTCCATATATTGGTTTACATTTATTTACTTTCCCGTTGCTACTGTTACAATCACTACAAAATACCAAAAATATTACTTTTGCTTCCTTTACTTTTGCTACCGTTACCACCACTATCATATTACTTTGCTACTAAACACTTTGCTGCGGATACTAAGTTTCCAGGTGTGGTTGAATTGACAACTCAGATGCTAATACTTGAGAATATTCTTTGGCTCCCCTTGTGTCGGATCAATAAATTTGGGTTGAATACTCTACCCTCGAAAACTGTTGCGATCCCCTATACTTGTGGGTTAACAACGTTCATTTTTCGTCCACGGAGGACCCATTCCCGGCCCATTTTTTAGCCTGATTTGCGTCGACGCGGACACGCGACGGACGCGCGCGCGCGCTCGCCTACTCCTGTCCCCAGGCCCGCTGATCTGTGGCACATTGGCCTCCCCTCCCCTCTCAGCCCCCGGCCAACAAGCAACCTCCGCCCCGCCTCCTCCGTCACCGACGCTGCCGCCCATTTTTGCCGGCAACTCTTCCAGCTGCTGCTGCCTCCATATCCGCCCAGCAATGCCGCTCCTGCCCCCAGTCGCCCGCCGCCGCCGTTTTGCCGCCGGGGAGCAAACTGGTTCCCCGCCGCCGCTTCCCCCACCACACAGCCGCCCGCGACCAAGAAGACGCCTCGCCACCCCCGCCACATCCGACCGGCACGCTCGTCGGACGCCATCACACTCGTCGGACGCTGGCAGGGCAGCTAGCTGGTCTGTGGGCGCCGCGTCTCCCCTCGCCGGCCGTCTCCTTCTTCGATGCCCGCAAGCTGTTCGATAGTTTGCCAAGGTACGAAAATGGACTCCGCCGATGAGTTCTTTTTCCACAATTTCCTTTGCGACTCCAACGATTCGTCGTCCCACGACGAGGAGGAGATATTGGCTGCCGTGTTGGTCCATCACCACCTCAACAACCAGCGGCCATTGTTCCATGGCTCCATTCCGGGCCACCTTCCGGCGTTGAATCGTAACCGAGAGAGCGGGCATTTCCTTCTCTGGAAGGACTACTTTGATACAACAAACCCGTTGTTCAAGCATCACAAATTTCGCCGCTGGTTCCGTATGAGTAGGCATGTTTTCAACCGTATTAGAGAGGGAGTGGTCGGCTATGATGACTACTCCGAGTGCAAAGAGGATGCCGCCGGCAAGATTGGTTTCTCCTCTTATCAGAAATGCACTGCCGCCATCCGAGTGCTTGCATACGGAGTGCCCGGTGATCTCATTGACGAGTATGTCCGTATGAGAGAGTCTACATGCCTAGAGTCCCTGTATAAGTTACGCAAGGCTGTGATTGTTGTGTTTGGCCCTGAGTACTTGAGAGAGCCGACAGCTGAAGATACAGCCCGTTTCTTGGCGATGAATGCCAGCAGGGGCTTCCCAGGGATGCTTGGCAGCATAGACTGCTAGTAGAAAAATGACTTTTAGTACCGGTTCGTAAGGACCTTTAGTACCGGTTCTGGAACCGGCACTAAAGAGTGGGGACTAAAGGTCCCCCCCTTTAGTACCGGTTCAACACGAACCGGGACCAAAGGCCCACCACATGGCACGAGCCGCGCCGTGGTCTGGGGGACCTTTAGTCCTAGTTGGTAAGGAATTTTTTTTATTTTTGAAATAAAACAAAAACAGCCCGCCTACTGGGCCGGCACGGCCTGCATACGACTAGAAATCCAATCTCTAGTTGGGCCAGGATGCAGGCCCGTATGGCCCAGTAGGCCCCACAGGGCAGAAACTTGCAATAGGCCCACACAGGCTTGCTTAGAGAGGAGCTCGACACGGTAGCCGCGGCGGGGCTTATAAACCGGTGCGAGCTCCTCTCAACTAGCGAGGTGGGACTAAACATTGTGCACTGCGGGTGGCAGCGCACCACCTTTAGTACCGGCTGGTGGCTCCAACCGGTACTAAAGGGGGGGTCTTTAGTACCGGTTGGAGCCACCAACCCGTACTAAAGGCCACCATCTTTAGTACCGGTTGGTGGCTCCAACCGGTACTAAAGACCGTACCTTTAGTACCCGTTGAAGCCACCAACCCGTACTAAACGCCACCACTTCTTTAGTATCGGTTCGTGGCATGAACCGGTACTAAAGGTTCGCCACGAACCGGTACTAATGAGCGCCGCCCGCCTGGTCGTTGGAACCGGTACTAATGGTCACATTAGTGCTGGTTCAATTACAAACCGGGATTAATGAGTTTCACATTAGACCCTTTTTCTACTAGTGATGCACTGGGAATGGAAGAACTGCCCGATCTACTTGGCAAGGGCAGTATAAGGGACATGTCAGGGCTTGCACTGTCATACTAGAGGCCGTGGCGTCTCAAGATCTCTGGATCTGGCACTCTTTCTTTGGCATGGCTGGATCACACAATGATATCAACGTGCTTCAGCGCTCGCCGGTGTTTGCTACGCTTGCCGAAGGCACCAGCCCACCGGTGAACTTTACTGTCAACGGCCACAACTATGACAAAGGGTACTATTTGGGTGACGATATCTATCCTCAGTGGACCACTATTGTCAAGACAATACCCAACCCTGTCGGAGAGAAAAGGAAAAGATTTTCCCAAGAGCAAGAGAGTGCTAGAAAAGATGTCGAGCGTGCCTTTGGTGTTTTGCAATCTCGATGGGGCATCGTTCCGTATCCTGCTAATACTTGAAGCACGCAGAAACTATGGGAGGTGATGACTTCTTGTGTGATCATGCACGATATGATCGTAGAAGACGAGCGCCCGGAACGTCTGTACGATCAAGGCTTTCAGTTTCAGGGTGAGAATGTTGTGCCTGAGCATGGAGTAGCGGCAACATTTGAGCAGTTCACTCAGTTTCATGAAGACATGCGTGATTGGGAAACTCACGTGCAACTGCAAAATGATTTGATTGAGCATATGTGGTCTCATGTTGGCAACCAATAGATGTATCTTCTTTTATTCGTTTACAAAACTATGTGAAACATTTTTATTTGTATTTGGCTTGTCAAACTACACTATTTATTTGGGCGGCTAAACTATTTTGTTTGTTATTTCATTTCACAATATGTTTGAATGCAAATCAATGTAAAATTGGGCGGCCAGCCGGCCACGCCTGCACATATGGGTCGGCGCTTTTATTTCACAATATGTTTGAATGCAAATCAATGTAAAATTGGGCGGCCAGCCGGCCACGCCTGCACATATGCGTCGACGTGTTGGGCGCGCTGCCGACCCATATGAAAAGCAGGGCGGACGCCGGGCGGGCGGCCGGCCCAAACGGACAAAAGGCGAACGAAATCGCCGTCCGTTTGGGTCTGCCCGTTGGAGTTGCTCTCATGTACTAAAAATGTGATGTTGTTTCTGTAGTTAGCCCTTTAAATAGCAATGTGTGTGCTGCATCTGATGTGCATGAGTTCAACCTAGCGAGCTCCTGGGAGAAGAAAAACGGAGCCACAACAGCCCTAATGAAGATCTCCATCCGTGGTCCGAGGACCAACCATGACGTCGAGTTGCTACAGCTTGGAGTCAGGAGTGATGTTCGCACCCCGGCGTGTCGCAGACTCTCAGTATGTGCTTTGCAAGACACGCGTCAATCTCAGAAGACCCTGATGCGTCCACATTATTTGCTTCAGAAATAGATAGCAGCTCTCCGATGCAGTAAGGAGAAACCAAGAATGACAGAGCATCCTCGTGTCAAACTGAACACACCCTGACACTTCTCCATTATTTAATTCAGAAACTGGTAGAAACAGCTGCTATCTCTGAATTTATTTAAGGTTTGATGTACATGCATCTTCCCTTGCTATCTTCCATACATATATGTGCTAGAACACATGCCTTTTTTTGTCTCAAAATGCTCCATGTTAGTTGGAAGTCCAATCTCGGCTTGAGTACCGCTCTTTAAGCAAAATTACTAGCAACATATCTTATCCTAGATGATTCTTGCTTAAACAACTTTAGAAGCACAACTATCAGTATGTGCACTTATAAAATGCAATTCCGAGTGGAGATGCTGAAAATATTTTGGAAATTATACATTATTCAATCTCCCAGTTTGTGATTTGCATTTAGTTTATGAAAAGGTGTGACAAAATCTTTTGTTTATGTTTTCCAGAAATGTACAAACGAATGGCATGTGTCATCTACATGCAACTCTTCATAGCTACTAACATGAATTTGCACTCAGGCTCTCGCATGGACTAAATCATTATTGTCGGTATGTACCACTGTTTAATTTTTACAGTCCATAGGTTTATTTATATGGCCAGTATTGATCTCAAGGACAACATGTTGTAATTTCCTCTATTACTTGTGAATATTGCTGTAACTACAGTCACTCCCATTCAAAATTTCATTTAGAGGAACTACAACAGGTATTTTACTGACCTCAACATTGAACTAAGAAATATAAAAGGGTCAAGGCATATGCGGATAATTGAAGTTTTATATTTGTGGACAAGGGAGAAATCACTAAATTAGAAGGTAGAGTAGGAATCAGTGGGTTCCTGCCGGCAGTGGTTGCAAGCACACAGGGATAGGAAATGAAGATGAGATCAAATCTCCTGATTCCATCTCATCTCGGTTCCTGGCGAGTGGGGTTCGGGTTGAGTTTTCGTTTGATCGACCACAATTTTTGGCTGCTTATGAATATACAACGCAACCACAAAATCTCTACTATTAAAGGTGTAATTTGATTGTTTAACTTCATACTTTGACCATAAATCTCTGAAAAATATTTAATTGATGGTTAAAAATCATAATCATAAGAAAGTGAGATGTGGTTGTTGAATGAAATGTTTTTTTCCTATGTATGGTTGCCTGCACCTGCACCTGTTCGATCTCCTCTGTTTGAGATCCTATCTCAGACCGAGGTATTCAGTGCCAAATTCGTCAACAATTAGTACTGAATTATTAGCAGTTAGTAGTGATCTATTGACTGTTAAATACACCATTCTTAAGCTTGTCATTGACTCATTGTAAATCTATTGCAAAAATTGCTTATTTATTGTCGATTCCATCCTCTTTTGAAACAAAGATTCTGACTGTTCAAAATTTATCTCATATATGTTGTATTCTTGGTCCATTTGTTTTACAAAATATTAAAAAATGGTCCGTTTGTGCAGGACGCCGGGCACATCGGCGTAAGAAGAGCAGGCAACTCACGAGAGTCGTACAAGAGGGATAGAGAGAGGGAGGAGGAGGATACGTCCGCTACTGGTTAATCTTATGTCCAAACTGCTCACGAGAGTTTTCTTACCTTACGAGAAAACTAAGATGTGCAGCTGCATGGTGTTTATCTTATGTCCAAACTGTTTTCAATTAGCTTCTAAGAATATGGTATAATACATTAGAAATATTACATTGTTTAGGCATCCAACTCGGAAAGACTCATGAATTCCGCTGAAAAAACACTCGTTCTAAATAACCTTGCCATGGAATTGTTTGATCTGCATGCAATGTGTCGTCTCTGATTCTATAGCAATTGAGTTTGTGCTGGGATCGCACAAATGGCTTGCTGCTCGGTGTTCAGCGTGTTGTTTGATGAGTACTTGGGGTGCTTGCAGGCCCAAGCACCGAGCAGAGCAAGTGCCGGGTCCCGGGTGCCCTAGTAAATCATGTTTTCTTAGCTCTACTGATTAGCGCCGGTGAAATAAGATTAATCTGGATGTGTTCAAGTAAGATATGCATTGTTTAGCAAGAGGAATTATAGTTATTAAATCATTTTGTAGCATCTGAACGGGAAAATGTTCTTGTCATCCGAGGAAGCTAACATTCTTTCTCAAAAGTGCAGGGTTTCCTTTGTTTTTTCTTGGTCACTAAAATGCACACCACTGTGGCCTTTGTATACTCAGTTGAAGAATGGATGTTTCCCGTTTACTATACATCATGCTACGACTACAAGGCAACTCAAATTTAGTTTCAGTTTTCTTCAGTGCGGATCGGTAAGCTGTTTATCTTACTTTCGCTTTTAAACTGTTTGCTCTATCACTACACGCATGTTGTCCTATCCACGTCATTTCTCTTAATTCTAAGATGTTATGAATAGGTTATGAGAATGGATTTTCTACTCTCCGGTGTACTACACCCGAGTTTGCAAACAATTGGGAAAACGTGATCAAACAAAGTTGAAATCTGAAAATTTGAGACATCAGACATTATCAATTATTCGAGCTTCTTGCAAAATTTCAGCCAAAAATAACATTATAGGTGCTCTCGCCAAAAAAACAAAATCAATGTTCAAAGTTTTGTGCACTGTTTGAGCAGTGATTTCGTTTTTTATGGTGAGAGCTCCTCAGATGTTATTTTTCGCTCAAATTTTGCAAGAAGCTCAAACATTTGATTTTTTTTTTGCCTCAAAATTTCAGATTTTTTGGATTTTGTTTTATCACGCCTTTTCAGTTTTTTTTCAAAATTGGGTGTACTACACTCAAGAGTTGTCACACCTTTCTATATATCTCATGGTTTTGTGGCTTATGCCATGGAAGGTTTTTGCCAATGCACAAGTGCAGAGTCCTTTCATTTTCCTCCTGCAAACCATCTCTCTCTGTATCCTCAGTCGCGTACTATAACATTTGACAACAAGTATGTGTTGTGTTGGTCTCAATGGGCTTGCACAGTATTGCAGACTATGGCTAAAGGCTATGTTTACAAACATAAATTAATGATTCAAAGAAGAGGAGCAGAAGGTGCTACGATATTTACCTCAAGGAGATGAATCGGTGAACCGAGGGACTTATCATTCGGTGAGGCCAGCGGGGTATTCCATTTCCTGCATTTCCTCTTCAGTATGCTGACTCCAATCTCCAGAGTCCTGGATGCTTCTTTCTTAGGCCATTTAAATGGGTAATTGTTTTTACCAGTTGGTACATGTTTTTCTTTCAATATGCACTCTCACACTAATATACTTTTTCTGTTCTTAAAATTGATTTGTTGATGGCACAAGGGAATCATTGAAAAAATGTCTTCTCATCAAGGATTGGACTGTGTTCTCATTATAGAACATAATTTATTATGTGAGGCATTTGCCATTGCAACATCTTGTCTAGGGTATATTTTTTTCCCACTAAACTGAACTGCCTCGCAAACAAATTGTTTGTAATACCCCCTTCTCCATAAATAAATGACATCTGCTTGGGCAGTAGGTCATGCTTGGCAGAATCGCCTCCTCCCGGTCTTCAGCACTCCTGCAGCAATTGAACGCCAGTGTGGTCGGGCCACATATATAGAACACCAACAAGCGACAACAGTGCACCGCTCCGTAAGTTATTTTGGCTCATGTTTCGCTAAATTTGAAAGCGCAGACCTGCATGTGTATATAACTATATATACTTGTCCTCGTGAGAATTCAAGTTGCTATTCTTCATAGCATTAAATACAATGACTTTTACATGAATATTGATAGAGGGATTCTATAAATTTATTTATGACTTTATGGTTATGTTTTCACTATAGTTTATGGTTCAATTTGTACCTTGCAAACTGGCAAGTAAAATATCACTTATTTAAGAAACATAGTGCTGTTAAAATGTGGCTGATTACCTTTTAAATGTTTTACAGGATTCAACGATATATGAGTATACTTCCATGTCTACTTGATCCTTTTATACGAAATATGCAGCCAGAGTTTGGGCAATGATCAAAACATGGCTTGGTTTACATGATGTTCATCCTACAGATTGGGGAGGCATGGTTTCCGTCAAGGAGTGGTGGTGCAGCAACACTTCCGGGAGGTCGCAATCTCGAAGGCCGCTTGTTTCCCTTATTCTTATCGCTTGGGAAATCTGGAATGAGCGAAATGCTCCGGGTGTTCCGCAACAATGCGACTCCGGTTGTTGTGCTTGTGACACACATCAAAGCGGAGGCATCATCGAGGTGCCTTGCCGGGCGTAATATTTGTGTAATATAATTCCACGAGAGTGATTCTTAAAATCTTCATCTTATTCAATGAAAAGGACAAGCCCTTTGACTTGTTTCAAACAAAATATGGACCCGAATGGAGTGGAATGTTAATATGTGCATACCATTTCTGGATTGAGAGATCTATTTACTAATGGCTGGTTTTTAAAGATGACTTATAAAGTTGTGACATTCTACGGGAAAAGGCTTGTGAGTGGAATTAATGAGTATGGTGCTTGTGAAGTTTCCTCCATTGCTCTTTTGCAATCAATCATTCGTCTGTGATTATGGGTAAATGGTTGTCCAAACCTGAAATACACAATAGATTTTAGGTTGCATATATCTGTGAGTTACAATCTATTTCTTTCTTATTTTTTAGTTGTTCCATTGTATGCATGCACATTGGAAGGCAGAAAGTAATGTTGGCTGGTCGCCAGAGAAGTAAAAAGGCTAACATCTTGAGTTGTATGGAGCATGGTTGTTTTCTTAAAGTTTCTGAAGGACTGTATACCATTGACTGAGAGGAATCGTTCATTCCATGAGAATGGGACAAGAGCATTGTTACATGGAATTCGGCAGAGTATAAGTACACATGAGAGGTGCGTTTTCATTGATAGAGTAAGGGTGAGAGCACGACACTTGTACAGGAAAAAGAAAGAAATGGAAACGAAAATTAAAAACTAAAGAGAAGAATGCTATGATCTCATGATAAGATGTCGGCCACCAGCGAGCGCCCACATGAGCGAACCTATATGTTAGAAGGGAGAGAGGGGTTTGGTGGAATAGTTTGATGTATTGCTTGAGCCTCGTGGGCATATATATAGGAGTACATGATCATCTTGGAGTACAAGGCAAGGTAGAATAATATTCTACGCTATCCTAGCTTTCCTAATAATCACGATACTCAACATCCCCCCGCAGTCACAACGGTAACGACGCAGGCGGTGAGACTGTAGAAGAATCCGAAGTAAAGCCGATGGACACTCCCCACAGTCGTAACGGTCGATGCATCGCGGAAGTCGTGGATGGAGTGAAAACCGACGAGGTTACTCAAGCAAGGCGGTAGCCCTTTGTGCCGATGTCAATACAGTCGAGAGCGTAGGGTCGTGTAGCCGTGGTCGAGGTAGCCGTGCGAAGAACGCCGTGGTCGATGTCGAGTCGGGGTAGCCGGTGTCGAGGAAGTCACCATGGACCTGGAAAAAGAGCGACGGCGGCCTGAGAAGGCGGCGGCGGCTAGGTCAGAAGCGCGGTGACGGTGCTCGAAGTAGGCGAGGAAGAACCCGGCAGCGTGACGAAGACCGTCGCGGACGGTGGCGTACCCGTGCCTAGGGAGGTGGCCCGACGCATACCACGTAGAAGTCGACGGCGGGAAGACCTCGGGGCGGCGACAGAGACCGCGTGCCACGCTCACTACGGCCTGATGAGGCGACGCAGCGGCAGCGCGAGGGTCCATGCAACCACGGGGACATCCTGGAGCGGACGGCCTCAGGGCGGCGGTGGACCGCGGGCGCAGCACTACGGCCCAAGGGGTGACGCAGCGGTAGCGCGTGGGTCGGTGTAGCCGCGAAAAGAACCACAGGGTGGCGGTAGGGACCGCGTTCCACGCTCGCTACAGTCCGATGAGGTGACGCAGCAGCGACGCGAAGGTCGGTGCCACGAAGACGGCCTGTAGCGGATGGCGTTAGAGTAGCAATGGACCGCGGGCTGCAGCACTACGATCTAAAGGGCGACGTAGCGGTAGCGCGTGGGTCGGTGTAGCCGCAGGAAGAACTATGGGGTGGCGATGCTGCGGTCCGAAGGGACGACACAGCTGTAGCCCGTTGCTCGACCGGTGTTGATGCATGAGTAATTGATGGCAAACTTCACATAATCCGGCGGTTGATCAGACCAAACAATGTGCGCTAGACGCAGGAGCAAGGAGGCTGATCCGGAAGTACACGCATGAGCAACCTTCAATCACACGGGACGTAGCATGCACGAAATCAACTAGCAGGAACATGCATGTAACGAGGCCACGTTGTGAATAGAAGGAGCAGCTCGAGCGCGTGAGTAGTCGGCCACACTTCGCGTCCCGTGCGAGAGATCGTAGGCCATGGCGAAGATGGCAGGCCAGCGAGCGACCGCTGAACCAGCGGCCTGACGCGCAGCATGCCGGAGCCGGGCGCCGATCCAGATCCCGACGGGGTTGATGAAGATGCTGAAGTAAACATGCATTGTAGATGACAAACGGCGACGGTGACGCAACCCAATCTATAGATCGGAGAATAAAAAAAAAGCACTGATCAAGACGACCGGCGTGAGAGAGAAACCCGGATTAAGGATTGGAAAAAAGACTATCTAAGGCAGCCGATCAACACGATCGGCGGACGAACCCTAGATACGGGCGGCGCGGCCCCCGCGGCGGTCATGGAGGGTGACAGCCCCAGGGGCGGCGCGCGGGGCAGAAGCGATGAGCGACGACTAGGGCTGGATCGGTTAGGCTGATATCATGTTAGAAGGGAGAGAGGGGTTTGGTGGAATAGTTTGATGTCTTGCTTAGCCTTGTGGGCATATATATAGAAGTACATAATCATTTTGGAGTACAAGGCAATGTTGAATAATATTCTACGCTATTCTAGCTTTCCTAATAATCACGATACTCAACACTATAGTAGGTCCTAAGACACAAACTGTGATTAAGGGGCGTATTTGGATTATGAGTTTGGACCAGAGATACTTCCTAAAGTATATGCATTATAGCCCGTAGCAACGCACGGGCGTTCTTTTGGTAACCCTAATGTATAAGAGAACATGGGCAGGATTTTATGGCAATTTTCGAGACTAGTAAATGTGACTTCCGTGAACATATCCTCGGTCACCTACCATGTGGTTTCGACTACACATGGCATAGTCTATCAACCCGTGAAAGGTCTGGAAAAATCGTACTTGAGATACACACCATTACAATAGACTTGTTAGCCTTTTCGATTGGTGGATTTCATCGAAAACGATCCTTCGCGTTCGCTCGTTGGAGCGATCGAATCTATCGAAGCGCAGCCTCCTCCGACAGCCTCCTCGTATCGCGCTGGGGGCTCACCATAGGATCGCAAACACATGTCGGGACGTGCAAAGCCCATCCATTAATCTCCATATATAGAATCTTCCCCCTGATTTTCAGGGGCACAGGGCCCACACTAATTACCCCATAAGCCTCTCCCTAATCCTGCTGAACACTTTCCAAATCAGGGCCCACACTAACGCCCTGTCGGAAATCAAGCTTTCGCACGGGCGCCCGCGCATTAGTAACGTCCGAATTTCACATCAAATTTCACCGTCAAGATAATTTTATATGGATCTTGGTCGCAGATTATGGGGGTGCCCAAGATGAGCATATTTCCGTTTTCCTTTGGTAATTGGTTTATCTGGCTAAGGATAACCGACATCCAATTTTGGGTACAAGGAAGAGAAATAGAATGACCGCTTTGACACTCACGGGCCTTTCTTATTTGATGTTGTTATTGACAGTTTGAATCCGTGAGATGCATGATTTTGCTTTCGCAAGAGGCATGGATTTGCTTCTGCGATAGGCAGGGTTGTGCCTCTCGGAAACGGCTTCCGGAAAGGGGAAAAAATGTGCTCCCGGTTCGGTTTTTCTGTCCGGTTTTTTCATGAAAAAAAGTTCGCCAAAGCCTATCAATGTAGGATCTAGTTTTAAAAATCTCGACGCGAGGAATCCAACGATGAAGACGATTTGAGATTTGGACGCACAGTTTAAAAGATAAAACTTTTTGAATAAACAGATCTAAAAAAAACTCCCAGGTTGCGACAAGTGGCGCAAATGCAGAGCGTCACTTATCACAACCTGAGAAGATGAGAGTGATCTTTGGAAGGAGTACTCCTGATAGTAATTTCGCTATCTTTACCCAGTATTGCCATGTGGGATGTAGCTTTAGTATTGTAGATGTTGATATTTCTTTGTACAAAGTTAATCAAATTTACAAAGTTTGAATTTGACCAAATCTTATGCAGACTAAAAAGAAACGAAGGGAGTATAATGACTGTATGAGTTGGGTTCATTCTGGTGCGCGGTTGGTTCATGTCATATTTCTGTACCAAAAGAGGACAAAGACATGTTATTATAAGTAAAATATCCGTGCTAATAATACAATGATTAGTTATAACACAGCCCAATTAGTAAAGCTATTCAACATTCGCAGCTGGCAGGCAGGACGCAGCATCTTCTTGATGCTCTATTCTTGAGCGTAGATGCACGTCAACTCAAGATGGCAACGGGGACGAAACCCATCGGGTTTTACCTTCCCAAACCCATCCCCACGAGAAAATCGCAAACCCGTCCCCGTCCCAATCACCGTGCGCGGGGCTAGTTTTCCGCCCGTCCCCTAAACCCATCGGGTTTCGGGGAACCCACGGGAAACCCATGAGAAAATTAAAATATTTAAACAAACATAGTGGCGACAAAGAATAACATTTGAACAGCAAAATAAGCACATTTCGGCAGCATAACTAGAGCAAATTTCAACAACAAAAAATAGTAGACGGTTCAACAGCTATATAGAGTTTATTTCAGCAGATTTAAACAACATACATAGTATATTTCAGAGGCAGCAACATAAGATAAATAGTAGCAACAATGATATCATTTTTCATTTCAGCAGCAACATAGTATATTTCAGCAGCAAAACAACAACAAATTTCAACACAATACTCAGGAATAACATCAGCTAAAAGAAGGCTATTTCAGCACAACTATAGCCCATTTCAACAAGGAAGATAAGCATATTTCAGCAACAAACAAGAGCATATTTCGGTCATACATTGTTCAACAAAATGTTCAATTATAGAATTTCTGAAATAGAAATCATGGTTCACACATCACGAGCACAAATGATACGAAATTGTCCAATACATAAGTTCTAAAATAGATTTGTAGTTCACAAATCAATTTAAAGTGGTCATCATCATGGCATCTTTCACATCTCCAAGCCTCCAAAAGACAATCTTCGAAGCATGCCAATTCAGAGTGCCAAGTCCTATAGAAGATCAAAATTCACTCAAACTAAAGTTAAATATGAAAAATATGCAGATTGGTATATGAAATGGGAAAGTACTTGTACTTCACATGCATTCCCTCTTGAATGTCTTGAATACAACTCCAAAAGCTTTGTCCATCTTCATTGTCAGCATCTATAAGAATGAAATAAGTAGTAATGAACACCTAATGTAACATTGTAGCAAGATAATGATAAACTATATGATGATATGTAAAGAAAGACACACCTTTATATTTGTTTCTTATCCAATCTTGTGAACACATCAAGGCCTCTAAGATTTCAGGGGTAAGACGACTACGGTGGTCACTTAGAACTCTACCACTTGTGCTGAATGCTGATTCTGAGGCAACCGTGCTAACCGGAGTTGCAAAAACATCATGTGCTAGCAGCCTCAAAGTTGGATAGCGTGTTCCAGAAACTTTCCACCAATCTAACACACTAAACTTATCTTTGGACAATGGAACTAGCTCATCTTCCAAGTAACGGTCTAGTTCAGATTTCATCCTAAAAGATGCAGGCCTCTTTTGAGCAACACGTGCATTGAAGAGTGACATAAGGGCTGGAGCTTCCAAAGAAGAGAATGAGGAAGATGGTTGCCCATGATCATCTTCACTCTCAAGATTGTACTCCTCCAACAATGTGCATATCTTGGCAATTATTCCATTAACATGGTCCTCACATTCTGGACTAGAAGGACTAATACCATGCAACATAGCAAAGCAAACAAGTAACATTTCATTTTTGTACCGAGGATCAAGAAGTGTAGCCATTCCCATTAGACCTTGAATATTAGTCCAATACTTGTTAAATTTCTCTTCCATGCTAAATGTCATGGCTTCTATCACCTCATTACCGCAAGTTGACCATTGCCTCATATTCATTTTAATTTCACAAATCTTGGGAAAATAGATGTTGGCAGTGACATAATCTGTCCCGGAAAACATTTCAGTGATTTCAAAGAACAGCCGCAGCCTTTCTACAACATCAATAGCAAATGCCCATTCTTCCTTAGTAGGGAGACTCTTGTATTGCTTCTCAACCTTCTTTAATCGCTCAAATACAACCTTATATGGTAGAGCCACACTAAGCATTGTGAAAGTTGAATTCCACCTAGTCTTACAATCAAGTATTAATCTTCTTGTTATTTTGACCTTTTGAAACTTAGCAATTTCCTCAAACTTCTCTATTCGTTTTGGTGAGGCAATCCAAAAAGCTACACTATCTCTAATCTTTTCAATTGCTGGTTTCATAGCATCTAAGCCATCTTTGACTATTAAATTCAGAATGTGGGCACAACAACGCATGTGAGTCAAGGTACCTTGCAACATGAGTTTGTCCTTCCCTATCCTCTTCACCAACAAGTCAATTGTCTTGTCATTTGAAGAACAATTGTCAACAGTCACCGTTGATAGCTTCTCATCAAGATTCCAAGATATCAATGATTCATGAAGTTCTTCGGCTATAACTTCAGCGGTGTGAGGATCTGGCACATAAATAAACCTACAAATGCAATGAATATATGTTATACAGCAGCATATATTGATGAAAACAACACCAAACAATTTACTATAGCAGCAAATGTTGATAAAAACAACACCAAACAATGTACTACAACAGCAACTATCGATACAAACAACACCAAACAATGTACTACAACAGCAAATATCGATTAAAACAACCAAAGAATGTACTATAGCATCATATACCTCATGATAACACTCCTAAGTTTCCAAGAGTCATCAATGAAATGGCATGTGATTGCCATGTATCCTTTCTTTTGATTCTCAGCCGTCCATAAATCAGTAGTGATAGCCATTCTTGATCGATTTGCAGCCATGTACTCGATAGCCTTCTTCCTTTCAACTTTGTAATCGTCCAGAATATCCTTCCTATGAATAAAGAGGTGACAATCAGTAGATATTAAACAAAACATAGCATATTAATAGAACAATTCACAGTTGCATAAAACATACCTAATAGTGTTTCTTGTCACCATAGTAAACAAGGGTTGCAATGCACTAACAAATCTTTGAAACCCCGTATGATCAACTATGGATAAGGGGTACTCATGCAGCACAATCATGGAAGCAAGCATCTTTCTAGCAAAAAATTGGTTAAAAGTATAGTTCTCCACCGAAACTTTTCCTTGGCTACTAGAACTGAACCTCAAAGAAGATTGGCTCAATGTTTTACCATTGCTATGGACCTTCTTCATAGTACAAGACGCCAAATGAACATGAAGATGCTTTGTCCCATTCTTTGATTCCCCTCCAAGTTTCTTCTTACAATGAAGACATTGTGCCTTCCATCTCCCACGGACCCTCACTTTCTTGAAATCAACCCAAACTACTGATGTGAGCTTTCTCTTGGAACCAACTGCATGTCCTTCCTCAGCCACATCTTCCTCTTCATCCTCATCCCCGTCTTCCTCTCCATCCTCATCCTCATCCTCATCTTCCTCTTCATCTCCTTCATCCGCAGCTTCCTCTTCATCCGTAATTTCAACATGTTCTCCAACAAACATTGCATCATAATCGACGGATTCATCAAATTCTTCGTCCACATCCTCAGATTCAGGCACACTAACTGATTGTACAATTGCAGTTTCTGTTGACGGTGTCGTCAATGAATCAATTAACCTATCAAAAAGAATAAAAACAGAAATTATTACCTTTGGTGTACATAGTGGTAGTAGCAATTTGTACTCTATTATATGTATTTCTTGCAAGTCTGCTAAAAACAGTAGCAATTTGTACATGTAGCCTGCAATATGATGACCAGAAAAAACACGTTGCATATTGTTTGTACACCGATTCCTAATCTAGTTAGTTTCTTTCCTGCAGAAGTGTAATAGCTTCAACTTAATTTCTGAAACTTTCATTAAAAAAGACCATATACTACATTCTAAACCAAACCCTAGCAAATCTAATCCATGAATTCACAGAAAATTAACATCATCCATCACAAACCCTAGCACCATCCATCTCAGATTGTGAGAGATCGGAGTTACTCACCTCGTCTTTAACTTCTTGCGGACATTGAAGTTGGATGGAGGCTCGGGAATCGGATTTGAAAGCCCTCTGCCTCCTCTTCCATGAAGGCCACGACCTGCTGCCCTTCCACCACTGCCGCGCGTAGTTGTAGTAGACAGAGGAAGGCGGCGAGTGGCTGTAGACTTCGCCGGCGGCACTGGCGGCGGCACCCTTTCACCTGACTTGGGACGTGAAGAGGCCACTGTCGGTGTCAAAACCGGCAGATCTCGGGTAGGGTGTCCCGAACTATGCGTCTGGGTCGGATGGTAACAGGAGACAAGGGACACGAAGTTTACCCAGGTTCGGGCCCTCTCGATGGAGGTAAAACCCTACTCCTGCTTGATTAATATTGATGATATGGGTAGTACAAGAGTAGATCTACCACGAGATCAAGGAGGCTAAACCCTAGAAGCTAGCCTATGGTATGATTGTTGTGTATGGAGTTGATTGTCCTACGGACTACAACCATGCGGTTTATATAGACACCAGATAGGGTTAGGGTTACACAGAGTCGGTTACAATGGTAGGAGATCTTGAATATCCGCACCGCCAAGCTTGCCTTCCACGCCAAGGAAAGTTCCATCCGGACACGGGACGAAGTCTTCAATCTTGTATCTTCATAGTCCAGGAGTCCGGCGAAGGTATAGTCCGGCTACCCGAACACCCCCTAATCCAGGACTCCCTTAGTAGCCCCTGAACTAGGCTTCAATGACGACGAGTCCGGCGCGCAGATTTGTCTTCGGCATTGCAAGGTGGGTTCCTCCTCCAAGTCCTTCATAGAAGATTCATAAACACCAAGAATAGTGTCTGGCTCTGCAAAAAAAGTTTCCACATATTGCCATAGAGAGAATAATATTAACACAAATCAAATATGCTGACGTATTCCGCAGTGTATCATCACACTACGACCAAGTCCTTTTACTCGAATCGTTTTTACTTTTCCACCTCAACACGTTCTGCGAGGCGGTTTCCTTGGCACGTCTTGTCAAAGCAGAGATCGTGTGCCCTTTTTACGGGATTCTCATCAATACAAACGTGGGTAACCCAACCGTGCCATTTACCACGGCGTTTGGGAGGCAAGCAAGTTTTATTAGGCAGGTGGGGACGCATAACCGCATCCTCCCATATAAGGGGATAAGGATCCACCTCTTTTACCTACGCCTTCTTCCTTCTTTGCCTATCCATCCCCCGCGCACTGCAGACGACACCGAAGTGGCGTCGCAACAAGCTCCATGGCAGGAGGAGGTGGTCCTGGAGGAGCTGAAAGGCGACCTCCCGGATCCCAGGAGTAAAGGGGACAAGACCCCACAGGGCTCCGAGTCCGGCTTTGTGCCGGACACCACGCCGGAATCTTCAACAGTTCCGGTCCGCGGTAGACGAACTCCTTCCAAAAGGAGCAAGCCGTCTGAGCCAGCGGCCTCCGTCCAAATGGAGGGGCCGGACAATCTGCTGGAGGTGCTTGACGGCGCCTCCATCGACGAGGAGCACCGTACTATCATGAGTACGGTGATCCGGAAGGTTCAGTCTGCTAAGAGTGGACTGAACGAAGCTTGCGCTAGCCTTCTAACAGGCTTCAAGGTAAGTAAAAAATATGCAAGAATATAACCGCATAGACAGTAGCCCCTGATGCTCTTTTTGGCGTTCGGAAAGAAAAGCTGAATAGAGGATCTATTAAATTTCGCAGGAGTCTAACAAAAAAGAGTCAATATTCGTATGCAGGCTTCGCTGCTATCCACCGCCGCACTGACTGCGGAGGTGGGTGTCCTGAAACAGGATCTCGGGCAGACCGATCAAGAGCTCGGCCTTGCCAAGCGGCAGCTCAAGGAAAAGGAAGGTAAGGAATGCTTTTCAGAAAAAAGTGCCTACAAAAAGGCGTGTTTGCAAAAATAATAGGATTGTACTGCTTATTGTAGGGGCCACGAATGAGGTGGCGACCCTTGAGCAGGCGCTATCTGAGGCCGAAAAGAAAACGGCCGCGGAGCGCACCGAGCGAGTGAGGCTTGGGGCTCAGGTCGGCGAGGTGCAGCAAGAGCTTCAGGCTCTCATGAAAAAACATGACAGTTTGGAGCTTGAGTCAAAGGCACAAGCATGCGAGCTCGCGTCGGCCCTTGAGACCGCCAAGTCTGCCAAGGCCGAAGCCCAAAAGGCCCTCCAAGAGTTGGAGGAGATGAGGAAGATAGCAGCGGGTAAGGCATTCTTTATGCAAAGCAGAAATATAAAAGTAAACTACTTGTTACTTACCCGAATCCGGAGCTCTCCAGGGGCATTCGCAGATCTTCCCCGCAGCGTATCCAACGCCGCCGCATTCTACCGAGCTGAAGAGGGCAGCTCGACGGAGAAGGTGTTTTGGTCTCAGTATTCTGAGACCGGACACCCTGTACCCTTGAGCGACCAGCTGAAACAGCTGGTCGAACTCCACAAGGCGGCCGAACAGGCCATGAAAGGCTTCATAGTTCGGCTGTGGCCCGGAGAGGCCCTGCCTGGGAGCTACTTCGGGCCGGTGCGGCGGCTGATGGAGGCCTGTCCAAGGCTTGAGGTCATCAAGCGCTCCGTCTGCATTGAAAGTGCCCGGAGGGCCCTTACCCGTGCAAAGGTGCACTGGGGTAAGCTGGACGGTGAGAAGCTTGTGAAGGACGGGCCTCCGCCGGGGAAGGAGCATCGCAGGCCCCAGAACTACTACAAGGATGAAAGCACCAATGTCGGTGTCAAAACCGGCAGATCTCGGGTATGGGGTCCCGAACTGTGCGTCTGGTCGGATGGTAACAGGAGACATGGGACACGAAGTTTACCCAGGTTCGGGCCCTCTCGATGGAGGTAAAACCGTACTCCTGCTTGATTAATATTGATGATATGGGTAGTACAAGAATAGATCTACCACGAGATCAAGGAGGCTAAACCCTAGAAGCTAGCCTATGGTATGATTGTTGTGTATGGAGTTGATTGTCCTACGGACTACAACCCTCCGGTTTATATAGACACCGGTTAGGGTTAGGGTTACACAGAGTCGGTTACAATGGTAGGAGATCTTGAATATCCGCACCGCCAAGCTTTCCTTCCACGCCAAGGAAAGTTCCATCCGGACACGGGACGAAGTCTTCAATCTTGTATCTTCATAGTCCAGGAGTCTAGCGAAGGTATAGTCCGGCTACCCGAACACCCCCTAATCCAGGACTCCCTCAGCCACCATGGGGTTCATCACCGGTGGTGACGCCCTTTCTCCAGATCAGACCGGCGGTGGTGGAGAAGACATGGAGGGAGGAGGTGTTGGAAATATGCCCTAGAGGCAATAATAAAAGCATTATTATTATATTTCCATATTCATGATAATTGTCTTTATTCGTGCTATAATTGTGTTAACCGGAAATCGTAATACATGTGTGAATAACAGACAACAAACATGTCCCTAGTGAGCCTCTAGTTGACTAGCTCGTTGATCGACAGATAGTCATGGTTTCCGGACTATGGACATTGGATGTCATCGATAACGGGATCACATCATTAGGAGAATGATGTGATGGACAAGACCCAATCCTAAACATAGCATAAGATCGCATAGTTCGTTTGCTAGAGTTTTCCAATGTCAAGTATCTTTTCCTTAGACCATGAGATCGTGTAACTCCCGGATACCGTAGGAGTGCTTTGGGTGTGCCAAACGTCACAACGTAACTGGGTGACTATAAAGGTATGCTACGGGTATCTCTGAAAGTGTCTGTTGGGTTGACATGAATTGAGACTGGGATTTGTCACTCCGCTTGACGGAGAGGTATCACCGGGCCCTCTCGGTAATGCATCATCACAATGAGCTCAAGGTGATCAAAGTGTTTGATCACGGGATCATGCATTACGGTAACGAGAAAAGTGACTTGCCGGTAACGAGATTGAACGAGGTATTGGTATACCGACGATCAAATCTCGGGCAAGTAAAATACCGATTGACAAAGGGAATCGTATACGGGATTAATTGAATCCTTGACATCGTGGTTCATCCGATGAGATCATCGTGGAGTATGTGGGAGCCAACATGGGTATCCAGATCCCGCTGTTGGTTATTGCCCGAGAGCCGTCTCGGTCATGTCTGCATGTCTCCCGAACCCGTAGGGTCTACACACTTAAGGTTCGGTGACGCTAGGGTTGTGAAGATATGTATGTGCAGCAACCCGAATGTTGTTCGGAGTCCCGGATGAGATCCCGGACGTCACGAGGAGTTCCGGAATGGTCCGGAGGTAAAGAATTATATATAGGAAGTGCTATTTTGGCCATCGGGACAAGTTTCGGTGTTATCGGTATTGTACCGGGACCACCGGAGGGGTCCCGGGGGTCCACCGGGGGGGTCCACCTGCCCCGGGGGGCCACATGGGCTGTAGGGGGTGCGCCTTGGCCTATATGGGCCAAGGGCACCAGCCCCAAGAGACCCATGCGCCAAGAGAGAAAAAAAGGGGAGAGTCCTACAAGGGGAAGGCACCTCCGAGGTGCCTTGGGGAGGATGGACTCCTCCCCACCCTTGGCCGCACCCTTCCTTGGAGGAAGGGGCAAGGGCTGCGCCTCCCCCTCTCCCTTGGCCCTATATATAGTGGGTAAAAGGAGGAGCAAACCAACCCTAATGCCCTGGCGCCTCCCTCCTTCCTGCAGCACCTCCTCCTCCTCCCGTAGTTGCTTAGCGAAGCCCTGCCGGAGTTCTGCTGCATCCACCACCACACCGTTGTGCTGGATCTTCCTCAACCTCTCCTCCCCCCATGCTGGATCAAGAAGGAGGAGACGTCTCCCGTCCCGTACGTGTGTTGAACGCGGAGGTGCCGTCCGTTCGGTACTAGATCATCGGTGAATTGGATCACGGCAAGTACGACTACCTCATCCACGTTCACTCGAACGCTTCCGTTGCGATCTACAAAGTGGTATGTAGATGCTATCCAATCTGAATACTCGTTGCTAGATGAACTCATAGATGGATCTTGGTGAAACCGTAGGAAAAATTTTAATTTTCTGCAACGTTCCCCAACAGTGGCATCATGAGCTAGGTCTATGCGTAGTTCTTCTTGTGCGAGTAGAACACAATTTGTTGTGGGCGTAGATGTTGTCAATTCTTCTTGCCGTTACTAGTCAATCTTGATTCAGCGGTATTGTGGGATGAAGCGGCCCAGACCAACCTTACACGTACGCTTACGTGAGACCGGTTCCACCGACTAACATGCACTAGTTGCATAAGGTGGCTGGCGGGTGTCTGTCTCTCCTACTTTAGTTGGATCGGATTCGATGAACAGGTTCCTTATGAAGGGTAAATAGAGATTGACAAATCACGTTGTGGTTTGAACGTAGGTAAGAAAACGTTCTTGCTAGAACCCTAATTCAGCCACGTAAAACTTGCAACAACAATTAGAGGACGTCTAACTTGTTTTTGCAGCAAGTGCTTTGTGATATGATATGGCCAAAGTTGTGATGTATGATGAATGATCTATATGTGATGTATGAGATGTTCATGCTATTGTAATAGGAATCACGACTTGCATGTCGATGAGTATGACAACCGGCAGGAGCCATAGGAGTTGTCTTTATTTTTTGTATGACCTGCGTGTCATTGAGAATCGCCATGTAAGTTACTTTACTTTATTGCTAAACGCGTTAGCCATAGTAGTAGAAGTAATAGTTGGCGAGCAACTTCATGGAGACACGATGATGAAGATCATGATGATGAGGATCATGGTGTCAAGCCGGTGACAAGATGATCATGGAGCCCCAAGATGGAGATCAAAGGAGCTATGTGATATTGGCCATATCATGTCACGTTTATTATTTGATTGCATGTGATGTTTATCATGTTTTGCATCTTGTTTACTTAGAACGACGGTAGTAAATAAGATGATCCCTCATAATAATTTCAAGAAAGTGTTCACCCTAACTGTGCACCGTTGCTAAGGTTCGTCATTCCGAAGCACCACGTGATGATCGGGTGTGATAGGTCCTTACGTTCGCATACAACGGGTGTAAGCCAGATTTACACACGCAAAACACTTAGGTTGACTTGACGAGCCTAGCATGTACAGACATGGCCTCGGAACACAGAAGACCGAAAGGTCGAGCATGAGTCGTATAGAAGATACGATCAACATGAAGATGTTCACCGATGTTGAGTAGTCCGTCTCACGTGATGATCGGACACGGCCTAGTTGACTCGGATCATGTAATACTTAGATGACTAGTAGAGGGATGTCTATCTAAGTGGGAGTTCATTAAATTTGATTAAATGAACTTTATTATCATGAACTTAGTCTAAATATTTACAATATGTCTTGTAGATCAAATGGCCAACGTAGTCCTCAACTTCAAACGCGTTCCTAGAGAAAACCAAGCTGAAAGACGATGGTAGCAACTATACGGACTGGGTCCGGAACCTGAGGATTATCCTCATAGCTGCCAAGAAAGATTATGTCCTAAGAGCACCGCTGGGTGACGCACCTATTCTCCCTGCAGAACAAGACGTTATGAATGCTTGGCAGTCACGCTGCGATGATTACTCCCTCGTTCAGTGCGGCATGCTTTACAGCTTAGAGCCGGGGCTCCAAAAGCGTTTTGAGAGACATGGAGCATATGAGATGTTCGAAGAGCTGAAAATGGTTTTCCAAGCTCATGCCCGGGTCGAGAGATATGAAGTCTCCGACAAATTCTTTAGCTGTAAGATGGAGGAAAATGGCTCTGTCAGTGAGCACATACTCAAAATGTCTGGGTTGCACAACCGCATGACTCAACTGGAAGTTAATCTCCCGGATGAAGCGGTCATTGACAGAATCCTCCAGTCGCTTCCACCTAGCTACAAGAGCTTTGTGATGAACTACAATATGCAGGGGATGGTAAAGACCATTCCTGAGGTATATGCTATGCTGAAATCAGCAGAGGTAGAAATCAAGAAGGAGCATCAAGTGTTGATGGTGAATAAAACCACTAAGTTCAAGAAGGGCAAGGGTAAAAAGAACTTCAAGAAGGATGGCAAGGAAGTTGCCGCGCCCGGTAAGCAAGTTGCCGGGAAGAAGCCAAAGAATGGACCCAAGCCCGAAACTGAGTGCTTTTATTGCAAGGGAAGTGGTCACTGGAAGCGGAACTGCCCCAAATACTTAGCGGACAAGAAGGCCGGCAAAACCAAAGGTATATGTGATATACATGTAATTGATGTGTACCTTACCAGTACTCGTAGTAGCTCTTGGGTATTTGATACCGGTGCAGTTGCTCACATTTGTAACTCAAAGCAGGAGCTGCGGAATAAACGGAGACTGGCGAAGGATGAGGTGACGATGCGCGTCGGGAATGGTTCCAAGGTCGATGTGATCGCCGTCGGCACGCTGCCTCTACATTTACCTACGGGATTAGTTTTACACCTCAATAATTGTTATTTAGTGCCAAGTTTGAGCATGAACATTGTATCTGGATCTCGTTTAATTCGAGATGGCTACTCATTTAAATCCGAGAATAATGGTTGTTCTATTTATATGAGAGATATGTTTTATGGTCATGCTCCGATGGTTAATGGTTTATTCTTAATGAATCTCGTACGTGATGATACACATATTCATAGTGTGAGTACCAAAAGAGTTAAAGTTGATAACAATAGTCCCACATATTTGTGGCACTGCCGCCTTGGTCACATAGGTGTCAAACGCATGAAGAAGCTCCATGCAGATGGACTTTTAGAGTCTCTTGATTATGAATCATTTGACACGTGCGAACCATGCCTCATGGGTAAAATGACCAAGACTCCGTTCTCAGGAACAATGGAGCGAGCAACCAACTTATTGGAAATCATACATACCGATGTGTGCGGTCCAATGAGTGTTGAGGCTCGCGGTGGCTATCGTTATGTTCTCACCCTCACTGATGACTTGAGTAGATATGGGTATATCTACTTAATGAAACACAAGTCTGAGACCTTCGAAAAGTTCAAAGAATTTCAGAGTGAGGTTGAAAATCAACGTGATAGAAAGATCAAGTTTCTACGATCAGATCGTGGAGGAGAATACTTGAGTCACGAATTTGGCACACACTTAAGAAAATGTGGAATAGTTTCACAACTCACGCCGCCTGGAACACCTCAGCGTAATGGTGTGTCCGAACGTCGTAATCGCACTCTATTAGATATGGTGCGATCTATGATGTCTCTTACCGACTTACCGCTATCTTTTTGGGGCTATGCTTTAGAGACTGCCGCATTCACTTTAAATAGGGCTCCGTCGAAATCCGTTGAGACGACACCGTATGAATTATGGTTTGGGAAGAAACCTAAGCTGTCGTTTCTAAAAGTTTGGGGATGCGATGCATATGTCAAGAAACTTCAACCTGAAAAGCTCGAACCCAAATCGGAAAAATGCGTCTTCATAGGATACCCGAAAGAAACTGTTGGGTATACCTTCTACCTCAGATCCGAAGGCAAGATCTTTGTTGCCAAGAATGGATCCTTTCTAGAGAAAGAGTTTCTCTCGAAAGAAGTAAGTGGGAGGAAAGTAGAACTTGATGAAGTGTTACCTCTTGAACCGGAAAATGGCGAAACTCAAGAAATCGTTCCTGAGGTGCCTGCACCGACTAGAGAGGAAATTAATGATTATGATCAAGATACTTCTGATCAAGCTCCTACTGAAATTCGAAGGTCCACAAGGACACGTTCCGCACCAGAGTGGTACGGCAACCCTGTCTTGGAAATCATGTTGTTAGACAACGGTGAACCTTCGAACTATGAGGAAGCAATGGCGGGCCCGGATTCCGACAAATGGCTGGAAGCCATGAAATCCGAGATAGGATCCATGTATGAAAACGAAGTATGGACTTTGACTGACTTGCCCGTTGAACGGCGAGCCATAGAAAATAAATGGATCTTTAAGAAGAAGACAGACGCGGATGGTAATGTGACCATCTGTAAAGCTCGGCTTGTCGCTAAGGGTTATCGACAAGTTCAAGGGGTTGACTACGATGAGACTTTCTCACCGGTAGCGAAGCTGAAGTCCGTCCGAATCATGTTAGCAATTGTCGCATACTATGATTATGAGATATGGAAAATGGACGTCAAAACGGCATTCCTTAATGGTTTCCTTAAGGAAGAATTGTATATGATACAGCCGGAAGGTTTTGTCGATCCTAAGAAGGCTGACAAGGTATGCAAGCTCCAACGCTCGATTTATGGGCTGGTGCAAGCATCTCGGAGTTGGAACATACGCTTTGATGAGATGATCAAAGCGTTTGGGTTTACACAGACTTATGGAGAAGCCTGTGTTTACAAGAAAGTGAGTGGGAGCTCTGTAGCATTTCTCGTATTATATGTAGACGACATACTTTTGATGGGAAATGATATAGAACTCTTGGACAACATTAAGGCCTATTTGAATAAAAAAATTTCAATGAAGGACCTTGGAGAAGCTGCTTATATATTAGGCATCAAGATCTATAGAGATAGATCGAGACGCCTCATAGGTCTTTCACAAAGCACATACCTTGATAAAATATTGAAGAAGTTCAATATGGATCAATCTAAGAAAGGGTTCTTACCTGTATTGCAAGGTGTGAAATTGAGCTCAGCTCAATGTCCGACCACGGCAGAAGATATAGAAGAGATGAGCGTCATCCCCTATGCCTCAGCCATAGGTTCTATTATGTATGCCATGCTGTGTACCAGACCTGATGTAAACCTTGCCGTAAGTTTGGTAGGAAGGTACCAAAGTAATCCCGGCAAGGAACACTGGACAGCGGTCAAGAATATCCTGAAGTACCTGAAAAGGACCAAGGAAATGTTTCTCGTTTATGGAGGTGACGAAGAGCTCGTCGTAAAGGGTTACGTCGACGCTAGCTTCGACACAGATCTGGATGACTCTAAGTCACAAACCGGATACGTGTATATTTTGAATGGCGGGGCAGTAAGCTGGTGCAGTTGCAAGCAAAGCGCCGTGGCGGGATCTACATGTGAAGCGGAGTACATGGCAGCCTCGGAGGCAGCACATGAAGCAATATGGGTGAAGGAGTTCATCACCGACCTCGGAGTCATACCCAATGCGTCGGGGCCAATCAAGCTCTTCTGTGACAACACTGGAGCTATTGCACTTGCAAAGGAGCCCAGGTTTCACAAGAAGACCAGGCACATCAAGCGTCGCTTCAACTCCATTCGTGAAAATGTTCAAGATGGAGACATAGAAATTTGTAAAGTGCACACGGATCTGAATGTCGCAGATCCGTTGACTAAACCTCTCCCTAAGGCAAAACATGATCAGCACCAGAACTCTATGGGTGTTCGATTCATCACAATGTAACTAGATTATTGACTCTAGTGCAAGTGGGAGACTGTTGGAAATATGCCCTAGAGGCAATAATAAAAGCATTATTATTATATTTCCTTATTCATGATAATTGTCTTTATTCGTGCTATAATTGTGTTAACCGGAAATCGTAATACATGTGTGAATAACAGACAACAAACATGTCCCTAGTGAGCCTCGAGTTGACTAGCTCGTTGATCGACAGATAGTCATGGTTTCCTGACTAAGGACATTGGATGTCATCGATAACGGGATCACATCATTAGGAGAATGATGTGATGGACAAGACCCAATCCTAAACATAGCATAAGATCGCATAGTTCGTTTGCTAGAGTTTTCCAATGTCAAGTATCTTTTCCTTAGACCATGAGATCGTGTAACTCCCGGATACCGTAGGAGTGCTTTGGGTGTGCCAAACGTCACAACGTAACTGGGTGACTATAAAGGTATGCTACGGGTATCTCTGAAAGTGTCTGTTGGGTTGACATGAATCGAGACTGGGATTTGTCACTCCGCTTGACGGAGAGGTATCACCGGGCCCTCTCGGTAATGCATCATCACAATGAGCTCAAGGTGATCAAAGTGTTTGATCACGGGATCATGCATTACGGTAACGAGAAAAGTGACTTGCCGGTAACGAGATTGAACGAGGTATTGGTATACCGACGATCAAATCTCGGGCAAGTAAAATACCGATTGACAAAGGGAATCGTATACGGGATTAATTGAATCCTTGACATCGTGGTTCATCCGATGAGATCATCGTGGAGTATGTGGGAGCCAACATGGGTATCCAGATCCCGCTGTTGGTTATTGCCCGAGAGCCGTCTCGGTCATGTCTGCATGTCTCCCGAACCCGTAGGGTCTACACACTTAAGGTTCGGTGACGCTAGGGTTGTGAAGATATGTATGTGCAGTAACCCGAATGTTGTTCGGAGTCCCGGATGAGATCCCGGACGTCACGAGGAGTTCCGGAATGGTCCGGAGGTAAAGAATTATATATAGGAAGTGCTATTTTGGCCATCGGGACAAGTTTCGGTGTTATCGGTATTGTACCGGGACCACCGGAGGGGTCCCGGGGGTCCACCGGGGGGGTCCACCTGCCCCGGGGGGCCACATGGGCTGTAGGGGGTGCGCCTTGGCCTATATGGGCCAAGGGCACCAGCCCCAAGAGACCCATGCGCCAAGAGAGAAAAAAAGGGGAGAGTCCTACAAGGGGAAGGCACCTCCGAGGTGCCTTGGGGAGGATGGACTCCTCCCCACCCTTGGCCGCACCCTTCCTTGGAGGAAGGGGCAAGGGCTGCACCTCCCCCTCTCCCTTGGCCCTATATATAGTGGGGAAAAGGAGGAGCAAACCAACCCTAATGCCCTGGCGCCTCCCTCCTTCCTGCAGCACCTCCTCCTCCTCCCGTAGTTGCTTAGCAAAGCCCTGCCGGAGTTCTGCTGCATCCACCACCACACCGTCGTGCTGGATCTTCCTCAACCTCTCCTCCCCCCTTGCTGGATCAAGAAGGAGGAGACGTCTCCCGTCCCGTACGTGTGTTGAACGCGGAGGTGCCGTCCGTTCGGTACTAGATCATCGGTGAATTGGATCACGGCAAGTACGACTACCTCATCCACGTTCACTCGAACGCTTCCGTTGCGATCTACAAAGTGGTATGTAGATGCTATCCAATCTGAATACTCGTTGCTAGATGAACTCATAGATGGATCTTGGTGAAACCGTAGGAAAAATTTTAATTTTCTGCAACGTTCCCCAATAGGAGGCTCGTCGGCGCAGATCGTGGTCGGCGGATCTTGCGAGATGGGATCGAGCCGGGCGGCGGCTAGGGTCCTAGGTTTAGGGTTAGGTATTATGTGGGAGAGAGAGATATGAGGGCTCGAGCGAGGGGGAAAGGAACGAGCGATACTGGCCACCCCAGCGAGGGGTTGGTTTGGCCTTTCGACGCTAGGGGGTGGGGGGCTCGGTCGCTCAGGCAGTCAGGCTCGACAGTTTTGGGTTGGGCCTTGAGTTGGGCCGCGCCGGAGCACTGCTTGGTAAAAAAAAATGTATTTTTGCCGGGTTTGCCGGGTTTCGGGTTCGGGGACTACCTAAACGGGTGCAAACCCACGAAACGTGACGGGTTGTATAATGTGCCCAACAACAGCCCCGCGGGGATGAAAAGACGCCCATCCCCGTCCCCTAATAGGGTAAAAACCCGCGGGGACGCGGGTTTCGGGCCCCGTTTGCCATCTTGAACGCCAACCGTGTCGTTATGCGAGTTGGTATAGGTGTGTTGCACGCATGAGCGATGGAAAACGGGACGTACTGTTGTGTATCGGTCGCTATATAAGGGCTTCATTAGTTTATATAGAGTCAGGCGACCGCTAAAACGGATTTTCAGAGTACGGGGCAATGGAGCACTTTATTTTGAACTGCTCCAAAAAGGTGCTAAATTTTTTGATTTTTTTTGCATGAATACACATGTATATGGTCTAAGTAACCGTGAAATTTCGTTCAATAAGACATTGCATTACGTGCTGCACAAAAAAAATCAGCAAAAAAAACAACAAAAAACAAGCCCCTAATTTTCATGTATTTTGTCTTTTTTGTGTCTTTTACATGTAATTAAGCACATATATTGTTGAAATTTTGGCCTGTTATACTGCATTGCGATACATTCATGCACACACAAATTTGAAAATTTTCGAGCCATAAAAATCTGGTTTTTTGAATTTCAAAAAGCCCAGAACTATGTGCCTGTGCTCAGATGTCACTTTTCAGGCGATGGCCTCCATTCTAAGAACAAAAATAAGGGGATGATCGATCAGATACGCTCCCCCCAAAGATGCTACACTATGGACCTACCTACAAAACTAAATGTGCATGCTGAGATGGCAAAAAAATTGCCATGTGGGATGGAAAATTTTAATTGTATGAGCAGAGAGAGGGAGGGGTCCATCCCAGTGAAACTCGAGGGAAGGATAGTTTTATTTGGACAGATAACTAGAACTGAAAATGTAAATGATTAATTGTGTTTGATTATTATTGTATAGTTGCAAAATATTTTTGTATAGTTGCATGAGTTGTATGTTGAGGTAGCATTTACTTATGCAAGATTGCATGTTGAGGTGGGGCTTTTTCCATGCATTTTGAATGATAAGGCGACATGCTTGCATGTGGAGAAAAATAGGATAGTGGGGCTAGCTATTTAGATATAGAAGATTGCTCTTGTCAAAATAAATGTAGTCTAAAGGGGTCTGTTTTGAGGGATGGGAAGCTATTTTGGAGGCACTAAAGTATAGGGGAAGGGCTAGGTCTGTTAATTCCTTAAATAATGTTTTAGAGGATTAATGTGTTTCAGGTAAAGGGCTATATTAGGCTACTCATTTGGTGAGTATCATATATCATAGTATATGATATTAAACCTTCATAGTGCATGGTATCAAAAAATAGTATCATAGATGATCTTATTTATTGCCATGCATGACACATGGTAGCATACCGTTTATTATGATACGGTATCTAACTATGTTACTCTAACTCTCTCTCTCTCTCTCTCTCTCTCTCTCTCTCTCTCTCTCTCTCTCTCTCTCTCTTCTTTAAAGCCACATCAGCATGTTTGCTTGTCCCGAGTGCAATATACCGGCTAAGATACCACCACTATGGCCAGCCTTAGATGCTCCAAGCTAATAGGCTCAGCTATGCCATTAGGCCATCTGGGATAGGGACGCAAATTGATGGATGTTAGGGTACCCTTTAACACTAGCTCGTTCTTTTTGGGTTTTTTAGTTCATTTTAGTCAGAGCGTACCCTTTAGGTTACCCATTTGCATGCCTAATTCGGGAGATTATGTCGCCTTTCGACTCGAGAATATTATACCTAAAAAGGACTTCCAGCGATTAACTCAGAGCACAATTGGTTTGATGGCAAATAGGCTTACTTGCTATTTGGCGTAAAAGATTGTCAATTTTGGACATCAATTTATATCGTAACCAACAAGTTGTTAGAATTTTTTTGCCAAGCCCATTTATTATTTTCATTAATTCATAGGAAAATCCTAAAGCCCTATATGCCTCATTCATGCCTGGCAAGGGGAATGTGGAGCGGACTTTGGACTTTTGCGAGAGGAGCCCAGATAGCTACCCCTGTGAGAAATAAAAAACCCTAACCTAAACTTGCTCCTGCATATTATGGAATGATGCGAATTAATATATTTATTTTCGCCCTTGCAAGGTGACTAGGGCAAAGTCTTTCTTCCTTCGATCTCCACCAGTGAACACGTGGATTCGCCTCCCCTCTGCCTACCGCTACAGTGGTGTGACGCCCCCGATTCAATCGTACACTAATCATGCACGCAAATGTGTACGATCAAGATCAGGGACTCACGTGAAGATATCACAACACAACTCTACAAATAAAATAAGTCATACAAGCATCATAATACAAGCCAGGGGCCACGAGGGCTCGAATACAAGTGCTCGATCATAGACGAGTCAGCGGAAGCAACAATATCTGAGTACAGACATAAGTTAAGCAAGGTTGCCATAAGATGGCTAGCACAAACTGGGATACAGATCGAACGAGGCGCAAGCCTCCTGCCTGGGATCCTCCTAACTACTCCTGGTCGTCGTCAGCAGGCTGCACATAGTAGTAGGCACCTCCAGTGTAGAAGGAGTCGTCGTCGAAGGTGGCGTCTGGATCCTGGGCTCCAGCGTCTGGTTGCAGCAATCGGGTAGAGGAATGGGGAAAAGGGGGAAACAAAGCAACCGTGAGTACTCATCCAAAGTACTCGCAAGCAAGGAGCTACACTACATATGCATGGATATATGTGTAAGGGGCCATATCAGTGGACTGAACTGCAGAATGCCAGAATAAGAGGGGGATATCTAATCCTGTCGAAGACTATGCTTCTAGCAGCCTCCGTCTTGCAGCATGTAGAAGAGAGTAGACTGAAGTCCTCCAAGTAGCATCGTATAGCATAATCCTACCCGGCAATGCCCTCCTCGATGCCCTGTTAGAAAGCGATCACCGGGTTGTATCTGGCACTTGGAAGGGTGTGTTTTATTAAGTATCCGGTTCTAGTTGTCATAAGGTCAAGGTACAACTCCGGGTCGTCCTTTTACCGAGGGACACGGCTATTCGAATAGATTAACTTCCCTGCAGGGGTGCACCACATAACCCAACACGCTTGATCCCATTTGGCCGGACACACTTTTCTGGGTTACGGATTAAAAGATATGATTTTTTTTAAGATTTTTATTAATTTCTGGAATTTAATTAATAATTTAATTTAACATTATCTAGAACAGTGTTTGCTGACGTCATCATGACGTCAGCATGACATCAGCAGTCAACAGAGGTGTTGACAGGGTCGCTGACGTGTGGGTCCCACTGGTCATTGACTGTTTAGCCTAATTAATAATTAACTAATCTAATTACTGTTTAATCAAACTAATTAGTTAATTAGGTTAATCTAATTATGATTAATTAACTTAATTAATTAATTAATTAATATTTTATTTAGTATATATATTTTTAAATCCCCTTTTTTATAAAATCGTTCTTTGGGCATGGGGCCCATCTGTCATAGGCCCCTGGGGCTTAGTGGATTCGGGCGCTGGCGAAACGGGGCAGAGCCCCGGGTGGGCGGGCGCCCGACTAGGCGCTGCGGGTGCCGGCGGTCACGGGGCCGGCCAGCGAGGGTGTCGTGGCCGCGGCGAGGTCAGTGGCCAGGGCAGCCACGGTGGTGGCTGCGGGCGGTGTACAAAGGAGGCACGGAGGGCCGGAGCGGCGCAAGGACATGGAAGGCGAGGCCGGAACGACGCACGGAGAGGGAAGTGGCTGTGGTGGGGTGGCCCGGCCAGGAGGATGCGGGCGTAGCAGTGGGCCAGTGGCCGGAGTGGCCACGGGCGGCAGCGGCCGCCGCAGTGGACGGCTGCGGGCGCGGTTAGGCGCGGTTGGGATCCCGCGTGAGGGGCGAGTAGGGGAGGCGCCAATGCGCGGGCGCGACGAGCGGGCGTGGCCGGTGCGAGGGCGCGCGGTGTTCGCGGCGACGGCGACCAGCGTGGTGCGGGGAAGAGAAGGAGGGGGAAACCAGGGCGCGGTGAGCCGGCGCGAGCCGGGGCGCGACGAGCGCGGCACCGGAGCGAGCGCGTGGGGGGAGGAGGAGAGGGGAACCGTGGCCGTGGTCTCATCGGGGGGGTGGCAGGGTCTAAGGCAGTGAGCTCGGGGAAGGTCGGGGGGAACGACAGGGACGACGTGTGTAGGGGGGCAGTCCGGCGGGGGAGGGCGAAGCAGTCCGTCCGGTGGGGGGGGGCTCCGGGCGCAGGCGCGGTCCTGACGGCGGCGGGGCGCAGCGTCGGGGTCCTCCTCCTCTCGATCCCGATCCAATCGGGGGAGAGAGGGGAGGGGTGAGATATTTTCGGGGGAGGTGTGGGTGTTTGGGCTAGGGTTTCCTCCCCGGTGGGGGGTTATGGAGGGAAGGTAGCGGGCCGGCCGGCTGGGCCTGGGGGTTGGCCCAGTTGGGCCACGGTCCAGGGGGGTCCTTTTCCTTTTCTTCTTTTTTTATATGTTTGTTTTCTCTTTTGTATTTTCTTTTAGTATTTCTTTTCTGTTTAAATTCATTAAAAATTACTTAGGCATTTTATAAAATTGTGTTTATTACACCATATTGACTTATGTAAAATATGGCATCTCCCGAAAATTTTTGTTTTAAATTTTGAAAAACTTTTATTGTTTGACTTTATTTCAATTTTGAATTTTGAACGGGATTTGAATTAGTGCGAGGATAGCAACAGTAATCAAGGTGTCATAGCACGATTAACGTGGGATTACTGTAGTAAGATTATCCGGGCGTTAAAAATCTCCTCCACTACAATAAATCTCGTCCCGAGATTTAGGAGGTAGAAGGAAACAGTGCGGGGTATTCATCATAAAGACGATCCTCGCGTTCCCAGGTGGCTTCGTCTTCAGAGTGATTCGACCACTGGACCTTGAGGAACTTGATCGCCTTCTCACATGTGCGGCGTTCAGCTTGGTCGAGAATGCGGACCGGATGCTCTTTATAGGAGAGGTCCTATTGCAATTCGAGCACTTCATGGTCCACCGCTCGGATTGGGTCCTTGATGCAGCGTCGGAGTTGTGACACGTGGAACACATCGTGAACCTGAGAAAGGTTCGGCGGAAGCTCCAGTTGATATGCCACTTTTCCACGCCTCTCAAGAATAGTGAAAGGACCAATATAGCGGGGAGCTAGCTTTCCCTTGATCCCGAAGCGGTGAGCACCCTTCATTGGTGTAACTCGAAGATAGGCCTTTTCGCCAGGTTGATAGACCATGTCTTTATGGTGATGGTCATAATTACTCTTTTGGCGTGACTGAGCAGTCTTGAGATTCTCGCGAATAATGCGGACTTGTTCTTCGGCATGTTGGATAATATCAGGACCAAAGAGTGGACGTTCCCCAGTTTCTGACCAGTTCAGAGGGGTTCGGCACTTTCGTCCATATAACACTTCGAAGGGGGCCATCTTCAGACTAGCTTGATAGCTATTATTATAAGAGAACTCAGCATACTGGAGAGATTCCTCACATTTCTTGCCGAAGGAAATAACACAAGCTCGAAGCATATCTTCGAGAACTTGGTTGACACATTCAACTTGCCCTTGTGACTGCGGATGAAACGCGGTACTGAAAGATAAGTGAGTCCCCATAGCTTCTTGGAAACTTGCCCAGAATCTTGAAGTGAATAAGCTGCCACGGTCCGAACTGATAACCAGGGGAATACCATGAAGTGAAACAATTCTGGACATGTAGAGGGTTGCAAGCTGACTAGCATTGATCGTTTCCTTGACCGCCAGAAAATGTGCAACTTTAGAAAGCCGGTCAATGACGACAAGAATAGCATCATTACCTTTCTGCGATTTGGGAAAACCAGTGATGAAGTCCATTTCAACATGGTCCCATTTCCATTCAGGAATAGAGATAGGTTGCAGAGTTCCAGCAGGCCTTTGATGTTCTGCTTTGATACGACGACAAACGTCAAACTCGGCAACATAGCGAGCAATGTCTTGCTTCATGTTAGACCACCAGAATCTTTGACGAATGTCCTGGTACATCTTTGTACTACAAGGATGGATACATAGGGGTGTATCACGAGCCTCTTTCATAACCTTCTGAGACATATCCAGGTTTTCCCTCTTACTCGGGACTACTAGGCGGCCTTTGAAGAATAAGGTGCCATCATCAGCAACAGTGAAGAATGAGGGCTTTCCTTGTGCAAGATAACGTTTAATCCTCTCCAATTCATCGTCACATTTCTGTATCCATTTGATGGTGTCCACAAGATCTGGCCTAGCAACCAGCGTATTGAGAGAACCTTTGGGAACAACATGGAGGTTCATCTTGCGAAACTCCTTAGGAGGGGGAGCGAGTGCACCCGGAGGAACAATATGGAGGTTCAGCTTCCTGAATTCTTCAACAAGAGAGGGCTGAACTTTGTGAACCTGGAGGTGGTTGCAGTAAGACTTGCGGCCCAAGGCATCAGCCATTACATTAGCCTTGCCTGGTGTATAGGAAATACCCAAGTCAAAGTCTGCTACAGTCTCCATCCATCTCTGCTGACGGAGGTTCAGGTTTGGCTGAGTAAACAGATACTTCAGACTTTGGTGGTCAGTGAAGATCTCGCAACGATTACCGAGAAGGTAATGTCGCCACTGCTTCAGTGCATGGATGACAGCTGCAAGCTCGAGGTCGTGAACTGGGTAGTTCTCTTCATGAGGGCGCAATTGACGAGAGGCATAGGCAATCACTCTGCGCTCTTGCATTAGGACACAGCCTAATCCTTGACGGGAAGCGTCGCAGTAAATGATGAAGTCCTTCTTTGTATCAGGGGGAGCTAGCACTGGAGCAGAAGTCAACTTGTCTTTAAGTGCCTGGAAGCTTTCCTGACACTTGTCTGTCCATTGGAACTTGATGCCCTTATGCAAAAGATTAGTCAGAGGCCTGGCAATCTTGGAGAAGTTCTAGACGAATCGACGGCAATAGCTGGCGAGACCGAGAAAACTTCTGACTTGCTTGATATTCTTCGGAGGAGTCCAATCAAGAATAGCCTGAACTCGTTTAGGGTTAACGGCAATACCATCCTTAGAGATGACATGTCCAAGATAGCTTACTTAAGGAAGCCAGAATTTACATTTAGAGAACTTGGCATACATCTGATGCTCTCGTAGCTTTTCCAATACAAGTCGAAGATGTTCAGCATGTTCTACTTCGTTCTTGGAAAATATCAGGATGTCATCCAGATAAACCACGGCGAACTTGTCGAGGTAATCCATGAATATATAGTTCATCAGGCGAGAGAAGGTGGCTGGGGCATTGGTGAAGACGAAGGACATGACCGTGTACTAGTATGAACCATAACGAGTCACAAAGGCGGTCTTTGGGATATCCTCTTCACGAACACGGATCTGGTGGTAACCCAACCTCAAGTCGAGTTTAGAGAACACTGATGAACCAGCCAGTTGATCATACAGATCATTGATCCGAGGAAGAGGATACTTGTTCTGAATGGTAGCTTGGTTAATAGGACGGTAGTCTTGGACCAGTCGGTTTGTCCCATCCTTCTTCTTGACAAAGAGAGAAGGTGCTCCCCAAGGAGAGCAACTTGGGCGAATGAAACCATTTTGAAGAGATTTGTCGATTTCCTCCTTAAGCTCAAGGAGTTCATGCGGCGGCATCTTGTAGGGTCGCTTGGCAATAGGAGTGGTGCCTGGTTTCAAGGCGATGACGAATTCAACACCTCTAGCAGGGGGAATCCCTGGAAGTTCTTCAGGAAAGACGTCGAGGAAGTCACGCACGACGGGAATGTTTACAATGCCCTCGAGTGGTGCAGCGTTCAATGCATTCAAGGCATAGATCCTTGCCTCAGCATTCTGAACCAGACGAGCATTGTAGCTTATTATTTCATCGGAAGGGTGTAGCAGATAGACGGTCTTGGTGGCGCAAACGATAGAAGCCGTATGCGCTTTTAACCAATTCATTCCCAGAATGAGATCAATGCTATAGGACTTCAGCACGATGGGAGAGACAAGGAATTCCAGCCCTTCAATTTCAACGGGGACGCCGTTGCAAATCATAGAGGTTCGACATTGGCCCGCAGGGGTGTGTACTAATAGTGAAGCATTCATGTCTTCGCATTTAATGTCATGCAAGCATGCAAAATCTTCAGACATGAGTGAATGCGATGCACCTGTATCAAATAAAACGGATGCTGGTACTGAATTTACGTGGAGTGTACCATCACGGTAGCAGGCTGGTCTTGAGCTTCGTTCAGATCAACGTGGTTGGCATGAACTCGACCATAAGACTTGGCATTGTTGTTGCGGTTCTGGTTGTTTCCACGGCCAGCTGCAGGAAGGGCCAGTTGATTCTGATTGCAATCCCTAGCACGGTGAACTGGTTGGCCACACTTGTAGCACATGCCATTATTGGGAGTGGGAACGGGAGCTTGGGGTGGTGGAGCTGGAAGTCTTGGCTGCCTAGCAGGAGCAGTAGGCAGACGAGGTGCAGCATGGGACTGCCTTGGGGCAAGTGCATTCGGCTGGTACATGCTGTTGGGAATCCATATCTTGCGCTTCTGCGAGGACGGGCCCGAAGATGAGCCTGTGTCACGGCTGCGCCTGTGGGAGCTCTAGTATTCCTGCAGACCAGTTTCGACGTTGATGGCTTTGTTCACCAAGGTGGCAAAATCAGTAAAGTCATGCACTAGAAGTGCGAGCTTGATGTCAGCTTGAAGGCCGTCACGGAACTTCTCCTGTCTACAGGCATCAGTTGCAATGTCCTCTTCGGCATAGCGGGACAAGTCCAGAAATTCACGCTGATAAGCTTCAACTATCATGTTGCCTTGGGTGAGGTTGCGGAACTCACGCTTCTTCCGGTCCATGACTCCTTGAGGGATGAAGCGGGCACGGAAAGCAGCTTGGAAGTCTGGCCAGGAGATGATTGTTCCAACTGGCAGAGTGCGCCTGTGGCTGTCCCACCATTGAGCTGCGGGTCCCTTCAGGAAGAAGGAAGCAAACGTGACATAGCTAGCAGGGGCTACATCAGCAGACTCCATCTCATAGGTGATGTCACGGAGCCAGTCATCAGCATCCAGGGGCTTAGTTGAGCTGCGGTACACACTTGGGTTGAGGCGAATGAAATCCTGCAGAGTTACTGTGTTTGGCTGCTGGTTCATATTGGGACGAGGAAACTGAGCCATCATGTTCTCCATGAACTGGCGATTCATCTCAAGCTGTTGGATCATACCAGCCATGTACTCAGGCGGTGGTGGGAAGATGCCACCACGACCACGACCACCTGGCCTAACCATCCTGCTAATATATAACAGGGGTAGTTCAGCATTTGAGAATATTTGCAAAGACAAGAATCATTCAAGATGAAACATGCATAATGAAAGCAGCACGATAGATACCACATAATAGTCGGCACATCTTACAAAAGAGATCATGCATAGAGTTCGGTACACAGAGCTCAGTACATAGACTAAGACATCATAGGCGACACGCAGGCTCGCGGCGAATGCATCTAACACTAGCAAGCAAGTCTACATCAGTCCCACGCGACACTGCGGAGGTAGGTGTAGCCTGAAAGCTGGTAGTGTGGCAACGGGTACACCACGTCGGCAACCTGGGGTCCACGGGTGCTCTGGTGCTGAACCCGACGCTCAGGCGGTAGAAGAGGACCATGTGCGGGAGAGTAGCCTCCCACCTCTGGCCAACCGACACCCTGGGGCATCACGGTCCTGGCTAGGTAGATAGCAGAACGCGGTAGCTCCCCAGATCCGACAAAGGGGTGCAACATCGTCAAAGCACGGTAGAGGTGCTGACGAGTGGTGTACAACTCGTGACGAAGAGCTCGGTTAGCTCGATCCAGCCCATCAGCATGCCGAACCAGGTTCTGATGGTAGAAGGGCTCGCGGGTGACAGTGGAGTAGGCAGCAGTGTAGTAACCCTCCGCACCAATATCAGATGTGATAGCAATGTGCCTGAAGGGGGAGGTGTCCAACTCCCGGTACTTCCTACGAAGGCGTGTCAGAGCAACATAGGCAGCATCCTGAACTGCCATATCGATGGTCACGCCAACACCATAAGCAGTGTGCAGCACAGTAGTGGAGTCATACTCCCGAGAGTAGAGGTGGATGGTGGCACGGTACTGCTCCTGGTTAAAGTCCTGGTACTCCTCGGTGACGGTGTACTCGGGGTGCCAGCGATAACCCAGATAGGTCATCATCTCAGCTAGCACAGCCGGTGATCCCGAGGCACCAATGGCCGCCGTGTGGCGCACGACCTGCCTCGTGGGTTCAATCTGAAAACAAAGCTGTTTCAAAGGAGTCAAATGACAGTGTGGAAATTGTGCAGAACACTATACTATGGAATAACTATGGCTTTTATCCAACTTTGGGGTAAATGTCGTCACGGGATCCTAGTGTCAGAGTTAGTAAATTCGTTTAACCCGAGTAGAAGAGAGTTTAGAGTCCTAGAGTCAAGGTCAAGGAGTAAAAGATCCTAGTACCACCCGATGGAGACGTGGGCCCATAAGGCACACAGCCAATTTAGTAAAAGTTTTTGCAATGTCTAGACTCGACTTCGGCCAAGGAGTGTGGAAGGGGGATTCCTACAGGCAGTCGGCTCTAATACCAACTTGTGACGCCCCCGATTCAATCGTACACTAATCATGCACGCAAATGTGTACGATCAAGATCAGGGACTCATGGGAAGATATCACAACACAACTCTACAAATAAAATAAGTCATACAAGCATCATAATACAAGCCAGGGGCCTCGAGGGCTCGAATACAAGTGCTCGATCATAGACGAGTCAGCGGAAGCAACAATATCTAAGTACAGACATAAGTTAAGCAAGGTTGCCATAAGATGGCTAGCACAAACTGGGATACAGATCGATCGGGGCGCAGGCCTCCTGCCTGGGATCCTCCTAACTACTCCTGGTCGTCGTCAGCAGGCTGCACGTAGTAGTAGGCACCTCCAGTGTAGAAGGAGTCGTCGTCGAAGGTGGCGTCTGGATCCTGGGCTCCAACGTCTGGTTGCAGCAATCGGGTAGAGGAATGGGGAAAAGGGGGAAACAAAGCAACCATGAGTACTCATCCAAAGTACTCGCAAGCAAGGAGCTACACTACATATGCATGGATATATGTGTAAGGGGCCAAATCAGTGGACTGAACTGTAGAATGCCAGAATAAGAGGGGGATATCTAATCCTGTCGAAGACTACGCTTCTGGCAGCCTCCGTCTTGCAGCATGTAGAACAGAGCAGACTGAAGTCCTCCAAGTAGCATCCTATAGCATAATCCTACCCGGCAATGCCCTCCTCGATGCCCTGTTAGAGAGCGATCACCGGGTTGTATCTGGCACTTGGAAGGGTGTGTTTTATTAAGTATCCGGTTCTAGTTGTCATAAGGTCAAGATACAACTCCGGGTCGTCCTTTTACCGAGGGACACGGTTATTCGAATAGATTAACTTCCCTGCAGGGGTGCACCAATAACCCAACACGCTTGATCCCATTTAGCCGGACACACTTTCCTGGGTCATGTCCGGCCTCGAAAGATCAACACGTCGCAGCCCCACCTAGGCACAACAGAGAGGTCAGCACGCCGGTCTAAACCTAAGCGCGCAGGGGTCTGGGCCCATCGCCCTGAGCACACCTGCACGTTGCGTGGGCGGCCGGAAGCAGAACTAGCCCCCTTAATACAAGAGCAGGCTTACGTTCCAATCCGGCGCGCGCCGCTCAGTCGCTGACGTCACGAAGGCTTCGGCTGATACCACTACGTCGAGTGCCCATATCTTTCCCGCGTAGTTGGTTAGTGCGTATAGGCCAGTAGCCAGACTCAGATCAAATACCCAGATCTCGTTAAGCGTGTTAAGTATCCGCGAACGCCGACAAGGCCAGGCCCACCTCTCTCCTAGGTGGTCGTAACCTGCCCTGTCGCTCCGCCTCAAAGAACCACTCACGGGTACTCCTACGAGCCGACCCGTCTTTGGTATCCACCTGTATCATGTATATAGTATATACCACCACCTCCCGAGTAATCACGGCCCGATAGTATAGCACAGCAGACGGACAAGAATGTAGGGCCACTGATGGTAATCTAGCATCCTAAACTAAGCAAGTAGGATTGCAGGTAAAGGTATCAACAGTAGTATCAAAGACACGGTATGCATCAGGATAGGAATCACGAAAGCAGTAACATGCTACACTACTCTAATGCAAGCAGTATAGAAGAGAGTAGGCGATATCTGGTGATCAAGGGGGGGCTTGCCTGGTTGCTCTGTCAAGAAGGACGAGTCGTCAACTTCGTAGTCGAACGGGGCAGCAGCAGCATCGGTCTCGGCGTCTATCGAGAGAAGAGGGGGAAGAAACAATAAATATTTAAGCAAGCAGATGCATAGTGATGCATGACATGACAAGTAACGGCGTTAGAGGTGCCCTAACGCGGTATGAGGTGATACCGGTGAAGGGGGGGAAACATCCGGGGAGGTATCCCCGGGGTTCCGTGTTTTTGGGCAGAGGAGCCGGAGGGGGAAAAGTTGCGAGTTTGATATGTTAGGAATGTGTGGCGGACGAACGGGCTGCGTATCCGGGTTCGTCTCGTCGTTCTGAGCAACTTTCATGTTGAAAATATTTTAATCCGGGTTACGGATTAAAAGATATGATTTTTTTAAGATTTTTAATAATTTCTGGAATCTAATTAATAATTTAATTTAACATTATCCAGAACAGTGTTTGCTGACGTCATCATGACGTCAGCATGACATCAACAGTCAACAGAGGTGTTGACTGGGTCGCTGACGTGTGGGTCCCACTGGTCATTGACTGTTTAGCCTAATTAATAATTAACTAATCTAATTACTGTTTAATCAAACTAATTAGTTAATTAGGTTAATCTAATTATGATTAATTAACTTAATTAATTAATATTTTATTTATTATATATATTTTTAAATCCCCTTTTTTTATAAAATCGTTCTTTGGGCATGGGGCCCATCTGTCATAGGCCCCTGGGGCTTAGTGGATTCGGGCGCTGGCGAAACGGGGCAGAGCCCCGGGTGGGCGGGCGCCGAGCGCCTGACTGGGCGCTGCGGGTGCCGGCGGTCACGGGGCCGGCCAGCGAGGGTGTCGTGGCCGCGGCGAGGTCAGTGGCCAGGGCAGCCGCGGTGGTGGCTGCGGGCGGTGTACAAAGGAGGCAGGGAGGGCCGGAGCGGCGCAAGGACATGGAAGGCGAGGCCGGAACGACGCACGGAGAGGGAAGTGGCTGTGGTGGGGCGGCCCGGCCAGGAGGATGCGGGCGCAGCGGTGGGCCAGTGGCCGGAGTGGCCACGGGCGGCAGCGGCCGTCGCAGTGGACGGCTGCGGGCACGGTTAGGCGCGGTTGGGATCCCGCGTGAGGGGCGAGTAGGGGAGGCGCCAATGCGCGGGCGCGACGAGCGGGCGTGGCCGGTGCGAGGGCGCGCGGTGTTCGCGGCGACGGCGACCAGCGTGGTGCGGGGAAGAGAAGGAGGGGAAACCATGGCGCGGTGAGCCGGCGCGAGCCGGGGCACGACGAGCGCGGCACCGGAGCGAGCGCATGGGGGGGAGGAGGAGAGGGGAACCGTGGCCGTGGTCTCACCGGGGGGTGGCAGGGTCTAAGGCAGTGAGCTCGGGGAAGGTCGGGGGGGAACGACGGGGACGACGTGCGTAGGGGGGCAGTCCGGCGGGGGTGGGGGGGCTCCGGGCGCCGGCGCGGTCCTGACGGCGGCGGGGCGTAGCGTCGGGGTCCTCCTCCTCTCGATCCCGATCCAATCGGGGGAGAGAGGGAAGGGGTGAGATATTTTCGGGGGAGCTGTGGGTGTTTGGGCTAGGGTTTCCTCCCCGGTGGGGGGTTATGGAGGGAAGGTAGCGGGCCGGCCGGCTGGGCCTGGGGGTTGGCCCAGTTGGGCCACGGTCCGGGGGGGTCCTTTTCCTTTTCTTCTTCTTTTTTATATGTTTGTTTTCTATTTTGTATTTTCTTTTAGTATTTCTTTTTTGTTTAAATTCATTAAAAATTACTTAGGCATTTTATAAAATTGTGTTTATTACACGATATTGACTTATGTGAAATATGGCATCTCCCGAACATTTTTGTTTTAAATTTTGACAAACTTTTATTGTTTGACTTTATTTCAATTTTGAATTTTGAACGGGATTTGAATTAGTGCGAGGATAGCAACAGTAATCAAGGTGTCATAGCACGATTAACGTGGGGTTACTGTAGCAGGATTATCCGGGCGTTACAAGTGGTCGGTAGCTGGGAGGGAAATCCTGGTGCCTCATCAACTCCGGTTAGTAGGCCTTTAGTCCTTGCAGTGGCTGCGCTCCAACAGATGCCTTTGCTTCTTCTTTGAGTCAGTCGTCTAGGCTCCCATGGAGATGCTTGGCAGCTCCTCAAGGTGGCGATATTACGGTTTCTCACCGTGTGTATGTGACAGCAAGATTTGGTCTCAGTTCTTTCGCTCGATTCAAGGGTTCAACGACAACAATTGTGCTTCCGGGGCAGTGGTCCTCAGGAACACGTGCACGAAGGCTTCCAGGCTGTCATAAACAAGGTCGTGATGGCTCTGCTATGAATGCGGCAATAGCGACACGTCGGTGGGTCGCTCTGACGGCAGCATGGGCCGTTTGGCAGTCAAGGGACCTCGATGTACTTTTTATTATGTTTGGGGTGTTTTGTACTTCTGGTAAACTTTTAATAATAGACCTGAGTACTTTTCGCTAAAAATGAAAATTATATATGATCTGGTTGCAACTTTTCTGTCGTCATTTTCTTCAGATTTTATTTATTTATTTTCTTTCTTTTTGTCCTTTTTTAAAATTTGGATTGCTTACCACATGTGTCATGTGGTTAGTCCATTCTGTTTTATAATAATCACAGTAGCTATATATGCAAGTTGACTGAATTTGAAATTTGGATAAGTCAATTTTGTGGGAGCAGAAACAGTTAAATGAGGAAGAAAAGAAAATGAGGAAGAAAGCTGGAGTGGGGAGAAGAAAGGAAGACGGACATTGGATATTTAATCCAATGGCCTATAGAAAATTGACTATAATAACATTTGTTTTTGTTTCTTTTGATATTCTTCTTTTTGTTTTAATGTATGTCTACTAATAAGCAAATAATGGCTGTCACGAAGAAGTCTTCAACCAACTTGCAATACCGAGAGAAAAATTGTTGTGATCACTGAAGCCGCAGCCCAGAAGCCACCGCCGCCTCCCAAGAACCCTAGCTTTCTGCCTCCCACCGGCACCGGCGCCGGTCCATCCCGTCTCCGGTGGCCCTATGGCCATGGAGGCGGAGTGGATCTCGGCCCTTGTCGGTGGGAGGGCTCCGTTTTTAGATCTTTTTTTGAGCTTTGTTAGGGTTTGTGTCCAGCTCGGGAAGGTGAGACGGTGTCGGCTCTCTGAAGATGGAATAAAGGTCTCCCCGCCTAGTCCCCATTCCGATGATGTGTCTTGCATCATCAGTGGGTGTGTGGAGTTGTGTCTCCGGCGGATCTGTCTTTGGTGGGTTTGCTCGGATCTGTTCGTCGTTCGTCTTCGTTCGTGTGTTTTCAAGTTGGATCCTTTTGATCTACACTCTTCATCCGCGGTGGTTGCTTTTCTGATGCGTTGGTTCTACGGGATCTTAACATGACGACTTCCCGACTGTCTACTACAACAAGGTTTGCCTGGCTCCGGCGAGGGAGGGGCGATGACAGCGGTGCGCCTTCGGCTCGCTTCAGTACTTATAGTCGTCGCTAGGTGGTCTATGGATCTGGATGTAATTTTTATTATTTCTAGTGCTCGTTGTACTACCATGACCGAAGATGAGTAGACTGAAAAATTTTCCCGCAAAAAACTTGCTAATATATAGAGGTTCCATTATTTTACAGCACACTGTCAAATAGATTCAACAACCACAAACTGAACCAACCAAATACATCGATGACGGCTTGCCTAGAGCCCTAGACACCCGGGACGGGGACAGGGACGGGCACGCGCAGTACGGGGCGGAGCAGGAGGCCGGCCTTCCGCCTGTTGGTGATGCCGAACGCCTCCGTCATGTCGAACTCGGCCGGGTCAGCCACGCCGGGCGCCTCCCAGTCGAAGTGCAGCAGCAGGCTGGCCAGCGCCAGCTCCAAGTTGGCCAGCCCGAACGCCATCCCGGGGCACATCCTCCTCCCGGCGCCGAACGGCAGGAGCTCGAAGTCCGCGCCCCTGAAGTCCACCCCCGCCGCCGCCCGGCCGCCCTCGGCCTCGAACCGCTCCGGCCGGAACTCCTCGGGCGCGTCGGGCCAGTACCGCTCGTCGCGGCCCAGCGCCCAGACGTTGACCAGCACTTGGGTGCCCCGCGGCACGTCGTAGCCGAGCACCCGGCACGCCGGCTCCTCCCGGCACTCCCGCGGGAGCAGCAGCGGCACTGGGGCGTGCAGCCGGAACGTCTCCCGGATCACCAGGTGCAGGTACGGCACCAGCTCGCCGAGTTTTTGTTCCACCACCTTGCCGCCGGCGTCGAAGGCTCGCCGCACCTCCGCCGTCGCCCGGTTCATCACCTTCGGGTTCTTCACCAGCTCCGCCATTATCCACTCCAACGTCGTCGACGATGTCTCGCTGCCGGCGCCGAAGATGTCCTGCATATATATACGCGCGAGAAACGGTTAGTGTGCACGCTGAAGATGGCATGGCAGAGCGATAAGTACGCGCCGGTGGCTTAATTAATCTGGTTGCTTACGAAGACGACGGCTTTGATGCAGTCCATGTCGAGAGGGAGCTGGAGGCTGCCGTCGTTCTGTACCCTCAGGAGCACGTCGATGAGGTCCTCGTCGTCGCCGTCGACGGTGCCCATCCTCTGCTGGTGCTCAGCGATGATGCCGTCGAGGATCCCGAACACGATGTCGCGGCACTCCTCGGCGCGGCGGACGGCGCCGCTGGCCCAGACGGCGAGCCGCGACGACGGCCACAAGTCGGCCGGGTTAAACCCGCCGGCTAGGCCGATGGAGCGGTCGAGCTCCCGGATGAACACGTCGCGGTCCTTGCACCGGTCACCCATGACGGCGCGCACCGTGGTGTCCGCTACGAGCACCGCCAGCCGCGCGCGCATGTCGATCACCTCCCCCTCCCCGGCGGCCGACGCGACGGCCCGGAGCATGGTGCCGACCTCCTCCTCCCGGATGGCACGGAAGGAGAGTACTCGCCGCGCCGTGAGGAGCTCCGTGACGGCTATCTTGCGCATCTGGCGCCAGTGTTCCCCGTAGGGCGCGAAGATAATGTCCCGGCCACCGTTGGTGAGCACGCGCACGGTGGAGCTCAGCGGGCGCGTGGCGAAGGCGGCGTCGTGGGTCTTCATCACCTCTCGCGCGCCCTCCCGGGACGACACCACCAGCGTGGGCACCTCGCCGAGCCGGAGCAGCATGACGGGCCACCCGTGCCGCCGAGCCAGGTCGCGCATGGCCTGGTGCGGGAGCGCCCCGGCGATGTGGTGCATGCTGCCGATCACCGGCAGCGTCCACGGCCCTGGCGGCAGCCGCAGCTTGTCCTCGCCGTCCGGCGAGCTGCGCCTCCACCGCCTGGCAAGCAGCACGACGAGCAGCGACGCAAGGGCCAGGACAAGGTACACGACGTCCTCCATTTTCGTGATGCCATTGACCGATCAGTGTGCGGCTTCATATATAGACGGGCGGTACACTCCATGGTTTCCAGTGAGCATCAAAGAACATGCAACCTACTAGTATGAAATCAAAGATGCGGGGGAGGAATGGACAAAAGACTTGTTATTTGTGAGATCATCGCCCGGCCGATGCATTTGTTTCGACACACGTAACGTCGAGGTCATCAGGCCGTGAATTTCTCCTTTTCCAAAAAGAACGTTTTATAATCAAATCTCAGAGCATCTCAAACAGATATGAATGGTCGATGCCATCGTTCAAATAAAAAGTAAGAACATGAAAATGGCCCCCAACATTGGTCCGCTTGGTAAGTTACCAACAAAAATTGCAATCAATGATAGTTCAAAGGACAACTATCGCAGATAATGGACACACGGTTGTAGATGCTTTTAGCCCTTCTTGGAGGGAGGGAAGGGAAGAGGGTGAAAATGCTAGACCAAGGTAAACTTCTTATGCAGCCCACGAACGTCTCTCCCACCTTAACCAAATACCCATCCTGCCCCCTTGAATTTCAGGGTGGGCTCGGCGCCTCCACTAAGCCCCTGTTTGGTTCAGCTTTTATCGACGGATTCCGCTGCCGCGCAGCATAATTTGAACCAAAAGGCGAACCCAGCATAATCCAATTATAGAAATCCGCTGCCAAAATCTGAACCAAAAGCGGAAGTAGCCTAGGACGTGCTTTCCAAAATCTGATTCCGCTGCGGGCCAAAATCTGAAAAAGCTGTATCAGCTGGTTTGCCAAATGACCTACATTTTTTTCACATCTGATTTTCCACAGCTGTTTCTCCACAACAGATTTTTCACAGCTGCTTTTAGAAATACACAGCCAAACCAAACAGGACCTAAGCCCAATTAAACACCGCAGGATAGTAGTGACTAACAAGAATAAAAACAAGGATGTATCTGATAATATTTTGCATTGAAAATGAATGTTCGTTCGAGTCACCACCATCAGAACCGACCGCCCGTTAGTGATAGTTATTGAACTAAAACCACGGCATTATGTAACCGAGAGCGTATCTCCGATGGTCTTTTTTGTCCATCAGTGGTGATTAATTAGTAAAGGGTGTTTCTTACATAGTGTCTCTTTTGAAAAAGGAAAATGCTTCATTGTTTTCTCGTGTATTGTAATCAAACAAACTTTGGTGCGAATAGATCAGGTAAAATTAAAATGAGCATGACATCTCAATCTCACCTTTTCTTATTTCTTTATTTTCAGAGTTACTAAGATGTGCGCGTGTGCCAGCATGTGCGTCTATGCATTTGCTTAGCACCCTCCCACTAACGACATGGCTCACGTGCTCCAAGAGCAAGGCACCAAGAAGATGCTGCGTACTACATCTCGTCTTGTGTGTGGAACACCAAGATGCGCCTACCTACCTGCTCCAAGATAGATCAGATAATGGTTTGGCGTCTACCGAGATACACAGGGATACTCTGCAAGATCCACTAATAGAAAAAGGGGCAAAGGTTCAGGCCGGGTAAGCCCATTAGTCTCGGTTTAGTCTAAAACTGGGACCAATGGGTGCATTGGACCCGGTTCGTGAGCCCAGGGGGCCGGCCGGGCCACGTGGGCCATTGGTCCCGGTTCGTCTGGACCTTTTGGTCCCGGTTTGTGGGACGAACCGGGACCAATGGTCCTGACTCCTGGCCCACCACCATTGGCCCCGGCTGGAGACATGAACCGGGACCAAAGGCCCCCCTTTAGTCCCGGTTCATGGCACCAACCGGGGCCAATGATGGTGCCTATATATACCGCCTCGCGCAAGAGCAGAGCACACTGCTCTGTTTTTTCTGGCCGAGGGGCAGAGGGCTTGGTGGTGCTCTAGCTCACCTCCTATGCACACAAGGTGTTCGATGGAATGCCTGAGCCACATTACTTAAGCTTTCTCCTCTCCAAGCTCGACCTCCAAGCTCCATTTTCCTCAATATTTGTCTAGATTTAGCGGTCCGTCACGTCCCGTCCCCGTCTTCACCGTCGTCGATCACCCGCGCCGATCTCATCACCGGCACCACCGTGGTGAGCCTCTTGTTCTTATCTTCTTTCTGAAAGGAAAAATATTCTTACTTGTATGTTTAGATAGATACTTGTATCATTTTCTTACTTTTATTATTGCATCTTATATAGTGCGATGGTTTTGGTATCCGCCCCCGTCGGCCCTCGTCCTGTCTATGATTCGGATGTGGTATATATTATCTTTATAACTATTGGTTCATTTATTGTTTATGAAAATTATGCGGACCAACGTGACATAGATTTTACTTATCTAGGAGGTATGTGAACCGGAAATTCCAACCGACCCTATTGTTGAGAGGTTAAATTTAGTTGAAGAAGAAAACATTTTTTGAAGGAAAAAATAAAAAAAATTGAGGAGGAGAAGATGATATTGGAGTTGCATCTTGCGGATGTCGTCGATGATCACAAGATCAAGATGGATGCAATGCGCTTGAAGATTAGAAAGATTAGAAAATATGCCGTTCATACCGAGGCTTGGTATCATTATGCCGTTGGATAAATTGTTACCTTGGTTGCGATTATGGTCGCGTTTGTTTTCGCATTGAAATGTTTTACATAGTTTCAATGTATGGTTTAATTAATTAGATGCTCTGGAGAGCTATGTGTTGTTAGATGAGAACTATGTATGTACTTTGGTTTTAATGCGATGATGAACTTATATTAATTTGGTCACTTAATTATCTATTCATGATGTTCTGTAATGGTTTTTGACACACTTAATTATATATAACGCACGCAGATGAACCGGCAATGGATGTACGGTGACAGACACACCTCGGAGTACATTAAGGACGTGCATGTATTTCTCAAAGCGTCTGAGGCAAACAACCAGAATGGTTTTATGTGTTGTCCATGCCCTAATTGTGGGAATACGAAGTCTTACTCTGACCGGAAAATCCTTCACACCCACCTGCTTTACAAGGGTTTCATGCCACACTATAATGTTTGGACAAGGCATGGAGAAATAGGGGTTATGATGGAAGACGGCGAAGAAGAAGAGTACGATGACAACTATGTGCCCCCTGAATACGGTGATGCTGCAACGGGGGGAGCTGGTGAAGATCAAGAGGAACCAGACGATGTGCCCAATGATGCTGCAACGGGTGAAGCTGCTGAAGATCAAGAGGAACCAGACGATGTGCCCGATGATGATGATCTCCGCCGGGTCCTTGTCGATGCAAGGACGCAATGCGAAAGTCAAAAGGAAAAGCTAAAGTTCGATCGCATGTTAGAGGATCACAAAAAAGGGTTGTACCCTAATTGCAAAGATGGCAACACAAAGCTCGGTACCGTACTGGAATTGCTGCAGTGGAAGGCAGAGAATGTTGTGCCTAACAAAGGATTTGAGAAGCTACTAAAAATATTGAAGAAGAAGCTTCCAAAGGATAACGAATTGCCCGACAGTACATACGCAGCAAAGAAGGTCGTATGCCCTCTAGGATTGGAGGTGCAGAAGATACATGCATGCCCTAATGACTGCATCCTCTACCGCGGTGCATACAAGGATCTGAACGCATGCCCGGTAGGCGGTGCATTGCGGTATAAGATCAGACGAGATGACCCTGGTGATGTTGACGGCGAGCCCCCCAGGAAGAGGGTTCCTGCGAAGGTGATGTGGTATGCTCCTATAATAACATGGTTGAAACGTCTGTTTAGAAACGGAGAGCATGCCAAGTTGATGCGATGGCACATTGAGGACCGTAAGAAAGACGGGAAGTTGAGAGCACCTGTTGACGGGTCGCAGTGGAGAAAAATCGAGAGAAAGTACTGGCATGAGTTTGCAAAGGACCCAAGGAACGTATGGTTTGCTTTAAGCGCGGATGGCATTAATCCTTTTGGGGAGCAGAGCAGCAATCACAGCACCTGGCCCGTGACTCTATGTATGTATAACCGTCCTCCTTGGATGTGCATGAAGTGGAAGTTCATTATGATGCCAGTTCTTATCCAAGGCCCTAAGCAACCCGTCAACGACATTGATGTGTACCTAAGGCCATTAGTTGAAGAACTTTTACAGCTATGGAATGGAAATGGTGTACGCACGTGGGATGAGCACAAACAAGAGGAATTTAACCTAAAGACATTGTTGTTCGTGACCATAAACGATTGGCCCGCTCTCAGTAACCTTTCAGGACAAACAAACAAGGGATACCACGCATGCACGCATTGTTTGGATGACACTGAAAGTATATACCTGGACAGATGCAAGAAGAATGTGTACGTGGGCCATCGTCGATTTCTCCCGACCAACCATCAATGTCGAAATAAAGGCAAGCATTTCAAAGGCGAGGCAGATCACCGGAAGAAGCCCGCCATGCGTACCGGTGATCACGTACTTGCTATGGTCAATGATTTACACATAATCTTTGGAAAGGGTCCCGACGGACTAGCTGTTCTGAATGACGCTGAGGGACGCGCACCCATGTGGAAGAAGAAATCTATATTCTTCGACCTACCCTACTGGAAAGAGCTAGAGGTCCAATCTTCAATCGGCGTGATGCACGTGACGAAGAACCTTTGCGTGAACCTGTTAGGCTTCTTGGGCGTGTATGGGAAGACAAAAGATACACCTCAGGCACGGGAGAACCTGCAATGTTTGCACGAAAAAGACGGCATGCCTCCGAAGCAGTATGAAGGTCCTGCCAGCTACGCTCTTACGAAAGAAGAGAAAGAAATTTTCTTTGAATGCCTGCTTAGTATGAAGGTCCCGACTGGCTTCTTGTCGAATATAAAGGGAATAATAAATATGCCAGAGAAAAAGTTCCAGAACCTAAAATCTCATGACTGCCACGTGATTATGACGCAACTGCTTCCGGTTGCATTGAGGGGGCTTCTACCGAAAAACGTCCGATTAGCCATTGTGAAGCTATGTGCATTCCTCAATGCAATCTCTCAGAAGGTGATCGATCCAGAAATCATACCAAGGCTAAGGAGTGATGTGGCGCAATGTCTTGTCAATTTCGAGCTAGTGTTCCAACCATCCTTCTTCAATATCATGACGCGCGTCCTAGTTCATCTAGTCGACGAGATTGTCATTCTGGGGCCCATATTTCTACACAATATGTTCCCCTTTGAGAGGTTCATGGGAGTCCTAAAGAAATATGTCCGTAACCGCGCTAGGCCAGAAGAAAGCATCTCCATGGGATATCAAACAGAGAATGTCATTGGGTTTTGTGTTGACTTCATTCCTGGCCTTAAGAAGATAGGTCTCCCTAAATCGCGGTATGAGGGGAGACTGACTCGAAAAGGCACGCTAGGAGTGGACTCAATAATATGTAGGGACGGGCATTCTTGGTCAAAAGCATACTACACAGTTTTACAGAACTCTACCTTGGTGACCCCGTATGTCGATGAACACAACAATAGTCTGCGCTCCAAACACCCGGAGCAGTGCGACGACTGGATTACATGTGAACACATCAGGACTTTTAGCAGTTGGTTGGAAACACGTCTCAGAGGTGACAACACTGTTTGTGATGAGTTGTACTTGTTGTCCAGGGGACCATCTTTGACTGTATTGATTTACAAAGGATACGAGATAAATGGGAATACATTTTACACGATTGAACAAGATCAAAAGAGCACCAACCAAAACAGCGGAGTCCGCTTTGATGCAACAACCGATAAGGGAAAGGACACATAGTATTGTTACATAGTGGACATATGGGAACTTGACTGCGGACATGATTTTGAGGTCCCTTTGTTTAAGTGCAAATGGGTCAATCTGTCAGGAGGCGGGGTACAGGTAGACCCACAGTACGGAATGACAACAGTGGATCTGAAAAATCTTGGGTACACTGACGAACCGTTCGTCCTAGCCAATGATGTGGCACAGGTTATCTATGTGAAGGACATGTCTACCAGACCGAGAAAAAGAAAAGATAAGGAAGCGAATACATCATACGATGAGCCAAAGAGCCACATAGTTCTTTGAGGAAAAAGGGACATCGTGGGAGTGGAGGGCAAGACAGACATGTCTGAAGATTATGAAAAGTTTCATGAAATTTCTCCCTTCAAAGTCAAGGCTGGCCCAAGCATCCTGATAAACGATGAAGATTATCAATGGTTACGGCGCAATAAGCAAATGACATAAGCGAAGAAAAAGTGAAGACTTTCTCCCGCAACTATTATGATAATACCATGCCAACTTTGTAACAGACGAGTATGATACCATTCTCCGTTTTGTACATGCACATGCTATGCCAACTTTTTCAGAGTTCATTTCAAATGATTTAATGTCTTATGGTTTGGCCCTTGTAATACCATTAATCCCGGTTCACTCCTTGTCAACAATGTTCTCACCAAGAACACTCTCAAGAGGGCAACAAACTTGTGATTCACACAAATTTCAAAGAATTCAAATTTTAACTATTCTAATTTAAAAACTAATGGCACCAACAAAAAGTTTATATTTTTTCTAAAACTAAAAGCAAAAAGAATTAAAGAATAAAGCAAAAAACAAAAGAAAATAAATAATGCAGAAAACAAAACAAAAAAACTGAAATAAAAATAAAAATAGCAACAATAAGTATTTTATTGTAAGTAGAAACAAAATAAAATAAATAAAGCAACAAAGAAAACAAAAAAACTAAAAAAGTGTTTTAAAATTTGAAAACTAATGGCAATAACAAAAAGTTTATAATTTTTCTAAAACTAAAAGCATAAGGAATTAAAAAATAAAGCAAAAAACAAAAGAAAATAAAATAAATAAAGCAACAACAAAAACAAAAAAGTGCCACCTAATGGGCCCCCACAGCCTGAATACCACTAGAAACCCATCCATGGGCCAGGATTCAGGCCTGTAGGACACCCAGTAGGCCCACAGGCATAGCAGTGACAATTAGGCCCGAAAGCCTGCAATGGAGAGGAACTCGAGAGGGGTGCGGCAGTGGGGCTTATAAACCACTGCGCACCCCTCTCAACTAGCGACGTGGGACTAAACTTTTGACGCGGGCGCAGCAGCACAAGGCCTTTGGTCCCCGTTGGTGGCACCAACCGAGACTAAAGGGCGGCATTGGTCCCGGTTGGTGCCACGAACCGGTACCAATGCCCCCCCTTTAGTCCCGGTTGGTGCCACCAACCGGGACCATAGGCCACCGCTTCCCGCCCTTTGGGCTGCTGAAAAGAGGCCTTTGGTCCCGGTTGGTGGCACCAACCGGGACTAAAGGGGGGCATTGGTCCCGGTTTGTGCCATGAACTAGGACCAATGGCTTTGCTATATAAGCAAAGACTTAGCGTTTTTCATTTCATCTCTGCAGTTGCCCGCGCCGACGACGCTGCCAGGCTGCCCGATTCACACCCCACCGACGCCGTCGCCGCCCCTGTCGCCGCCCGCGCCCCGCGCCGTCACCACCCACGCCGCCCCGACGCCGTCGCCGCGCGCCACCCCGCGTCGTCGCGGTCACCTCCCCGCGCCGCCCCGACGCTGTCGCTGCCCCGCGTCGCGCCCCGACGCCGTCGCCGCCCCGCCTCTGCCTCGCCGTCGCCTCTGCCTCGCCGCGCCCCAGCTGCCCCGCACCGCCGTCGCCTCTGCCTCGCTTTGGTCAGGGTCGGCACCGCCCCCCTCTTCCCCCTATTTTTTTGCCAATATATATATATGTTTTTCCTGATTATATGTATATGTATGAATACATGTATGTGTGTATATCTGTTTATATGTCCTTTTTTTAGATTTGTTGTTTTTTGCATTTTTATAAATATGTATATATGTATGTATATATGTTCTCTGTGTATATATATGTTCATGTATATATGCAAAAGATAGATTTTTAGAAAAAATAGTATATTTTTCTGTTCATAGATTTTTTTGGTGATATTGATTATTGTAAATATGCAAATGTTTGTATATCCATATGAACAATGAATTAGGCAAAACCTTTACTTTTTTTCTAAAATTCCTATCTGAACATTATTTTAAAAAAACAAGCAATACTACTTCATGTATTTTTAAGAAGGAAGAAGAGGAAAAAGAATGAGAGGAAAAAGGAAATAAGAAGAGGAAGAAAGGAGAAGAAGAGGGGAGAGGAAGAAGAGGAGAAATAAATAAGAAGAAGAAAAAAGAAGAAGAAAAAGAAGAGGATAAGAAGAAAGGAATAGAGGAGAAGAAGAGAAAATAGTATACTATTTTCTCTTTTTTTTCTTTTTTTTCTTCGATCTTCTCCTCTAGCTATTCCTTTCTTCTTCTCCTCTTTTTATTTCTTCTTCATTTTCTTATGTTTTATAGGGTCTGTCGTCGTTGATATATATACCCCTCCCGATAACTTCAACACGAACGGGGGGGTCGATATACCCCCTCCCCGATAATATTATTTTCCCATGTACGTATGTCATGTCAATATAAATTCCCGAAAACTTCAACATGTGGGGGGGGGGGGTCGATATACCCCCTCCAGATAATATTATTTTCCCATGTACGTATGTCGTGTCGATATAAACTCCCGATAACTTCAACACTGGGGGGTCGATATACCCCCTCCCGATAACTTCAACACGAGGGGGCTCGATATAGCCCCTCCCGATAACTTCAACACGTGGGGGGTCGATATACCCCCTCCCTGATAACGTCAACACGTGGGGAGGGGGGTCGATATACTACTTCATGTATTTTTAAGAAGGAAGAAGTAGAAAAAGAATGAGAGGAAAAAGGAAATAAGAAGAGGAAGAAAGGAGAAGAAGAGGGGAGAGGAAGAAGAGGAGAAATAAATAAGAAGAAGAAAAAAGAAGAAGAAAAAAGAAGAAAAAGAAGAGGAGAAGAAGAAAGGAATAGAGGAGAAGAAGGGAAAATAGAATATTCTATTTTCTCTTCTTCTCCTCTATTCCTTTCTTCTTCTCCTCTTTTTTCTTCTTCTTTTTTTTCTTCGATCTTCTCCTCTAGCTATTCCTTTCTTCTTCTCCTCTTCTTATTTCTTCTTCGTTTTCTTATGTTATATCGGGTCTGTCATCGTCGATATACCCCTCCCGATAACTTCAACATGTGGGGGGTCGATATACCTCCTCCCCGATATTATTATTTTCCCATGTACATATGTCGTCGTTGTCGATATAAACCCCGATAACTTCAACACGTGGGGGCGGGTCGATATACCCACTCTCCCCGATACCATTATTTTCCCGTGTATGTATCTCATCGTTGTCGATATTACCCCCCCCCCCCCCGGTAACTTCAACACGAGGGGGGGTCGATATACCCCCTCCCGATAACTTCAACACGTGGGGGGGTCGATATATACCCCCTCCCCGATAATATTATTTTCCCCCATGTACGTATGTCGTCGTTATCGATATAAACCACTCCCGATAACTTCAACACGTGGGGGGTCGATATACCCGCTCCCCGATAACATTATTTCCCCCTGTATGTATCTCATCGTTGTCGATATTACCCCCTCCAGGATAACTTCGACAGTGAAAACTCTCGAGGAGTACACCCAAACTAATATACCACGTGTTGTCATGCTTGTGTAATAATTGCCATGTTGTAATATATATTTGCAGAAACAATGGAGCACGGACGAGACGAGCAAGCAGAAGAGACGTTGCGGGACATAATCTTAGACGGAGGTGATGTCATGTCGTGTTATCTTAACGACAATGATGGTCTGGAAGAACAGGAGGGTGAAGAAGCAGGTCCGGAAGAACAGCAGAGTGAAGAAGGTCCGGAAGAACAAGGTGACGGCTCCGGTGACCGAACAGAGTCCGGCCAGGTAAATATATTAGTTAATCCTGTGCCAAGACTAGCTAATTGATGCATTCATTGTTTTGGTATGTACACATATTAATTAACTCTTGTCTTTCTTCTTTTTTCTAGCCCTCCGGATCGAGCACAACTTCGGTAAAGAGACGAGGCCCGAAGAAAAAGTTGCGCGAGGATGAAAGGTTTGAGATCACAGCAATCGCGCGCGATGGCCTACTGATTGAACCCATCCGGACAAAGGATGCATTTACTGCTCAGTACGGGGTTCTTGTTAGGGACAAGATCCCGATCAGCATCCACCAATGGTTTAAGCCGGCTAAAGAAGACCCTGAGGTGTCTTATGTCAATGATATGCAGAAAGATGGTCTTTGGAATGAGCTGAAGGAAAATTTCACCCTACCACCAGAGGAGGATCCGGAGAAGCCGGTTATAGAGCAATTAGTTAAGTCTGCTGCTCTTAAGAAGATGGCAGAGCTATTCAGGAGGTGGAATAATGAGCTGAAAAGGTTTGTCGACAAAGAAGAGACACCACAATTCATCGGCAAATATGAGAAGATCAGAGATCAATGGCCCGCATTTGTGGCCCACAAGACATCGGATAAGAGTAAGAAGATGTCGGAGACAAACAAGAAAAATGCTGCGAAGAAGAAGCTTCACCATCGCACGGGGTCAGGTGGCTACCTCAAAGGCCGGCCTAAGTGGGCAAAGGCTGAGACTGATCTGCTTGATAAAGGGATCAAACCAGAGACAATGAACTGACCAGACCGTTGCCGGACTTGGTTCTTCGGGGCTGGCGGATCCTTGGACCCTGTAACAGGGATGTGCGCTTGGACGGACGAGCAACCTGACATACCCTTCAAGATCCTTCCGTACTATATCGATGCAGTGCAGAAAGGGGTATTCCTTCCAAATAGAGAGAACGACGAGCTCACAAAGGCCCTCGGAAATCCTGAGCACCCTGGACGGACACGAGGCACGCCAAGCTCCATTCCGTGGAAGGCTGCGTTTCCGGGCGCAGGCGGTTACAAATGCCACGAAAGGAGGAAGAAAGTGCAGCAGACCGAAATGCAGGCGCTTAAAGCAAGGGTACAAGGGATAGAGGAACGAGAAGCAAATCGCAGCAAACGACTTGCCGAAGCTTCCCCTGAAGCTACCCCGCCATCTCAGCGGAAAAGCAGCGTGGCTTCCAACGAACTGCTTCAGCCAGAGCATGTCTTGACGGCTCCTGCCAGCTATCCCGTGGAGGCTATCACGGAGTCTCAAAATTGCCACCTTATGACGCAATGGATTAATATGAAGGTCAAGGCGGCTGTTGGCTCTGTTTTTCCTACTGAACCCGGCGCAACTTTTCACTGCCAGCCGATTCCAGAAGGATATGCTAAGATAATGGTGGATGAAATAACAGAGGGATTTGAGGACCTCCCGCTTGACCACCCTACCAAAGAAGGGGAGACTCGGCTGGGTTCTTCTCTGAAGACTCCATGCCTATGGCGGAAGAAGCTCATTAACCTTCCGAACTGGACGCCTCCGCCTCCTCCTCCTCCTCCGGTGAGTCAGGGCACTCCGCCTCCTCCACCGCCTCCTCCTCCGGCGAGTGTCGACCAGGGCACTCGACCGGCTCCTTCTCCGGCGCGTGGCGGCACTCCGCCTCCTTCTCCGCCTGCGTCGGCGCGCCCGAGCAGCCAGCCTCCTCCTTCTGCGCCTCGTCAACAAGGGCGGAAGAGTCCCGCCGCCGCACCGGCAGCTGCTCCGGCGCATCGTAGTCCTTCTCCTCCGCCACGTAAGCAAGTAATGAAGACAGCCGCTCCGTCTGCTCGGCCGGCGTCTAGCAGTACAACTAGAGGCGGGACGAAATACAGATTTGGTCCTTCTCTGAAGACTCCAGAGAAGTTACCATACGAGATGAGTCCGGAGGAGAACGCGAAGATCGCGCGAACCGAAGCGAAGGAATGGTTTGAAAGGCTGAAAACACAAAGACATCCACCTCCGGAGGAGCAGGTAGATCCGGTGAAAGCGAAGCGCACTCTGGCTGCCCAGGCAAAACCACCCAAGTCTCTGCCGAAAGGCAACTATGAGCGCATTATTGCAAAGACATGGGCCGAAGCGGAGCGATCGGGAAGTACATTCAGTGATCAAAGGATGAAAGAACGACGAGCAGCTGGGAAACAAATTGCCCAGCTCGGCGAACAAGGGAATCAATCGTGCCCCCCGCTCAAGGTGCCTAGCGACATCGTCGATCCGAGGATGGTGCCCGGTTATAGCAATCTTGGAGATTACCTGCCCGACGATGTACATTATGATTTCATGGACGTGCAGATACATAGATACGAGGACGGGAAGCCTCTTGTCAAAGATGAAAGATTTCTGTCAACGATGATGCGAAGATTGCATGATTGGTACTTGAAAATCTGCAGAGAGTCTGGGGGGAGGAGTACTTTGTATGTGAGAGTTAAACCGGAGCATGACCTCGTTGGAATTGATCTGTTGCCTATTCCATTTAAGGAGTTCTATCAGTTTTTGAATCAATTGGCCCTCGATAAAGCAACGGTCACCTGCTACTGTCTGTAAGTACTACTACTTCTGTCATTAAGTCTCTCTATATAGCTCAGCTCTTTCATTGCATGTTGTTATAATTATCCTCACTATATTATGCAGATTGAAGATCGCCGAATTGAAGAAAAGACAAATCGGAGATATTGGGGTTCATTAACACACACTAGTAGAAAACGGGACTATTGTCCCGGTTCGTAAGGGCCTTTTGCCCCGGTTCCAGAACCGGGACTAAAGGGTCGTTACAAATGCCCTAACCCTTTATTCCCGGTTCAAACCAGAACCGGGACAGATGGGCCTCCACATGGCCTGCGTGGTGAGCCCAGGCAGGAGGGCCTTTGGTCCCGGTTGGTGGCACCAACCGGGACCAATAGACCTCCACGCGTCAGCATTTCTGTGCTGGGGTTTTTGTTTTTTTTTTTGAAAGGGGAGGGGGGTTGGGGGTTAATTTAGGTATTTCATATATTGTGTTAGAGAGCTAATTAATAGAGTGAAGTGTCCTCTCTTATGTCCGTGCTTGGTCGACGCTACGTACGATACATACGTATACAGAGGACTAGACACGCTAGCTAGCTAGTAAGCAAACGAAGGAAACAGAAGATCGTCATGAACATATATGCATACGGAGAGAAGTGATATCGACCACCTCTCCTTCTCCGAGAGATTGGTCGAACAACAAGTTCTCGTATATCTATCCGACACTACCGGCTACATATATACAATAATTATCTCTTACAAATATAATCTCCTAAATTACCAACGCATGATCCACATAGTATTCTCCGTCTTCAGTGATCACGTGGTCAAGAAAGAATGCCGCCAATTCCTCTTGAATTGCTCGCATGCGATCTGGTTCTAGGAGTTCATCCCGCTGCCGAAACATCTAATTTGAAGAAGGGGGTCAATACATATATATATGAATGAATGAAACTCAACACAAATGATGGCCATAAACTAAAATTGTGAATATTATTTCTTACGCACTTCATATTGTTCGTCAGAGTACCCGCGTCGCTCACAGGTCCTGTGGCGAATGGACTCGCAAACGTAGTATCCACAGAAATCATTCCCTTGTTCCTGCCACAACCAATTTACAAGAAATAGAGGTCAATCAAAGAGATAAGCAAGAATGCCAAATGGTATTGATGAAACTAGGGCTTGAATCAATAGCTAGGAGACGCGCGGAACATGCTACTATAGTACTTACTTTCGGGTATCTAAATTGCAGCATCTTCGGCAGTCCCGGGGATTTTGTGGTAAATTTTCTCCAAACCCTGCCAGACAAAAGAAAACAATTACTTGATATTAGGAAATGAACAAAGTTGCTGATATGGTGGATAATGATCGATTTAACTTACTTCTCGAGGATTTCAGTCATGTCCGCATACTCCTGGGGATCTTTTCGTTTAGAGTCCAAGACAGTTACTACTCCCTGCTCAAGCCTAATCTCTAGGAGAATATAGTGGTACCGGCGCACGCATGCATAACTCATCAATTACATTACTATAACCTAGACTAATATATAAGGAAAACCGAATATGCACAAGACAGTAACACTCACTTGAAGTTGTAAGGAAAGAGTATTATATCTTTGTTTTCATTTTTTTAATGATCGTAGCAAGTTGGCCTCGGTATCCGTGGCATGAAATTTAACCTCAGTTACATCTATGAGATATGTGTTAACGAACCCAATATCACCGATTTGTCTTTTCTTCAATTCGGCGATCTTCAATCTGCATAATATAGTGAGGATAATTATAAATACATGCAATGAAAGAGCTGAGCTATATAGAGAGACTTAATGACAGAAGTAGTAGTACTTACAGACAGTAGCAGGTGACCGTTGCTCTATCGAGGGCTGAGGGAGTCCTGGATTAGGGGGTGTCCGGATAGCCGGACTATACCTTCAACCGGACTCCTGGACTATGAAGATACAAGATTGAAGACTTCGTCCCGTGTCCGGATGGGACTTTGCTTGGCGTGGAAGGCAAGCTAGGCGATGCGGATATTCAGATCTCCTACCATTGTAACCGTCTTTGTGTAACCCTAACCCTCTCCGGTGTCTATATAAACCGGAGGGTTTTAGTCCGTAGGCCAACTCCAACATACAACAATCATACCATAGGCTAGCTTCTAGGGTTTAGCCTCCTTGATCTCGTGGTAGATCTACTCTTGTACTACCCATATCATCAATATTAATCAAGCATGACGTAGGGTTTTACCTCCATCAAGAGGGCCCGAACCTAGGTAAAACATTGTGTTCCCTGTCACCTGTTACCATCCGCCTAGACGCACAGTTCGGGACCCCCTACCCGAGATCCGCCGGTTTTGACACCGACATTGGTGCTTTCATTGAGAGTTCCTCTGTGTCGTCGCGATCAGGAAGGATGCCTCTTCCAGTCTTTAAAGACGGCACCGTTATTAAGGGAGCCTTGGCTGTCGGCCAAACTCCCCGGCTAGGTGGTTTTCTTATGACCGCCTGTTCGGCTGTTGCACCGACGGTGACCTCCCGGGTTATCAAAAGCAATCTTCACGTCAGCTCGGAACTTGTCGAGCAGTTGGATCCAATGGAGCTCTCCTCCGTAAACGAGCTCTTAGATCGCATTGCCGCCTTGGGGGTCACTACGGATTACGACCAGGTTGGGCTTAAGCCCGATCTAAGAGAGATTAATTCTCCCCAAGTCACCCATCATGTCGCCGTGGTAGAGGCGCAGTGCGATGACCCCTCATCTATCTTAAGGACTAGCTACGTCCGGATTCCCGATCCCTCCAAGCCGGATACCCACGGAGGGGAGGATGTAACTCAAGACCTGAACTTAGAATCAGGCAACGGGCTAGATTCATTGGACAACATCCAAGAATCCAAACTTCAGAGTTCGGAAACTCCTTGGCCTCTGAGTCTCAGATTGGGTGAGGTTTCAGATTCAATTCCACCCACCCACCCGAACATAAGCGATCTATCCCGAATCAGGCAAAAGCCCGAAGAAACAGTACATCATTACTGGGCGAGGTTCCTCCTGGTTATGAACAGGATAAAGGACTGCCGCGAGGAAGACGCAATCTCAATCTTCTGCAATAATTGCATGGACAAGGGAATCCTCAACGCCATAAGTCGTCGTGATATTACACGCTTCGCTGACTTGGCGTCCATAGTACAAAAGTACTGTGAGATGGAAAGCGCCTGGAGAACCGAAATAAAATTTTGGGACAATCCGGCGCTGAATAGAAACCTCGTACGAAATAAAAGGGTGAATCATCATTAGACACCCGGGTTAAAAACCAAAAAACCAAAACCTTCTACAGGGCATGGAACCATACTGGAAGGATGGCTTAATGGACCCTGTAAAATTCATAGTACAGAGGACGCCACACCAACTCACAGCCTTAGAGCATGTTGGATACTCCGGCAGGTGGCCAAAATTGGCGAAGACCTCCTAATCCCGGAGGCCGCAGAAAACCACCTCAGGGACACCAGTACAGTCTTAACAGTCTTTGAGACTTTCACATCAAATAACATGCGAAAAAGAACACTCCGCAGTCTTGCCGAAGTTTATCAAGTAGCAAAAATAAACCCATGGAGTGACACGGCTATTACTTTCGATGCCAGTGACGAACCTAAATTCCGAACAGCCCGAGCACCAGCCGCATTGGTCCTCAGTCCAATCGTGGACGGCTTTCGGCTCACCAAGGTACTCATGGATGGTGGCAGCGGATTGAACCTCATTTATGAGGAAACACTTCAAAAAATGGAAATAGACTGGAACCGCATCAAGCGAAGCAACACAACCTTTTGAGGAATAATCCCCAGTCGGGAAGCGCGCTGTACAGGAAAAATCACACTAGATGTGGTGTTCGGCATGCCGGATAATTACAGGTCCGAAGAGATCACGTTCCAGGTGGCCCCGTTCAGTAGCGGATACCATGCTCTGCTAGGGCGGGAAGCGTTTACAATCTTGCAAGCAATACGCCATTACGGGTACATGAAGCTCAAGATGCCCGGGCCAAACGGAATTATCACTCTCGCTAGTGATCCGGACATAGCGCTCCGCACCGAAAACAAGACAGCCGCATTAGCCCTCGAGGCACTATCCGAAGCCCGAGCGGCTGAGCAACTGACTACGCTTCGCTCCACGGTAAATAGGGACGATGTGATACTCGACAAAAGATCCAAGTCGACCTCTTTTAAACCAGCGGACGAAATAGTCAAATTCTAGGTCCATCGAACGGACCCCAATAAAACAGCTTCCATTGGGGTACAATTAAACCCTGATGTAGATGCCGCACTGCGAGAATTCCTACGTGAAAATTGGGACATCTTCGCCTGGCACCCTTCAGACATGTCAGGAATCCCACCCAGGCTGGCCGAACATGGCTTAAATATCCTTAGAAGATTCAAACCTGTCAAACAAGCCCTTCGGCGTTTCTCCGAACCCAAGAGACAGGCTATGGGAGAGGAGCTAGCCAAGCTATTGGAGGCCGGATTCATCAGAGATATAAAACATCCGGACTGGCTAGCAAATTTGGTGATGGTACCAAAGAAGGACAAATCCTGGCGCCTGTGCGTCGATTTCAAAGACCTTAACAAGGCCTGCCCAAAGGATCCCTTCCCCCTCCCTCGCATCGATCAAATTATGGACGCCACTGCAAGACACGATTCGTTGTGTTTCCTCGACGTATACTCCGGCTACCATCAAATCAAGATGGCAGAGTCAGACCAAGCCGCAATGGCTTTGATCACACCATACAGCCCATTCTGCTTCAACACAATGCCCTTCGGGCTCAAAAACGCCGGCGCAACATATCAGCGCATGATTCAGACATGTCTGGCAAACCAGATCGGCAAAACAGTGGAGGCATACGTGGATGATGTGGTCGTAAAAACAAGACACGTCGAATCTCTAGTATACGACCTGAGGCTTACATTCGATAACCTCCGAACATATGACATCAAGCTCAACCCGGAAAAATGCATTTTTGGTGTTCCAGCCGGAAAGCTCTTGGGCTTCATCGTATCCGGCAGAGGAATTGAAGCAAATCCTGCCAACACCCGAGCTTTGTCGCAATTGGATATCCCAAAGGACCTCAAACAAATACAAAAATTAACCGTATGCATGGCGGCTCTAAGCCGCTTTATCTCCCGCTTGGGAGAAAAGGCACTACCCCTTTATCGCCTCCTTCGAGACACCGAACACTTCGAGTGGACGGATGCCGCCACGGCCGGACTCAACAAAATAAAAGCCATATTGGCAACAAACCCAGTCCTGGCCATGCCAAATATTGGCGAACCAATGCTATTGTACATTGCAGAAACACACCAGGTTGTTAGCGCAGTGCTCGTCGTTGAACCAGAAACGGACGGACACAAATTCCCGCTTCAAAAGCCGGTATACTATGTGTCCACTGTCGTCACTCCATGCAAATCACGGTACCCGCATTATCGAAAGATTGCATACGCGGTATTCATGGCATCCCGGAAGCTGCGACACTACTTTCAAGAGTGTTCGATAACAGTAGCCTCCGAAGTACCTCTTAGTGATATTATAAACAACCGCGATGCAACGGGCCGGATTGCAAAATGGGCCATCGAGCTCCTCCCATTCGACATAACCTATAAGCCACGGCGAGCTATTAAGTCGCAAATGTTGGCCGACTTCGTCGCAGAATGGACAGAGGCCGAACTCCCTAAAGAGTACGGCACATATTCAAACTGGATCATGCATTTCGACGGCTCCAAAATGTTGGCCGGTCTAGGGGCTGGCGTCGTCTTGACGTCCCCCACGGGAGACACAGTTGAATACGTACTCCAGATTATGTACAAAGACTCCAACAATGCAGCCGAATACGAGGCCCTTTTACATGGTCTCCCGATGGCAGTATCCATGGGCATTCAATGCGTACAAGTGCGCGGGGATTTGAACCTCGTGATATACCAAATAAATGGACACTTCGATGCCAAGGAGCCGAAAATGGCAGCCTACCGCAACGTCGTCTTAAAAATGTCAGCTCGGTTCGAGGGGCTGGAATTTCACCACATAGCCCGGGAAAACAATTAGGCGGCAGACGTCCTGGCACGCATCGGCGCAAAACGCGATGCAGTCCCCCCAACATCTTCTTGGAAAGGTTGTTCAAGCCATCCATAGTATGGGAAGGGGAACCTGGCAATAATAGCCCGGACCAAACCACACTGTCCGGCACCGAAAAATCTGACACAATCGGAGGCTCTGCCAATGAAATTACAACTTCAGCCCATGTAACAATGGCCATCATCGCCCCATGGATAGAACCATTCCTAGCCTACCTTACTAGGCAGGAGCTCCCAGAGGACCAAAACGAGGCACGCTGCATAGTGCGGCGATCTAAATCCTATAAAGTCCATGAGGGAGAACTTTACAAGAAAAGCACTACCGGAGTCCTTCAAAGGTGCATCTCCGAAGAGGAAGGGCGGAAGTTGCTGGCTGAAATTCATGCCGGACTCGGTGGTCATCACGCTGCAGCTCGGTCCCTCGTAAGCAAGGCTTTCCGTGCAGGCTTTTAATGGCCGACGGCCCGGGCTGACGCTCAGGACATGGTCCAACGATGCGTCGGCTGCCAGCTTTTTGCAAACCAAAGTCACATGCCACCCATCGCCCTCCAAACTATCCCCATTACTTGGCCATTCGCGGTCTGGGGGCTTGACATGGTTGGACCCCTTAAAGGCGGAACCCACAAGAAAAAATACTTACTGGTCATGGTGGACAAGTTCACCAAATGGATAGAAGCCAAGCCTGTTAAGACGGTCGAATCCAGACCGGTGATAGAATTCTTATCTGGGGTCGTACACCGATACGGTGTCTCGCACAGCACCATCACTGATAACGGCACAAACTTTACGGCCGACGAGGTAAAACTCTGGTGCAAAAACATGGGCATCAAGCTCGATTATGCATCCGTCTATCACCCACAAACTAACGGCCAGGTCGAGCGTGCAATCGGTCTTATTATGAGCAGCATCAAACCTAGATTAGTGCGGTCCCTCAAGGAATCCAACACGCACTGGGTAGAGGAGCTCGACTCCGTACTCTGGGGGCTGCGGACCACGCCGAATCGTACCACCGGATACACACCATTCTTCATGGTGTACGGCGCAGAGGCGGTTTTGCCTTGCAACATCATTCATGACTCATCTCGAGTGCGCATGTACGAAGAAAGCGAAGCCGAACTCGATCGGCAGGACATCTTGGACGCCTTAGAGGAGGAGCGTGACGTGGCAAAAGCCCGTTCCGCATTCTATCAATAGCAGGCTCGAAGATATCAAAGCAGAGAAGTACGGGCCAAAAATTACAACGTTGGCGAACTAGTTCTACGCCTGCCGGACAAGAAAAAGGACAAACTAAAGCCCAAGTGGGAAGGCCCCTTCATAATCGACCAAGTCCTGACTGGCGGAGCGTACCACCTGCGAGATGCGTCGGACAACCGACTCAAGCCAAACCCATGGAACGCAGCCCGTCTCCGAGGATTCTATGCCTAGCGCCGGACTGTGTGTTCGTCTCCTACCTCTGTCTATTTTTTATATTTCCTGTCTTACATTTCTCTCCTTCCCTTAAAAACTCATAAAGAGACGCGCTACCCGCGCTCACTATACCTGGGGGCTTCTTTAAACAGAAGCTTATTTATACGGGCTTCGCGCCCAACACATGTGTCAAACTTCCACATGTACCTTTTCTTCACCATTATATGCATCAATATGACTTAAGTTTTGGCCAAGCTGGGTTGCCTGGCTCCTGTGCTTACCCCTACGTTCCCGATTGTTTGGCTAGGTGGTAAAGGGAGCACCTCTGCGATTGTTACTGCCGGGTCAGCCGGATGTGTACCTCAGACTAGGTGAAGTCGAAAGCTAGCGTTCTTAAGGGAATATTCGGTCGGTGAACTAAAGATGACCTTTTTTATTTATTTATGTGCCCCCAAATGTTTTTTTCCTGCGTTTGCAGTCCGGACATGCACTTTAGGCATGCCTCCCAGAGAAAGGAACCCCTAACGGAACTATTCTCTCTGGAAGATGTTTCTTACTAACCATGTAATATAACATAACTAGTTGGACACTTGTCTGATAAAGCACTAATGACCCCTACGCCTGGTCTCCATGCATACCCCGGTTCTTATATAACTGCTAGGGTATTCGGACACACTCCGGACCGTCAGGTCTCGAGGTCGAAGCGAAAAGGTCGGCAATGACAAATGATCTACAATCCGGCTAGAAGGCATTGCACATGTCAATTAAAATTACATAGTCACTTTGACTGATTGTATTCCTCCTCAATACCATCTAACAGGCTGTCTAATTTACAGTCCTGCTGGGAATACTTTGCGGCCAATTCTACTTGGCCGTACACTAAGCTTACAGGGATCTCCTTCCCATCAGGCCCCACGGGTCCGACCTCAGCCATGTGGTTTGGGTCAGCCTTTGTGTACCGCGTCTTCACCATGGCCCAGGCCTCCCTAGCGCCCTGACGGCAGGCTGATATCTTCCACAAATGGAAGTGCCGCCGCGCTCCCTTCAGCTTCTCGGCGAGCTCTCTAAGGCCCTCGGGCATGGGGAGGGATGGCCATAAGGCTTGGGCAACGCCTTGCATCGCCTGCTGAACTCGCTCGTGCAGTTGCGAGAGCTCGGGAAGAAGGTCACCCGCAGAATCGGGCATCTCCTCTGCAGGATGACCTGTTAGCATACCTACAGACATAATTCTGTTAGTCGACTTCCTCGCCGAACTCCTTTTTGAGAGTTCGTTCAAGCACTTACTAAATATGCCGCGTCGAAGTCGCCGATTCTCCTTAACGGAGTCCGACAGTTGGGCTCGAACATCTTTCAGTTCAACACCCAGCTTGGTGTTGGCATCGTGAAGATCATTCTTCTCCCGCCTCACCTTTGTCAGCACGCTCTCGCCAGCCTTTAGCCAGCATAGGAGTTGTTGCCTGTCCGGATCTAGTCCGGCGCCATCTGCAATTTCATTTGTCAGATTTGCACATATGCCGCATTTCACACTTATATTATTTGAAACATATAGTACCAGAGGGGGTCTCCTTAGGCTCCCCTGTCGCGGCCAGTGCGGCCTCAAGTTGGGCCTGGCACTCTTCTAACTCCTGAGACAAATGGGTATTTTTCTCTGAAAGAACCTGCATATTGCATGATCCTTAAATCAGTTATTCTCACTGCTTCAAGTCTCGGGGGCTACTGGTATATATAACCATTAAAATTTTCTCACCCGTATGTCTTTTACATATTGCTCCGTGGCTCTAGCTAGACCATTCTGAGCGGCACGGAGATATGCATCTCCCGAATTGAAGGCATCTAACGCCTCCTGGGAGAAATAGGCGTCGCGAAGAACTGTCCGGCGACGCCTGTGGTTCATGGCACTTTCCACCTCGGAAGGGGTGGCAGACAGCCTGTCCGCGTCCTCTGTCGGAGGAGCGTCCAGTGCGTGCCTCGTGTTCGCCTCCACCTCCGGTCCGGGCTTTGGAGCCTGGCTAGTGGAGGAACGATTGGCAACCTCTTCGGATACAGTCCGGCGAGGTCTCTTTGTCCTGAACAGAGCACAAGTGTTAATATGCCTTGAAGGAATAACACCTGGGAATAAGAGGGCGCGCTATACCTTTGCGCCGGCGCCTCAATCCGGACTTCACTTCTTTTCACCCCACGGGGCCCTGTTGCCCCTTGTTGGCTAGTCGCCGCAGGCTCAGCCTCCCGCCTTAAGAATCTTCCCTGCAAAATACGGTTGTTGTAAGGACGGATTCCTTTCAAGGCACTGGGACTCCGGTCTCAGTTACCTGGGAGGCTGGGAGTATAGCCCCGGGTAATCGGCCGTAATGGCCACCAGGGCATTGTCCCTGCTCAACTGATGAAACACCCCGTCAATCAGCTCCACCGAAATATCCGGATCCTCTTCAGAGGCCGGATCGAGGGACCGTTCAGGATCCTCGGGCTATGGAGGACGGCTGTTTATATCCTTCACTTCCTGACGTAGTTCCTGCATAGGAGTCATTAAGACTATATATTTAATCATGGGAATATAAAACGGATGGGCAAGCAAGATTGTCCGCTTACCCAGCTTGGAGGGTTGTACATAGTAAACCCACCCTGTGGGTTGACGCGGAGGAATTCCTCCTCTTCTCCCTTGTACAAGGAGGACAAGATCTTTAATAGAGCGGCAGCCAAGTCCGGCCCCTTACGGCCATAACGAGTGGCCTCATCCTCCCCGTTAAAATCCCACATGGGGTGGCTTCTATATTGAAGCGGCTGCACCCCCCGCATAATGCATGCGGCCATGACTCCGATCATGGTTAGTCCGGAATAAGCTAGTAGTCTTATCCGGCCCATCAGGTAAAGGACGTCCCTGTCATTTTCTTTCTGAGAGCTCCGTGGACGCCAACTTAGGCGCTTCTTCAGGGGAGCACTATTGATCTCAGGGAGGCTGATCCGAACAGGATCCGGCAGCGGGACATCCTCGATATAAAACCATTCCGAAGGCCAGTCCTCGGACGCCTTCTTTGGGGTTCCGGATAGATATCCGGTCCCGGCAATGCGCCATACTTCGGCTCCGCCCACTTGATATATTGACCCCCTCTGAGAGCGGGGCACCAGGCAGAATAGCCTCTTCCACAGCGCGAATTGAGCCTCAACTCCTCAGAACAACTCGCAAAGGGCAACAAAGCCCGCGATATGCAAAATAGAGGCAGGCGTGAGGTTGTGCAGCTGGAGGCCATAGAACTCCAGAAGCCCCCGAAGAAACAGATGAATTGGAAATCCAAGCCCCCTGTCGGTGTCAAAACCGGCGGATCTCGGGTAGGGGGTCCCGATCTGTGCGCCAAGGTCGGATGGTAACAGGAGACAAGGGACACTTTATTTTACCCAGGTTCGGGCCCTCTCGATGGAGGTAAAACCCTACTCCTGCTAGATTAATATTGATGATATGGGTAGTACAAGAGTAGATCTACCACGAGATCAAGGAGGCTAAACCCTAGAAGCTAGCCTATGGGTATGATGATGGTTATGATGTGTTTGTCCTACGGACTACAACCCTCCGGTTTATATAGGCACCGGATAGGGTTAGGGTTACACAGAGTCGGTTACATTGGTAGGAGATCTTGAATATCCGCACGCCTAGCTTGCCTTCCACGCCAAGGAAAGAACCTTCCGGACACGGGACGAAGTCTTCAATCTTGTATCTGCATAGTCCTGGAGTCCGGCTGAAGATATAGTTCGGCTATCCGAACAACCCTAATCCAGGACTCCCTCAGTAGCCCCTGAACCAGGCTTCAATGACGACGAATCCGGCGCGCAAATTGTCTTCGGCATTGCAAGGCGGGTTCCTCCTCCAAATTCTTCAAGAAGATAATAAACACCAAAAAATAGTGTCCGGCTCTGAAAACAAGTTTCCACGTATTGCCATATAGAGAATAATACAAACACAAATCAAATCTGCTGACGTATTCCGCAGTGCGTCATAACACTGCGACCAAGCCTTCTGTATGGATTATTTTTTGTTGTTCCACCGCGGCACGTTCAACGAGGCGGTTTCCTTGGCATGTCTTGTCGAAGCAGAGATCGTGTGCCCCCTTTAACGGGATTCTCATTAATACGGACGTGGGTAACACAACCGTGCCTGTTAAGCACGTCCTGCCTTGATGAAAGGATAGTCCAAGACGGTTACGGGGAGGGCTCTTGATATTCTGCCTCTTATAAAGAGACCGAGACCTTGCTCCCCACTTGTGTTCTCAAAACAAGCTCGCCCATAGCCTCGAGTTCCAACACCCCAGGCTTTTAGATTCTAGGCGCACCGGACCATCGACAATGTTCGGCTCCGGCCTTCAAGGCCAATGGATGCCCTCCTCCGTTACGGAGGAGGACGTATCAAGGTTGAGGGAGGCTAGGTTCCTGACCAGCGAGATCCCGCACAGGTTGCCTGCTCAAGGACAAGCGATCCCAAGCCCTCAGCCTGGTGAGAGCGTAGTATTCATCTCCCACTTCCTTCGGGGATTAGGCTTCCCAACGGATCCTTTCGTAAGGGGGATGATGTTTTATTATGGGCTAGAATTCCATGACCTAGCTCCGGAGTCCATCCTCCATATCTCCTCCTTCATTGTTGTGTGTGAAGCGTTTCTCCATATCACTCCTCACTTCGGATTATGGCTCAAGACCTTCAAGGTAGAACCGAAGATAATCGAGGGGCGTCACGTAGAGTGCGGAGGTGCTGTTATAAAAAGGAATACCGATGCTCCATGGCCCGAGGGCACTTTTCAAGAGGAGCTCGGCTTATGGCAACAGGAGTGGTTCTACATCACCTCTCCTCGGGGCACCACTTGGGTAGCGCATCCCGCCTTTCGCTCGGGCCCCCCACCACGTTTAACATCGTGGATCAACACAGGGTTAGATCGGGGCTTGCCCAAAGACGTTCCTCTGTTGCAGGGCCGCATAAAGGATCTCCTAAAAGGAGACCTTAACCTGGTCAAGGTGACACAAGTTATGCTGATTCGCCGGACACTGCCCGGCCAACGTCGCCCCTCCGCTTGTGGGAGTTCAACCCAGAGGGGCCGCGAGTTCTCCGAAATTCTATGGGCGTGACGCCTACGCAGATGTATAGACTGTTCTTCGGACCACAAGGAGTGAGTCCGGATTTGACCGAGGATGCTGGTTTAAGCCGCAACCGCCCGGATACAGAAGTAGGTGACCTTGCGCCCGGACCTTCTATCCGTACAATTGACTTATTTTTTAACAATACTTCTCCTTTTTACGCAGGAGTGGATAGCGAAGGCGAAGCTGGTACGGTGTCTGGCTCCCCTTCCCGAGACCAGGCTAGATCCTGTGCTAGTCAGGATGTTGGAGGTGGCGCCTCTGGAGGAAAATGAAGGGGCGGACAAGGAAACCGTGGCCTCTTCGAAAGGGGCCATCCCAAAGGGGGGAATCGACAACTCCTCTCCAAAGGGGAAGAAAAGGGCCGGCTCTGACGACCCGGGAGCCGTAGCTCCAAAGCGGGGGAAAGAATCCGCGTCAGAGGACCCGACGCCGGGGAGCCCCTCGGCCGAACTAAATCCTCAAAAGGAGCAGCCCTCCAACGAGCCGTAAGTAGAAAGAGAGTCATTCTTTTAAGAGAAATCCTTAATTTATATCTGAGAAGTTTTAACCAAAACCTTACCTTGTAGTTCGGACCTCGACCCTTCTCGGCAGAGCTCGTCATCGGGGGATCTTCTTCCGGAGATGATGGAGAGCGGAACGCCTCCTCCTTCATCGCCTAGCAAGGCGGGCGACGCCGAAGTGTCGTCGCAGAGGAATTCTCCGAATCTGCCAGAGGCAGAAGGTGATCATGCGGCCCCCCGGGGTTCTCCGTGTCCGGCCTCCGAAGAAGGCCATGCGACGAGTCCGGCACCATCTGGTGTTCGGTCGGAGGAGCTGAAGGTTCTGCTGGGCCGAGCCTCTGTTTCAGAGGAGCATCGTGTGTTGATGCACACGGTGATTGAAAAGATTTCATCCGCGGAAAGCGGACTGAACGAGGCCGTCAAGAGTTTACTGGCGGGCCTTGAGGTACGTTTTAAATAATGAACATTAGTGTTAATTGTGCATAATAACATGCGCCTTGTATAGATAGTAGCCCCTGAGACTCTGTGTGCCGCAAAGATTAGCGGCGCGCAGAGGATCTTAATCCCAGGTCCTTTAAGTGGCACCTTTGTATGTAGGTGGCAGGTTGTCCGGAGTCGAGCCGGACTCGAGATTTTGCCGAAATGAAACGGCAACTCGATGAGGCAGAAGATGACATCGTGCTTGTTAACAAGCGGCTTGATGATGCTCAAGGTATTGAGTTTATTTGGCGATTGTTAGTAAGAGGAGCTTTATGTCAATATCTTCCCTTGTGTATGCTTGATGCAGATGGTGCGGTGGCTGTAGAAGGACTTAGGGCCGAGCTCGCCAAAGCAAAGGAACAAGCCAGAAAAAGCGATGCGGCTGCCAGAAGAGCCCGTGAAGAGCTAAAAGCCGAACAGGCTTCCCATTGCCGAAGCAAGGAGGAGATGGCTGATATAGCCGTGAAGTTGAAAAGTGCTACTGACCGTTGCAAACTTCTTGAAGAGGAAGGTCGAGCTCGGCAGACGGATTTAGAGAAGGCCGTCGCCGACGCCAAGGACGCCCGCTCTGGTATGAGAGCGTCAAGGGAAGAGCTGAGTCAAGCCGGACTAATTGAGGATGGAAAGCCCTTCCTGCTGCGGAGAAAATTCTGTGATCCGAAGTTCGCCCCGTTGGACCGAGCGTGGAGCGTGGAGGACACCTATCTGGATTTGTCAGCTAGTGCCGCTGATGCGACCAGGTACTTTCAAGATAAGAAAGATCATGAAGTGGAAAAGCTCTTCTGGTCGCAGTTCACTAATCCAGAGCGTCCACTATCAGTGGATGATCGCCTGGCCCAATGGGCCGAGCTGAATAGGTTGTTCGGACTCGCCATGAACTATGCCATGGACTGCCTGTGTCTGGGGAGATCGAAGCCGAGAAGATATTTCAGTTCGGTGCAGCAATTTCTTGACGTGGTGCCTCAGATTGAAGCTCTAAAGAGGTCCGCTTGCACAGAGGGCGCGCGGCTGGCTCTTGCCCGTGTCAAGACATACTGGGCAGATATGGAGCCCACCGTTGTTGCGTCCCGTGATTCGGATAAAAGCCGAATTCTTCCGAGCACTATTTTGAGGAAGTCCTCGCGGGCGCTCGTATAACAGAGACGCAGTGTTCGAAAGATGCTGTTTTATGACAGCATATGTAATCGTAGATCAATATTTTTATAAATTGTAATGGCGTAATTTAGACTTGTGCCTTCAAGTATTAATAACACCTCCTGTGCGGCCGTTTTAATATATAAATTCTGAAAGATTGCAGTCGTTGGCTTCAGCCCCCACGCACATAGTGCAGGGGTGCGCGCGAAGAACGCATTTCACACTTAACCCAACGTCTTGGTCCTACAAAGGAGGTGATAGCGCCGCGTGCTAGGCAACCGGACTATAATGCTTTAACACTTTCACTTAGCCATAGGAGCTTGACAGTGGGACTCTTTAGGTAGCCCTTTAATGGCGACTGCGTTTACCTGAATTCGGGACGCATATGTGCCTGACCGGGAAGTGGCCCTTCGTCAAAACGGAGGAATTCGATAAATTCCTATAAGTCATCGAGTGGCGACCAGTCTCGCGCTACATCATGACAGTCGGTTTTCGGCTTTCTCTACTGAGGTGCTCACCCGGCCGAACCGGGGCACAATCGCAGTAGTTCTCCTGGTGCAACCTTAGCCGACAGAACGGAACGTAAGGTGGCCGAACTCAGGAGCCGGGCAACCCAACATGTGACCAAAATCATGACTCGGAGCTGATGCATATAGTGCCAAAACTCGCGACGCCGAACACTCCCTAAGGTGTTCGGTCTTTGTGGGTGCGTGTGAAACGACACCCTTGAAAAAGAAAAAAGCCCCTTGTGTCCAGGTACGAGCAAGAATTCTGGGGTGGCCACATGCCAAAACGCCAGTCTCCTCCATGGTTATAGTGAGGTAAACCAGGGGATGTATAGCACCAAGAGACAGTAAAAAAGGTTTACGCAGGGTCTTAATCTAAGAAGAATCCTTTGGGGCGGGTCCCTACTGCATGTCTGCGCCTGTGTCTCCATTGTGCCGTGTCCTGGACGGGCGTCGTACAACGTTCATCTGTAAAAGGGAAGAACTAAATTGAAAAATGGGTCGTGCGGATCAAAAAGAATAATAAATAAAATGTGAAGTGAGAAATAGATACGGTCGAGTTTTATTGTCTCGGCATACAGCCCCTGGTGAGGCGTACCAAGCCTATAACGAAAATGGGCTTGTGCCGAACTCATTGAGTCCGGGTCCGCGGCCTTTTGTGACTTACATAGAAAAAGTCTTTTGGCTGGCGAGGCCATTTTGTTGGGCGGCCGTTTAAGCGGCCGCACAATCCTCCGTTTGGAGGAGATGTAGTTTAGTATGCTCCCTTTAAAGAGATGATGCCTCGAGGACCGGGCATCTTTAGCGTGAGGGATGCATAATGCGGTATTGCGTTAAAGCGAGCGAAAGCTCCGCGTCCCATTAGTGCTTGATAGCGACTAGAAAACGGGACTATGTGGAAGATAAGATTTTCGCGGCGAAAGTTATTGGCAGAGCCAAATATGACCACAAGCCGAAGAAAACCCATACAGTGGGTGTCCGGGCCTGGTGCTACTCCTTGAAAGGAGGTTTTACTGTGACGGATTCGTGCTGGGTTTATGCCCATGCGGTGAATTGTATCCTGATATATCAGATTTAGTCCACTGCCACCGTCCATAAGGACGTTGGTAAACTGGAATCCGTCTATTATTGGATTAAGCATCAGGGCAGTCCGGCCTGCGTGTTTGATATTGCGAGAATAATCTATCTGATCAAAAATGATTGGCTTTAGTGACCAGTGGACAGACTCCTGAGGGATAGGCTTGAATGTGCGGACCTTTATGGGTGCCTCATGCCTTGTTATGTGAAGTGAGTTCACTGTTTTGACTTCTTGCGGGAAGTTCTTTTGCTTCCTGGTGTTCTGCTTTTGGGGTTCGTCCTCTTCCTCACTTGGTGTGTCGAGCCCCTTGTGTTCGGCGTTAAGCCTTCCGGATTGTTTGAAAACCCAACAGTCTCTGTGGGTATGATTAGCAGGCTTTCCAGGAGTACTGTGTATCTGACATATCCTGTCCATGATTCTCTTTAGACTGGACGGATCTTCCCTATTATCCTGAGGGGGTGATTTTGTCTGATTTTGCCGTGAGCCTTTGAATCCGGCATTGACTGTCGTGCTCTTCGGACTTTTTCTTTTGATTCGGCGAAGGTCCTTGTATCGCCGTGGTTTCCCATTTCCATCCCTGATTTCTGATGTACTTGGGTCGCTGGGGCTGCATCGTGCCAACCAGCTGTCCTCTCCTGCGCAAAAGCAGGTCATGAGGCTTGTGAGTGTGGCCATTGTTCTTGGCTTTTCCTGGCCGAGGTGTCTGGCGAGCCATTCGTCTCGGACATTGTTCCTGAAAGCCGCTAGGGCTTCGGCGTTCGGACAATCCACTATTTGATTCTTTTTAGTGAGGAATCTGTTCCAGAACTGCCGAGCTGATTCTCCGGATTGCTGAGTTATGTGACTGAGGTCGTCTGCGTCCGGGGGACGGACGTAGGTCCCTTGAAAATTTGCTCGGAAAGCGTCCTCGAGCTCTTCCCAACTTCCAATTGTGTTTTTGGGAAGGCTTTTAAGCCAGTGCCGGGCTGGCCCTTTAAGCTTAAGGGGTAAATATTTTATGGCGTGGAGATCATCTCCTCAAGCCATATGTATGTGGAGGATATAATCCTCGATCCAGACTCCCGGGTCTGTTGTTCCATCGTACGCCTCTATGTTAACGGGTTTAAATCCCTCTGGGAATTCATATTCCAGGACCTCATCGGTGAAACGTAGAGGGTGTGCGGCACCCCTATATTTGGGTGTGCCGGATTCTGATGGTGGATTTTTTGCATTGCTTACGAGAGCTTGCTTTCTTGGCCCGTAAATGGACCTGGCTGGGCCATGATGCGAGTCTTTGATTGTGTCGCATGCCGCATTGAGTGCGGCGCCGTTTGCCGTATTGTAGTGGCCGAGAGGTCATTTATTCGACCGTGTAGCCTTTTTGTTTTTCGAGTTTGGGGGCTCTAGGGCCTCCTGGTCGAATTCGGGCAGTAGCTTTCTCTTTGGATAGCTTTTGGTGCGGCGCCTGCCGCCGTATTTGTCTGCGGTCTTGATTACTTTGCTCCATCTTGTTTTGAGGGCATCTTCCGCCGTCTTTAGCTTTTGCTTATGCTTCTTCAGGCTTCGTGCTGTGGCGACGAGCCTTTCCTGGAGATTCTTCTGCTCCATGATTTTATCCGGCGTGGTATCGTCCGGAGTTCTGTTATGACCGGGGGAGGACTGTTCGTCCTCTTTGCCCGTGTTACCCTGTTCGGACGGCTGTTCTGGGATTCGTTCGTCATCTGTCGGCTCGTCCTACTCTATGGCTGGGTCTTGATCGAGGCGGGCTTTGCTCGGCGTTTACGTCGCCGCTTTGAGTGCTTTTCGGAGGGTTTACCCTTCTTTTCGCCCCCTTCTTCCTCATTGTGAGTTTTTTCAGGTGTATCCACCATGAATACGTCATTAAGTGGGGTGGAGGTCCAGTGCCCTATGGGCGCTGGTTCCCGTTCGTCTCCATCTTCGTCGTCCATACCGTCGAAGTCTTCGGAGCCGAAGTCGAGCATGTCGGTCAAATCGTCGACAGTGGCTATTAAGTGGGTGGTGGGTGGGCTTTGAATTTCTTCGTCGTCCGAATCCCAACCTCGCAGGCCACAGTTCGGCCTGGGCTCTCCTGAAAAAGAGAGAGACTTGAGAGATTTCAGAATATCACCGAAAGGCGAATACTGAAAGATGTCCGCGATGGTGAACTCCATTACCGGCGCCCAATCTGATTCGATTGGCAGGGGCGCGGGAGGTTCGGAGTTCGGAGAAGAGTCTGGCTCCTTGGAGTCATGTGCCATGCGGAGTGCGGGGCTTGCGTTTGGCTTAATGGCTTTTAAGATCGCAACCCCCGAGGTGACGTCCAACCGTTCATCCTCAAAGAACGCAGCGGGCTCCGGATCGAGGATCGGGGCCGGAGCGTATGCGGCCTCCAGGACACTGTTCGGAGGCAGAGCTATATCATGCCCCTCGAGATAGTGCGGCGCGCTTGGCTGTGGCTTGAATCCGTCGAAGATCAGGTCTCCGAGGGTATCTGTCGTGTAGTTTAAGCTTCCCCACCTGGCTTGATGGCCAGGGGCGTGGCTTTCGATCTGCTCCAGATGGCCAAGCGAGTTGGCCCGCAGAGCGAAGCCGCCGAAGATGAAGACCTGTCCGGGGAGAAAAGTCTCACCCTGGACCTCATCGTTGTTGATGATCAAAGGAGCCATCGGGCCTAAAGGCGACGACACAGAGGAACTCTCAATGAAAGCACCAATGTCGGTGTCAAAACCGGCGGATCTCGGGTAGGGGCTCCCGATCTGTGCGTCAAGGTCGGATGGTAACAGGAGACAAGGTACACTTTATTTTACCCAGGTTCGGGCCCTCTCGATGGAGGTAAAACCCTACTCCTGCTAGATTAATATTGATGATATGGGTAGTACAAGAGTAGATCTACCACGAGATCAAGGAGGCTAAACCCTAGAAGCTAGCCTATGGGTATGATGATGGTTATGATGTGTTCGTCCTACGGACTACAACCCTCCGGTTTATATAGGCACCGGATAGGGTTAGGGCTACACAGAGTCGGTTACATTGGTAGGAGATCTTGAATATCCGCACGCCTAGCTTGCCTTCCACGCCAAGGAAAGAACCTTCCGGATACGGGACGAAGTCTTCAATCTTGTATCTTCATAGTCCTGGAGTCTGGCTGAAGATATAGTTCGGCTATCCGAACACCCCCTAATCCAGGACTCCCTCACCCCCTTACTAGATAAGGGACCAGGCATACCCGCTCTCCTTTAGAGGGAGTAGGGGCGCTCTCCGCCTGCTCTCTGCCATTATAGGTAGTGAGTCCGGCTCGAACCGGGACCATGTAGGCCGGAGGGAGGAATCCCTTGGTCTGAAGCGATACTAACTCGCTATGCGGGATGGAGCACCTCTCCCAGCCTCCGGGCTTAGGGCTGGAAGGGCGAGAGGAGGAGCTGCGACGGCTGGCCATGGTGGAATGGACCTTTGTCGGATGCGCTCTGATGAACACTCGCGGAAGGGAGAAGGTGTGGTTTGGATCTAAATACCCATTCCTTTAAATAGGCAGCTCATTTACGCGGCTAGGGGTGTAAATGTAAAAACACCCAGACTTTTGGTATTCGTTTGACACGTGGAAGATGGCCATTATTGGGCGTGGAAGCCAAGGAGCGCTACATTATAAAAACCGGACATTATTCGACAGGTGCACAGAATTTGGAGAAGAACCCGCCTTGCAATGCCGAAGACAATCTGCGCGCTGGACTCGTCGTCATTGAAGCCTGGTTCGGGGGCTACTGAGTGAGTCTTGGATTAGGTGGTGTCCGGATACCCGGGTTATACCTTCAGTCGGACTCCTGGACTATGAAGATACAAGATTGAAGACTTCGTCCCGTGTCCGGATGGGACTTACCTTGGCGTGGAAGGCAAGCTAGGCGATGCGGATATTCAGATCTCCTACCATTGGAACCGACTTTGCGTAACCCTAACCCTCTCCGGTATCTATATAAACCGGAGGGTTTTAGTCCGTAGGCCAACTCCAACATACAACAATCATACCATAGACTAGCTTCTAGGGTTTAGCCTCCTTGATCTCGTGGTAGATCTACTCTTGTACTACCCATATCATCAATATTAATCAAGCATGACGTAGGGTTTTACCTCCATCAAGAGGGCCCGAACCTAGGTAAAACATTGTGTTCCCTGTCACCTGTTACCATCCGCCTAGACGCACAGTTCGGGACCCCCTACCCGAGATCCGCCGGTTTTGACACCGACAAGGGCCAATTGATTGAAAAACTGATAGAACTCCTCAAATGGAATAGGCAACAGATCAATTCCAACGAGGTCATGCTCCGGTTTAACTCGCACATACAAAGTACTCCTCCCCCCAGACTCTCTGCAGATTTTCAAGTACCAATCATGCAATCTTCGCATCATCGTTTATAGAGATCTTTCATCTTTGACGAGAGGCTTCCCCTACTCGTATCTGTGTATCTACACGTCCATGAAATCATAATGTACATCGTCGGGCAGGTAATCTCCAAGATTGCTATAACTGGGCACCATCTTCGGATCGACGTTGTCGCTAGGCACCTTGAGAGGGGGGCACGATTGATTCCCTTGTTCGCCGAGCTGGGCAATTTGTTTCCCAGCTGCTCGTCGTTCTTTCAACCTTTGATCACTGACTATACTTCCCGACTGCTCCGCTTCGGCCCATGTCTTTGGAATAATGCGCTCATAGTTAGCTTTCGGCGGAGACTTGGGTGGTTTTGCCAGGGCAGCCAGAGTGCGCTTCGCTTTCACCGGATCTACCTTCTCCTCCGGAGGTGGATGTCTCTGTGCTTTCAACCCTTCAAACCATTCCTTCACTTCGGTTCGCGCGATCTTCGCGTTCTCCTCTGGGCTCATCTCGTATGGTAACTTCTCTGAAGTCTTTAGAGAAGGACCGAATCTGTATGTCTTCCCGCCTCTAGCTGTACTGCTAGACGCCGGCCGAGCAGACGGAGCGGCTGTCTTCTTTACTTGCTGACGAGGCGGAGGAGAAGGACTACGACGCGCCGGAGCAACTGCTGGAGCAGCAGCGGGTCTCTTCTGCCCTTGCTGACGAGGCGGAGAAGGAGGAGGCTGGCTGCTCGGGCGCGCAGGCGCAGGCGGAGAAGGAGGCGGAGTGCCGCCACGCGCCAGAGAAGGAGCCGGCCGAGTGCCCTGATTGTCACTCGCCGGAGGAGGAGGCGGTGGAGGAGGCGGAGTGCCCTGACTCGCCGGAGGAGGAGGAGGAGGAGGCGGAGGCGTCCAGTTCTAAAGGTTGATGAGATCCTTCCGCCATAGGCATGGAGTCTTCAGAGCAGAACCCAGCCGAGTCTCCCCTTGACCGGTAGGATGGTCAAGCGGGAGCTCCTCAAATCCCTCCATTATTTCATCCACCATCACCATCGCATATCCTTCTGGAATCGGCCGGCAGTGAAAAGTTGCGCCGGGTTCAGAAGGATAAACAGAGCCAACAGCCGCCTTGACCTTCATATTAATCCATTGCGTCATAAGGTGGCAATTTTGAGACTCCGTGATAGCATCCATGGGATAGCTGGCAGGAGCCGTCAAGACATGCTCCGGCAGAAGCAGCTCGGTGGAAGCCACGCTGCTTCTCCGCTGAGATGGCGGGGAAGCTTCGGCAGTTTGTTTGCTGCGATTTGCTTCTCGTTCCTCTATCCCGATTACCCTTGCTTTAAGCGCCTGCAGTTCGGACTGCTGCACTTTCTTCCTCCTCTCCTGGCATTTTTAACCGCCTGCGTCTGGAAACCCAGCCTTCCACTGAAAGGAGCCTGGCATGCCTCGTGTCCGTCCAGGGTGCTTAGGATTCCCGAGGGCAATTGTGAGCTTGTCCTTCTCTCTGTCTAGAACGAACGTCCCTTGCTGTGCTGCTTCGATATACTGCTGAAGCCTCTTGACTGGTATATCCAATTGATCATTCGTCCAAATGCACTTCCCTGATACAGGGTCCAAGGTCCGCCATCCCCGAAGAACCAAGTCTGGCAACGGTCTGGCCAGTTCATTATCTCTGGTTCGATCCCTTTTTCAACCAGATCATTCTCATCCTTGGCCCACTTAGGCTGGGCTACGAGGTAGCCACCTGACCCCGTGCGATGGTGAAGCGTCTTCTTCGCAGCATTTAACTTGTTTGTCGCCGACATCTTCTTACTCTTTTCCGATGTCTTGTGGGCCACAAATGTGGGCCAGTGATCTCTGATCTTCTCATATCTGCCCTTGAATTCTGATGTCTCTTTTTTATCAACAAACCTATTCAGCTCTTTCTTCCACCTCCTGAATAGGTCTGCCATCCTCTTAAGAGCAAAAGACTTGATTAATTGCTCTTTAACTGGCTTCTCCGGATCATCCTCTGGCGGTAGGGTGAAATTTGACTTCAGCTCAGTCCAAAGATCATTTTTCTGCATATCATTGACGTAAGACACCTCAGGGTCTTCTGTAGCCGGCTTTAACCATTGCTGGATGCTGATCGGGATCTTGTCCATAACCAGAACCCCGCACTGAGCAACGAATGCGTTCTTTGTTCGGATGGGTTCAATCGGTTGGCCGTCGGGCGCGATTGCTATGATCTCAAACCTTTCATCTGAGGTCAACTTTTTCTTCGGGCCTCGTCTCTTTACCTCAGTTGTGCTCGATCCGGAGGGCTAGAAAAAAGAACAAAGACTTAATTAATATGTGTACATACCAAAACAATGAATGCATCAATTAGCTAGTCAGCACAGGCTTAACTAATATATATACCTGGCCGGACTCGGTTCTGTCACCGGAGCCGTCCTCACGGTCTCCTTCTTGCACCGGCATTGGGTCACCGGAGCCGTCCTCACGTTCTCCTTCTTGCACCGGCATTAGGTCACTGGAGCCAGCTTCTTCACCCTCTCCTTCCAGACCATCGGTGTCGTTGAGAAACAACGAGCAGACGGCATCACTTCCCATTGCGATTATGTCCCTCAACAACGCTTCTTTTGCTTCGTCTCGGGTGGTGTCCATAGTTTCTACAAATATTTACAACATGGCAATTATTATTCAAACATGACAGATGGATATATTAGTGGCAAACGTAGAACTAGCTAGCTAATCATAGCAAGGAATCATATATATTAATTAGTGGCCCCGACGCTGCTTCTCTAGGGTTTGGGGTGGCCTCGACAATGCTTCAAGGGTTTAGGGTATATCGACCACACCCCCCCCCCTCGTGTTGAAGTTATCGGGAGGGGATATATCGACCCCCCCCCCCACGTGTTGAAGTTATCGGGAGTTTATATCGACCCCCCTCGTGTTGAAGTTATCAGGAGGGGGTATATCGGGCCCCCCACGTGTTGAAGTTATCGGGAGTTTATATCGACACGACATAAGTACATGGGAAAATAATACTATCGGGGAGGGGGTATATCGACCCGCCTCGTGTTGAAGTTATCGGGAGGGGGTATATCGACCCCCCTCCACGTGTTGAAGTTATCGGGAGGGGGTATATCGACCCCACCCCACATGTTGAAGTTATCAGGAGTTTATATCGACACGACATACGTACATGCGGGAAAATAATATTATCGGGGAGGGGGTATATATATCGACCCCCCCTCCTCGTGTTGAAGTTATCGGGAGGGGGTATATCCCCCCCACGTGTTGAAGTTATCGGGAGTTTATATCGACACGACATACATACATGGGAAAATAATATTATTGGGGAGGGGGTATATCGACCCCCCCCCTCGTGTTGAAGTTATCAGGACTCGGTATATCGACCCCCCCCCCACGTGTCGAAGAAAAAAAAGAAGAAGAAAAAGAGGAGAAGAAGAAAGGAATAGAGGAGAAGAAGTTTTTTTTCTTCTTCTCCTCTATTCCTTTCATCTACTCCTCTTCTTTTTCTTCTTTTTTCTTATTCTTATTTATTTCTCCTCGTCTTCCTCTCCCCTCTTCTTCTCCTTTCTTCCTCTTCTTATTTCCTTTTTCCTCTCATTCTTTTTCTTCGTCTTCTTCCTTCTTAAAAATACATGAAGTAGTATTGCTTGTTTTTTTAAAATAATGTTCAAATAGAAATTTTAGAAAAAAAAAGTAAAGGTTTTTTCCTAATTCATTGTTCATATACACACATACATACATATATATACTATACATATACATATAATCAATGAACAGAAAAAATCTATACATATAATCAATGAACAGAAAAAAAGTAATGGTTTTTCCTAATTCATTGTTCATATCACCAAAAAAATTATGAACAGAAAAAAATACTATTTTTTTCTCTTAATCTATCTTTTGCATACATATACACACATACATATATATATATATATATATATATATATATATATATATATGCAAAAAAAAGGTGCCGGCCCTGACCAAAGCGAGGCACAGGCGACGGCGGCGCGGGGCGGCGACGACGAGGCAGAGGCGGGGCGGCGACGGTGTCGGGGTGGCGACGCGGGGCGGCGACGGCGTTGGGGAGCGACGCGGGGCGGCGACGGCATCGGGGCGGCGCGGGGAGGTGACCGCGACGGCGCGGGGTGGCGCGCGGCGACGGCGTCGGGGCGGCGCGGGGTGGCAACGGCATCTGGGCGGCGTGGGATGGCGTCGGAGGCAGGGCGACGATGGCGACGGCGAGGCGCAAAGGGGCAGCCTGGCGGCGTCGTCGGGGCGGGATCGAAGAACTGAACCAAATTTTTGACAAGTGCTGTATATATAGACAGAGCATTGGTCCCGGTTCGTGCCACAAACCGGGAACAATGCCCCCTTTAGTCCTAGTTGGTGGCACCAACCGGGACCAAAGGCCTCTTTTCAGCAGCCCAAAGGGCGGGAAGCAGCGGCCTTTGGTCCCGGTTGGTGGGACGAATCGGGACCAAAGGGGGGCATTGGTCCCGGGTGGTGCCACGAACCGGGACCAATGCTCCCCTTTGGTCCCGGTTCGTCCCACCAACCGGGACCAAAGGCCTTCTCTTGCCCCGCGCTCAAAAGTTTAGTCCCACCTCGCTAGTTGAGAGGGCTCGGGAGTGGTTTATAAACGTTGCTGCACCCACCCTCTCGAGCTCCTCTCAACTGCAGGCTTTCGGGCCTAATCTGTCACTATGTGTCTGTGGGCCTACTGGGCCTCCTGCGGGCCTGAATCCTGGCCCATGGTAGGGTTTCTAGTCGTATTCAGGCCGTGGGGGGCCAGTAGGTGGCACAATTTTTATTTTTTTCTAGCTTTTTTGTTTTGTTTTCTGCATTATTTGTTTTCGTTTGTTTTTTGCTTTGTTTTTAAATTCCTTTTGCTTTTAGTTTTAGAAAAGTTATAAACTTTCTTTTGTTTTTGAGTCATTAGTTTATGAATAACTTTACTACAAAAATTGATTTTTGAGTCATTCTTTTTCCTGCTATTTAATATTACCGTCTTTTATCATTATACTCAATTTGATAATTTTAGTTAGTCATAACAAATATTATAGGCATTTTTTCTTTTTTCCTATTTATTTTTTCATTTCTAGTTAGAACTAAATACTTATAGTTTCCTGTATAGGGGCATCTATTTTCACTTTGAGACGAGCTCAACAAGGCAGAGAGGGATGGGCTTATAAATCGGTGTGGGCGCCCTTCGGTTGGCGTGGTGGGACTAAACTCTGGGTGCAACGAGGGCCAACCCTTTAGTCCCGGTTTATGGCACAAACCGGGACTAATGGTCATGGGCCAGGGGCAAGCCCTGTTTTTTTCCAGTTTTTTTGTTTTGTTTTCTGCATTATTTATTTTCTTTTGTTTTTTGCTTTATTTTTTAATTCTTTTTGCTTTTAGTTTTAGAAAAATTATAAAATTTCTCTTAGTGCCATTAGTTTTCAAATTTGAATAGTTAAAATTAGAATTCTTTGAAATTTGTGTGAATCACAAGTTTGTGATTAACTTTACTAAAAAAATGAACATAGATGCACCTATAGAGAAAATTCGACCTAAATTCATAGTTTCCAAATGAACTCTGAAAAAGTTGGCATAGCATACTCGTGTGTTACAAAGTTGGCATGGTATCATCATAATAGTTGCGGGAGAAAGTCTTCACTTTTTCTTCACTTGTGTCATTTGCTTATTGCGCCGTAACCATGGATAATCTTCATCGTTTATCAGGATGCTTGGGTCAGCCTTGACATTGAAGGGTGGAATTTCATGAAACTTTTCATAACCTTCAGACATGTCTATCTTGCCCTCCACTCCCAGGATGTCCCTTTTTCCTGAAAGAACTATGTGGCGCTTTGGCTCATCGTATGATGTATTCGCTTCCTTGTCTTTTCTTTTTCTCGGTCTGGTAGACATGTCCTTCACATAGATAACCTGTGCCACATCATTGGCTAGGACGAACGGTTCGTCGGTGTACCCAAGATTTTTCAGATCCACTGTTGTCATTCCATACTGTGGGTCTACCTGTACCCCGCCTCCTGACAGATTGACCCATTTGCACTTAAACAAAGGGACCTTAAAATCATGTCCGTAGTCCAGTTCCCATATGTCAACTATGTAACCATAATATATGTCCTTTCCCTTCTCGGTTGTTGCATCAAAGCGGACACCGCTGTTTTGGTTGGTGCTCTTTTGATCTTGGTCAATCGTGTAAAATGTATTCCCATTTATCTTGTATCCTTTGTAAATCAATATAGTCAAAGATGGTCCCCTGGACAACAAGTACAACTCATCACAAACAGTGTTGTCACCTCTAAGACGTGCTTCCAACCAACTGCTGAAAGTCCTGATGTGTTCACATGTAATCCAGTCGTCGCACTGCTCCTGGTGTTTGGAGCGCAGTCTGTTCTTGTGTTCATCGACATACGGGGTCACCAAGGTAGAGTTCTGTAGAACTGTGTAGTGTGCTTGAGACCAAGAATATCCGTCCCTGCATATTATTGAGTCACTTCCAAGAGTGCCTTTTCCAGTCAGTCTCCCCTCATACCGCGATTTAGGGAGACCTATCTTCTTAAGGCTAGGAATCAAGTCAACACAAAACCCGATGACATCCTCTGTTTGATGGCCCATGGAGATGCTTCCTTCTGGCCTAGCGCGGTTACGGACATATTTCTTTAGGACTCCCATGAAACTCTTTAAGGGGGACATATTGTGTAGAAATATGGGCCCGGAATGACAATCTCGTCGACTAGATGAACTAGAACGTGCGTCATGATAATGAAGAAGCATGGTGGGAACACCAGCTCGAAACTGACAAGACATTGCGCCACATCACTCCTTAGCCTTGGTACGATTTCTGGATCGATCACCTTCTGAGAGATTGCATTGAGGAATTCACATAGCTTCACAATGGCTAATCAGACGTTTTCCGATAGAAGCCCCCTCAATGCAACCGGAAGCAGTTGCGTCATAATCACGTGGCAGTCATGAGACTTTAGGTTCTGGAACTTTTTCTCTAGCATATTTATTATTCCCATTATATTCGACGAGAAGCCAGTCGGGACCTTCATACTGAGCAGGCATTCAAAGAAGATTTCTTTCTCTTCTTTCATAAGAGCGTAGCTGGCAGGACCTTCATACTGCTTCGGAGGCATGCCGTCTTTTTCGTGCAAACGTTGCAGGTCCTCCCGTGCTTCAGGTGTATCTTTAGTCTTTCCATACACGCCCAAGAAGCCTAGCAGGTTCACGCAAAGGTTCTTCGTGACGTGCATCACGTCGATTGAAGAGCGGACCTCTAGGTCTTTCCAGTAGGGTAGGTCCCAAAATATAGATTTCTTCTTCCACATGGGTGTGTGTCCCTCAGCGTCATACGTGTAAATCATTGACCATAGCAAGTACGTGATCACCGGTACGCATGGCGGGCTTCTTCCGGTCATCTGCCTCGCCTTGGAAATGCTTGCCTTTCTTTCGACATTGATGATTGGTCGGAAGAAATCTACGATGGCCCACGTACACATTCTTCCTGCATTTGTCCAGGTATATACTTTCAGTGTCATCTAAACAGTGTGTGCATGCGTGGTATCCTTTGTTTGTCTGTCCTGAAAGGTTACTGAGAGCGGGCCAATCATTGATGGTCACGAACAGCAACGCCTTTAGGTTAAATTCCTCTTGTCTATGCTCATCCCACGTACGTACACCGTTTCCATTCCACGGCTGTAAAAGTTCTTCAACTAATGGCCTTAGGTACACATCAATGTCGTTGTCGGGTTGCTTAGGACCTTGGATGAGAACTGGCATCATAATGAACTCCCTCTTCATGCACATCCAAGGAGGAAGGTTATACATACGTAGAGTCACAGGCCAGGTGCTGTGATTGCTGCTCTGCTCCCCAAAAGGATTAATGCTATCCGCGCTTAAAGCAAACCATACGTTCCTTGGGTCCTTTGCAAACTCATCCCAGTACTTTCTCTCGATTTTTCTCCACTGCGACCCGTCAGCGGGTGCTCTCAACTTCCCATCTTTCTTACGGTCCTCACTGTGTCATTTTATCGACTTGGCATGCTCTCCGTTTCTGAACAGACGTTTCAACCGTGGTATTATAGGAGCATACCACATCACCTTCGCAGGAACCCTCTTCCTGTGGGGCTCGCCGTGAACATCACCAGGGTCATCTCGTCTGATCTTATACTGCAATGCACCGCATACCGGGCATGCGTTCAGATCCTTGTATGCACCGCGGTATAGGATGCAGTCATTAGGGCATGCATGTATCTTCTCCACCTCCAATCCTAGAGGGCATACGACCTTCTTTGCTACGTAGTAGCTTCTCAAATCCTTTGTCAGGCACAGCATTCTCTGCCTTCCACTGTAGCAATTCTAGTATGGTACCGAGCTTTGTGTTGCCATCTTCGCAATTGGGGTACAACCCTTTTTTGTGATCCTCTAACATGCGATCGAACTTCAGCTTCTCCTTTTGACTTTCTCATTGCGTCCTTGCATCGACAATGACCCGGCGGAGATCATCATCATTGGGCACATCGTCTGGTTCCTCTTGATCTTCAGGAGCTTCAACCGTTGCAGCATCATTGGGCACATCGTCTGGTTCCTCTTGATCTTCACCAGCTCCCCCCATTGCTGCATCATCGTATTCAGGGGGCACATAGTTGTCATTGTACTCTTCTTCTTCGTCGTCTTCCATCATAACCCCTATTTCTCCGTGCCTCGTCCAAACATTATAGTGTGGCATGAAACACTTGTAAAGCAGGTGGGTGTGAAGGATGTTCCAGTTAGAGTAAGACATCGTATTCCCACATTTAGTGCATGGACAACATATAAAACCATTCTGCTTGTTTGCCTCAGCCGCATCGAGAAACTCATGCACGCCCTTAATGTACTCGGAGGTGTGTCTGTCACCGTACATCCATTGTCGGTTCATCTGCGTGCATTATATATAATTAAGTGTCCAAATTAATAGAAGTTCATCATCACATTAAAACCAAAGTACATACATAGTTCTCATCTAACAACATATAGCTCTCCAGAGCATCTAATTAATTGAACCATACATTAAAACTATGTAAAACATTTAAATGCAAAAACAAAGGCGATCATAATTGCAACCAAGGTAACAATTGATCCGACGGCATAATGATACCAAGCCTCGGTATGAATGGCATATTTTCTAATCTTTCTAATCTTCAAGCGCATTGCATCCATCTTGATCTTGTGATCATAGACGACATCCGCAACATGCAACTCCAATGTCATCTTCTCCTCCACAATTTTTTTATTTTTCCCTTCAAGAAATTGTTTTCTTCTTCAACTAAATTTAACCTCTCGACAATAGGGTCGGTTGGAATTTCAGGTTCACATACATCCTAGATAAATAAAATCTATGTCACGTTGGTCGGCATAATTTTCATAAACAATAAATGAACCAATAGTTATAAAGGTAATATATATACCACATCTGAATCATAGACAGGACGAGGGCCGACGGGGGTGGATACCAAAACCATCGTACTATGTAAGATGCAATAATAAAAGTAAGAAAATAATACAAGTATCTATGTAAACATACAAGTAAGAATATTTTTTCCTTTCAGAAAGAAGATAAGAACAAGAGGCTCACCACGGTGGTGCCGGCGATGAGCTCGACGCGGGTGATCAACGGCGGTGAAGACGGGGACAGGGCGTGACGGACCGCTAAACCTAGACAAATATTGAGGAAAATGGAGCTTGGAGGTCGAGCTTGGAGAGGAGAAAGCTTAAGTAGTGTGGCTCGGGCATTCCATCGAACACCTTGTGTGCATAGGAGGTGAGCTAGAGCACCACCAAGCCCTCTCCCCCTCGGCCATAAAAAACAGAGCAGTGTGCTCTGCTCTTGCGCGAGGGGGGTATATATAGGCACCACCACTGGTCCCGGTTGGTGGCATGAACCGGGACTAAAGGGGAGCCTTTGGTCCCGGTTCATGCCACCAACCGGGACCAATGGTGATGGGCCAGGAGCGAGGCCCATTGGTCCTGGTTCGTCCCACCAACCGGGACCAAAGGTCCAGACGAACCGGGACCAATGGCCCATGTCGCCCGGCCGGCCCCCTGGGCTCAGGAACCGGGTCCAATGCCCACATTGGTCCCGGTTCTAGACTGAACCGGGACTAATGGGCTGACCCGGCCTGGACCTTTGCCCCCTTTTCTACTAGTGACATATCTCATAGATGCAACTGAGGTTGAACATCGTGCCGCAGATACCGAGGCCAACTTGCTACGATCATTCAAATATAATGAAAACAAAGATATAATACTCTTTCCTTACAACTTCAAGTGAGTGTTACTGTCTTGTGCATATTCGGTTTCCCTTATATACTAGTCCAGGTTATAGTAATGTAATTGATGAGTTATGCATGCGTGCGCAGGTACCACTATATTCTCCTAGAGATTAGGCTTGAGCAGGGAGTAGTAACTGTCTTGGACTCTAAACGAAAAGATCCCCAGGAGTATGCGGACATGACTGAAATCCTCGAGAAGTAAGTTAAATCGATCATTATCGACCATATCCGCAACTTTGTTCATTTCCTGATATCAAGTAATTTTTTTCTTTTGTCTGGCAGGGTTTGGAGAAAATTCACCAAAAAAATCTCCGGGACTGCCGAAGATCCTGCAATTTAGATACCCGAAAGTAAGTACTATAGTAGCATGTTCCGCGCGTCTCCTAACTATTGATTCAAGCGCTAGTTTCATCAATACCATTTGGCATTCTTGCTTATCTGTTTGATTGACCTCTATTTCTAGTAAAGTGGTTGTGGCAGGAACAAGGGAATGATTTCTGTGGATACTACATTTGCGAGTCCATCCGCCACACGACCTATGAGCGGGGCGGGTACTCTGACGAACAATATGAAGTGCGTAAGAAATAATATTCACAATTTTAGTATGTATTGACCGCCTTCTTCAAATTAGATGTTTCGGCAGCGGGATGAACTCCTAGCACCAGATCGCATGCGAGCAATTCAAGAGGAATTGGCGGCATTCTTTCTTGACCACGTGATCGCTGAAGACGGAGAATACTATGTGGACCATGCGTCCGTAGTTTAGGAGATTATATTTGTAAGAGATAATTATTGTATATATGTAGCCGGTAGTGTCGGATAGATATACGAGAACTTGTTGTTCGACCAATCTCTCGTAGAAGGAGAGGTGGTCGATATCAATTCTCTGTGTATGCATATATGTTCATGACGATCTTCTGTTTCGTTCGTTTGCTTACTAGCTAGCTAGCGTGTCTAGTCCTCTTTATATGTATGTAGTATGTAGCATCGACCAAGCACGGACATAAGAGAGGACACTTCTCTCTATTAATTAGCTATCTAACACAATATATTAACCCCCCAAAACCCCCAACCCCCCCCCCCCTTCAAAAAAAACAAAAAACCCAGCCACAGAAATGCTGACGCGTGGATGCCTATTGGTCCCGGTTGGTGCCACCAACCGGGACCAAAGGCCCTCCTGCCTGGGCTGAGCGCGCAGGCCACGTGGAGGCCCATCTGTCCCGGTTCTCGTTTGAACCGGGACTAAAGGGTCAGGGCATTAGTAATGACCTTTAGTCCCGGTACTGGAACCGGGACAAAAGGCCCTTATGAACCGGGACAATAGGCCCGTTTTCTACTAGTGATCCAGCAATGGCCTGTTATGTTTGGTTCGCGTAAAAATAGGAGGGCTTGCACGAAAGTTACTATTGAGCAATCAGTCACCTTTGCGGCTATTGAGCAATCAGTAGCCTGCACCATCCTTCACATGGATTCTATAACCTGAGCAACAACCCAATTCCATAATTTCCATGTATAAAGATTGACATCTATAAGTAAACTATTCATTTTTATTTTATCTGCTACATTGATCTGGGGTGCTACGATGTTGGTGATAGCTACCATGCAACTTATATTGTAAAAATATATTGGAATCTTCCTTTTGCACTAAAAGCTTAAGCAAGTGGCAATGGTATTTCATGGCTGCATATCTCCCCAAATAGATTGACAAAACCAAATGTATACTTCTATGATAGTATTAAAGCATACAAAGTTTGTGTTGGTCAAGCATCACTATAATATAACATAATTGATTTAGAATCACTAGCTCGTGCAGTAGCACGGGTTGTTGACTAGTATAGACTAAAAAGAAATGGAGGGGATACATAATGGCTAAGGGGTTGTTTGGTTCCCTAAAAAAAGGTTGTTTGGATAGACCGAATATACAAAACATGATCTCCGTAAACCATCCTCATAGAAAAAGATCTCCATAAACCTGGTGGAGGTGATGGTTTGACGTGACCTCAGGCCGGCTGCCGACTTATGAGTTTCATTCTTTTTCTTTCTTAATTAAAGCATTTAAAGCATCTACAGCTGGACCCCTCAATCCCACTCAAACATTCGGGACCGCCCGGTCACTAACCGGTCAAAAAAATCCAACCCTCAAAGCAACCTCAATCCCCGAACTGGCCGGCATCCCTCATATCCAGCCCAAACATGGGGTGGCCGGGAACCACCGGGCGCGTGCGCCACGTCGAACCCGGTGCATGCTGTACCACCCTACCCCACATATATTCCTCCCCATCCATTTTTTGGATCAAACCGTATCCACTACACTCCACTCCGGCACCAAGCTCCTGTTTGGCGATCTCCGACCGTCTTCGGCATGGCGGGTAGTGGATCTAATTCTGAGCACTCTGGATCCGTCGATTGCAGTGTCGTCCCGTGCAAGCTGGAGGAGGCAATGGCCGTCCGAATTGCTCTCCACCACTCCCCAGAGGACTACGCCCGGCCGACGGCGGGATCTGTCCAGCGTGAATCCGTTGCGTCGGCACAACGGCGCTCGGATCCTTCGGAGTTGGATTATTGTGGTCCCTTAGCTTCCCAATCTGCGGGGGCGCGAGAGTATGAGAGCTATCAAGACCTGTGTGCCCGCCGTAGGAAGGAGCGTATGAGGGTGGCCGAGGCATGCCTTGATGCCAACATGGCCACGATAGATGCGGCAACGCGCGCTGTTGTGGACGAGGAATTCGTCCGCACCCATATCGTAAAGAAGCGGTGGCCGAGGAACATGCACGCCCTCGACCAAGAGCAGAATCGGGCGGTCCGTGCCATGACTGGACTGCCCCCCAAAGAGGAGGAGGAGGATAGCGACGGGTAGGACAGCTCCGGCAAATAGCAAATTCGGGTTGCTGCATATTGCGATTTTGCCCGCTACTTTCGTGAAAAGGACGGCAAGGGCGCCGGGAAGGGCAAAGGCCATCGTTAATGATCTTCCCCATAGCTACTATGTAGGTAGAACATGCCGAATTTTGGTAGTCCGATGACATGTCCTCATGTAGTAGCCAGATGATGTGTGTTGCATCATTTACATAACGTTGCATGCTTTTGTATGGATTTGAGGTGTGCTCATTGAAGTCTACTGTTGTGCGAAGAGAAATTTGAGACGTGCCCGGACGCGTCCGTAGGCATTTAGGAGTCCAAATTAGCAAATTCCGGCTATAGATGCTCTTAGCCCCAAAGAAAAACAAAAACTATAATTGCTTTGTATTATCAATCTAATATGAAGAAAGTAGACGCATCAAGTTGAGACAACTCATGCATTCATTCCAATGAACAAGGTGCTCACACGTCTTAAAGTTCAACTTGAATTATCAATCCCTGCCCGGCCGTAATTGCGGGGCATGCACCTGCCAAGCCCTGCCGGGCCGCTTGATTGTCTCGCGATTCATGAAATAGTTGAATGCAGTACGAGGGCACCATAAATTTTAAGTTCCAATATGAAACTTACGATTTTGCATCTGAAAAATCCGATTTTCTCACTCGTTTGTACCAAGTTAAAGAGCTAAAATTTTAACTGGTTTTTTCTGTTAGTCGTAGGCACAAAATACATGAATTTTATCGGTAGCTCATACTAAGTTTCAACAACATTGAAACTTAACATACATTTTTTTAAATTCATCAACATACATTTAAAATGAATCTCATAAGCGCCGGTTACGAGAAATACGAATATGAGAAATAGAACTTTATTTGGATTTTTCATTTAAAAGATATAGAAGTCTGAAAATCAGAAACCAAAATAAAAAGCCCATGCGAGGGACTCCGTGCCGTGGGACTTGCGCGCCCTAAATCCTCGTCCTTTCGCAGAGCTTCACATAGCTCTTTCTACTTGGTTTGCCGTTCAACTTCATCCAGCAATGTGATAATGTGAAGAGCTTTTCATGTTGACGGTACAATGTCATGGCCCAGCTCGATTAGTAAAAAAAAAAAGAACACAGTGATCAACCAAATTATTACGAGTTTTCCATCGCTGCGTGTAACTTGCCTGTACATGTGCAGGTAACGACACGGTTGAGATGCATCGACGGTCTAGGAGTACGGCACTACCAAGATGCTGCCAGCTGCAAAGGTTGACCACCTTAACAGTTGGCTAGCTTTTGTCATGCATGCATCAGCTACTAGATAAGTACTATCATTAACATGTCTTTATCCCCTTGTCATTGCCGTAATTTGCTGATCGTGGATATGATCGCTTGGGTTTTTTATTTTTCATCGCCTACGCATAGCTTTGGTCGCGTGTGACTTTGCTATTTGCTGGCGTGTTATGTGTGTGTTGGTGTTGGCTATGTGCATCCTAGTTATGCAGAGGCCGGGTGTGTGCTTATTGTATTTGTATCCTCTTGATGCTTTATTACGAGCTAATAGAATCCATCCTTTATCGAAAATGTCTGTATCCTCTTTGAAACCGATTTGAGGCGTCCGGTTGGGTCAATTTTTTTTGACCGGTCAATGACCGGCCTGCCTGCCTGGACGTTTAAGGCCAGTTTGAGACGTCCGATGATAGTTGCTCTTATTTGATTAAACAAACAAGTTTATGGCCTAAATCTAAATCTGATCACTTTTCGAGTTCTTGGTTCACTCTCTGTGTACCTTCATGTGCACCACCCTCCCAGTAACGACAATGTTGGCATGCATCAACGCTCCATGAGTATGGCACCAAGAAGATGCTGCCTGCTTGCCAGCTGCAAAGGTTGGCCGCCTTTACAATTGGCTAGCTTCTGTCATGCATCAGCTGGTAGTTAACTACTATGATTAGCATAATAACATGTCTTTGTCCTCTCTGGGTAAAGAATATGGCAGCTAGCACCAAAGAACGTGCGCAAGAATCAACCGAACTCAAACAAGAAATGCGTGTCTCAAATAACAAAAACGGTGTACCAGGTCTGGCGATGGGGATTGTGATGTGACCTCCGGCTGGCTGCCGGCCTGCATGGGTTCAATTCCATTCTTTTTTCTATCTCTTTTTTTTTTGACATGATTCTTTTTTCTATCTCTAGTACCAAAGACAACGACAGCTACGACATAATAGTGTGTGTGATGTGAGGCGATAAGAAAAACTATAGTTGCTTTGTAAATCGAGAAATAACGGATCGAGTCACTCCCGCGCCTCCTCAGAGCTCAGTGGATTCTGGCCGTCCGATCCGTTTTCCTAATGCGATTCTATCCGTCGGATCAAGCCTCTGGACGATCTGGGCCGCCGGATCAAAAAAGGCGTTGTAGCAATGAATAGTTACTCTTCCTCCGTGGTTCCTGGCTAGGTCTCGCTGACTTGTGGGGTAGCGCGCCCGGTGGGCCCCGCGTGTCATTCTGTGTGTGTGTGACGCGTCCCGTGCATCCCCTCCGCGCTCCCCAACGGTAAAGATCTCGTTGCCGCCGCCGAAATTCTCGTCGCCCGCCGAGCGCATTTTCGACTTTTCGTGTACCCGACGCCAGATGGCTTTCCCTCGTTCGCAGACTCATCCCCAATCAGGTGAGACGGCTAGGGTTTTCTCACCCTCCCTCACTTCTCTCTCTCCCTCGCATCTCTTGCGCAGCCGTCGCTCTCGCTCCCCTCCTTCTCTCCGGCCCGAGCCGCCGCCGCTCCTCTGCGCCTCCCTCCTCCTCCTGGCCGTCCCTTCTGCTAGCCCCTCGTGACCGTGAAGGGCAGCGGAGCCATCAGCAGCGGCGGTGGTCGTGCTCCTGGGTGTGAGGCTAGAGTAGGCCAGGCAGAGCACGCCGTCGCCGTCGCAACCAGCCGTGCCTTGGGCGATGCCGACGAGCTCCAATGGCTTGACGTCGCAACTAGGCCCACCTACCCCGCCGCCGGCGCCGCCTCCTCGCAAGATCCCGACCATGGTGAGTTCCCCCGCCCTCCCCTTCCCTCCCTGCTCCTCCTCCCAAGATCGTATTCTTTTTCAAGTTAAATAGGGATGGGGATGGGGATGTACCTCATTCTGGCATTGGGCGATCTAGGAGAATGCAAGCCCACGCTATGTAGTTTCTCTTCAAATCCTTTGAAATGACCTGAATTGTAGGAGTATATCCTTTGAAACCGAATCAGTTGAAGCCCCTTCTAACACTAACGCATTGCGTGCTTGCACAATTTGGACAGTTTAATCTGGTGATTGTGTTACATCTATATGTTTATTGTCCGCCAGCACTGTATGTGGAAGATAGACATAGCTTTTCAGGTGATGTCACTTTGATGTGGAAAATGGGGGAGTCATTTGTTTGTTGTGGTCATAAAATCGTAGATTGTAGAATCACACGACCGAATCTTGATCTGATAACCTGGGATGTTATCATGAAAGGATTATAACTGTAACTGGTAATTCCGTGTAATTATACATGTGGGGTTAGGTACATCACCAACTTGCGAGTACATATTCTTGTGATCAAAATAACTGACCTTTTGTATAACACTGCAGGTTGGACAAGGCAAAGTTTCATGTCATTGGGGCAATCTTATTTACGGCCCAGCAAGGTGTTCTGCATCCAACAGCTGTTGTGAAGACTAGAATGCAGGTTGATGAAGGAGGACTTTCACATATGTCTGGCTTTGTCGTTTTTAGAAAGATATTGAGGAGTGATGGCATCCCTTCTGTTTTCAGAGGATTTGGCACCAGTGCAGTTGGAGCTCTGCTCGCCGTCTACTCGGTGAACCGGGGCCTCTGCCACTTCCGCCACAAGGAATAGGCCAGGGTCGAGGAGGACAGCAGGAGGGCGCTCGTGCTTGACGACACCTCCGTCAAGGTGGCTGACACCAATTATTATTCCCCAAATTTCAGTTCATGTTTGTTCTTGCTTCAGAGGAAGAGGGCCGTATATTTGTAAAATGTGCAGAGGTTTCAGAGCTTCATATGTCCTTGCTTCTGTTACTGATGCAGGGACACTATTTGCTAGGATGCGCGCTGCTCTTGAAGGGGGACTGCGCTCTCACTGTCAAGGAATTCGACAAGGTCTATCGTTCATGAATCCTCTTATACATTCTGAACCAGTCTCTGTATCTGCAAATACAACTGTAGTCTTACATGTAATATCTAATGCCCTACTTCCCTGTTTATTTGTGAAGCTTATCTTTTTGCTCCGCATGTAGCCCTTCTTGTCCTCCCTTTTTCTCGTTCTTCTGAACTTCTCGACAACCCGTGTGTGTGAGTTGTAGTCTAGCGCATCAATTGGGCGATGCTATCTGCGTGTTCCTGAATGTCTGTGTAGGTGGAATTTGAACTGAATCCATTGACCTTCACTTTGACATCAGTAATTATCATCAGATGAAATGGTTTCACTATTAATTATCATCAGAAAGATGGTGATAACCGAGCTCTTCTCTGATTACCTATGGGTTTAAGTGACAATTGTAGCTACAGTTCATCAGTGAACTCAGCTGATTATGTAATTTTGATGGTTGTGTTTACTTGACATATTGATTGGGAAACAGGCGTTTGATCACTTGAAGTCCTCAAATTCAAGGGACAAAATGGCAGAGGACATTTGACAGTTTCTTGACATATTGACTGGGAAAAGCACTCTACTCAGCGAGTTTGGAAGATGCAAAGTTTAAGGTACACTGTGTGTTGAAATTGTTGTCATCACTGTGCTGCAGATCAATCCTACTGCATATGTATTTAGCATTGGGGTTCAATTCGGCAAAACTTTAACAGTCACGTTGGTGTCTTACATTCAAGATACTGGTTTTTCTAACACTGCTGTAACATGAGCATGTAGGGAAGCATGTAAAAATGCTCTGCCACGCCTCCACCTTCTCCTTCGCCCTTCACCACCGAGCCCCCTGACCCATCACGCTCGCCGCGCCCTTTGCGCAAGGGCTTCCAACCCAATGTGCCGATTGCGGCCGTTCTTGAGGCTACTAACCTACAAGTTTGTATCCCTCCTCTGTGTGTGCTTGCATTTGTTGTGTATGCTGACAGTCCATTTCTTGCAATTGTCGATCCCACTGCTCCCCAGTGCAGAGGATTTCCATGGCGTGGCAGCTCCAAGGCTCACCTGACCTCCTCCTTTTGGTGATGTTTATCAGTTAGTGAGATTTCTGCACCACACTATGACGCAGATTATGTATGCCTCTTATTTATTTGGTTTGACTTAGGAATAAAATCATTTGTTTTTTTTTCAAAAAGGGGGATCTCCCCGGCCTCTGCATCAGAACGATGCATACGGCCATTTTATTAACCAAAAAGCAAAAAGTGCCAACAAGGTTCCACAGTCTCCAGCCTAAACAAAAAGCAAAGGAAAAATGCAGCTCACACAGAGCGACAGACGGCTAAATACACAAACTAGCCCGAAAAAGATGCCAGAACCGGCAGGCTAAAAATAGATAGGGAAACTAATTGCCTATCCTATTACATGACCGCCATCCAAACCGGTTGAAGATATCCCGAGCTACCATCTCCCAACGGATAGATCCAGTAACCAAATGCTCCCTGGCCTCCATCGGAGTGAGTAGCGACCCCGAACGGATCAGTGCCGTAGCTCGGAAAATAACCTGCAAAAAAAGAATCCGTGATGTTCTGTTAAAAACCAAATCATTTCTGCAATTTCAGATAGTCCATAACAAGGCGCAAGCTCCAACCCGAATATGTCTTGCTAATTCAGGTTGAACCCCATTAAGCCATGTCCCAAATAAAGCATTGACCGTAGTCGGTGGAGTAATATTAAAAGCAATATGGACCGTCCGCCAAAGAACTTTGGCCAACGGGCAATCAAAGAATAAATGCTTAATCGTCTCATCCCGATCACAGAAACTACACCTAGTAGGTCCTGTCCAATTGCGTTTAATCAAGTTGTCCTTTGTTAAAATAACTTGTTTATGGACAAACCACATAAACACTTTAATTTTTAAAGGAACTTTGACAGCCCAAACATACTTGGAAGTTGGAATAACATTCGAATTAATAACATCAATATACATTGATTTAACTGTAAATACTCCAGAGCTAGTCAACTTCCAGTGCAATATATCGGGTTGGTGAGAAAGTTGAACCTCCATCAGTCTCCTAACTAGATGGAGCCATTCTTCCCAACGATTGCCCGCTAGCGACCGTCGAAACTGAATATTAAGGGGGACAGATTGGAATACCGTTGCCACGAACACCTCACGTCGTTGAGCAATTCGATACAAAGACGGATATTGAATGGCTAAAGGTGATTCGCCAAGCCAAGTATCCTCCCAGAAACGTGTACTTGTACCGTTTTCAATAACAAACCTCGTCCTATTGAACATGGATTGTTTGACTTTCATTAGTCCTTTCCAGAAAGGCGAATCAGTCGGCCTGACTGCGACCTGGGACAATGTTTTAGTATGGAGGTACTTGTTGCGGAGGATCTGCGCCCACATGGCCTCAGTCCCGGAAGACAACTTCCACAACCACTTACTAAGAAGACATATGTTCTTAACTTCAAGATTTTCAATCCCAAGACCCCCTTGGTCTTTCGGTCTACAGATGATGTCCCATTGAGCAAGCCGGTATTTTCTTTTAAGTTCATCACCCTGCCAAAAGAAACGCGACCGATAGAAGTCCAGTCTTTTCCTAACACCAACTGGGACCTCAAAGAAAGATAAGAGAAACATAGGCATACTCGTGAGCACCGAATTAATCAATATCAAACGGCCTCCGTATGACATGAGCTTACCCTTCCAACAGCTCAGTTTTTTCTCAAATCGATCCTCGATGCACTTCCATTCTCTGTTTGTTAGCCTACGATGGTGAATCGGAATACCCATGTAAGAGAAGGGTAAACTCCCCAACTCGCACCCAAACAATTGCCTATAAGACTCCTGGTCGTCTTTGGCTCTACCAAAGCAGAACAACTCGCTCTTATGGAAGTTAATCTTTAACCCGGTCAATTGTTCAAACAGGCATAACACTAGCTTCGTATTTCTCGCCTTGGCCAAATCATGCTCCATAAAGATGATTGTATCATCGGCGTACCGAAGGATGGAAACACCTCCCTCAACAAGATGAGGTACCAACCCACCCACTTGACCATTCTCCTTAGCCCTTCCTATCAAAATTGCTAACATATCCACCACAATGTTAAACAGGATAGGGGACATCGGATCTCCTTGTCTTAGGCCTTTATGTGTCTGGAAGTAATGACCTATGTCGTCATTCATTTTAATTCCCACACTCCCTTTTTGCGTAAATGATTCGACCTGTCGGTGCCAGGCCTCATCAAAACCTTTCATACGCAATGCTTGTTGGAGGAATGGCCACTTAACCTTATCCTACGCTTTTTCGAAATCCACTTTAAAAATTACTCCATCTAATTTTTTGGAATGGATTTCATGGAGCGTTTCATGAAGAACAACCACCCCTTCAAGGATGTTCCTGTCTGGCATGAAAGCGGTTTGGGATTGCTGCACCACAGACTGCGCAATCTGTGTGAGCCTATTAGTCCCGACCTTGGTGAAGATTTTGAAACTAACATTGAGGAGGCAGATCGGTCTGAACTGCTCAATCCTCACAGCATCCGTTTTCTTCGGGAGCAATGTGATAGTTCCAAAATTCAAGTGAAATAATTGAAGCTGACCAGAGAATAAATCATGAAACATAGGTAGTAAATCTCCCTTAATAATGTGCCAGCACTTATTATAGAACTCAGCCGGGAACCCATCCGGACCGGGAGCCTTATTATTTTTCATTTGTGCAATAGCATCGAACACCTCCTTCTCTGAGAACGGGGCAACCAGGATATCATTATCAGCAGCAGACAATTGAGGCACATCCTCAATCCTGGACTCATCGAGGGACACACAATTGTCCTCCGGCGGTCCAAATAACTGTCTATAGTATTCGGTAATATAGGTTTTGAGATTATCCTGACCTAAAATAGTGCCCTCATCCTGCTCTAGCTGAAAGATCCGCTTCTTTCTGTGCTTACCATTAGCAATGAGGTGAAAGAATTGAGTATTCACGTCCCCTTGGACTACTTTGCGGACCTTTGCACGCAAAGCCCACTTCAATTCTTCTTCGCGGAGAAGTTCTTTCAGCCTCTTCTCCGCCTCATTTTTAACCTGGAGCTCGGCGGGCAGCAACATCGCGGATTCGGCTTTTACGTCCAAGGCCTGTACAAGAGAGAGGAGCCTATCCTTCTCAATCTTATACACCCCACTGAGGTGCTTAGCCCAACCCCGTAAGAAACTTCTCAAATGCCTAATTTTATTCTGCCAGCGCTCGACCGCCGTCCTTCCTCCAACACCCTTGGCCCACTCCCTGGCTATGATGTCTAAGAACCCCTCACGTTCGAACCAGGCCATCTCAAATGAGAAGGTGTTTTTGTTTCCCATATGGTTCGGCTCCCCTGAGTCGACGAACAATGGTGTGTGATCGGAGGTTCCCCGCGTGAGAGCTTGCACCGTAACAAGAGGGAACTTCTGTTCCCACTCCACGCTGGCGAGAACCCGATCAAGCTTTTCATACGTCGGGTTTGGCATAGCATTAGCCCAGGTAAACTGTCTACCAGAAAGCTCGATCTCCCTTAGATCTAAGCTTTCAATAATAGTATTGAACATGAACGACCATCTGCCGTCAAAGTTATCATTATTTTTCTCCTCTCTCCTCCTAATGATATTGAAATCACCCCCGACCAAAATCGGAAGCTGTTCGGACCCATAGATCCGAACAAGATCCGCCAAAAACTCCGGTTTAAACTCGGGTTGTGCGGCACCATAGACAGCTACCAAAGCCCAGTTGAACCCATCAACTTTAGACCTAACTCGAAACTTTACCGCGAAGTGACCCATTACAACACTCCGGACTTCAAGGGAATCGCATCTCACACCCAGTAAGATACCTCCCGATCTACCTCGTGGCGGGAGACAATGCCAGTCGAAATCAATACCACCCACAAGAGAGGAAAGGAACTGCGGCACAAAATTCTCTCTACCGGTTTCCGATAAAGCAATGAAATCTAACCGATGTTCCAGAGAAGCTTCAGCAAGAAACCTTCTTTTAGCCAAGTCCTTGAGACCTCTGCTATTCCAAAAGATTCCTTTCATAGTTCATCATGGAATTTTTTAGCAGTTTGAATCCTAGCACTCCTACGAACTGCAGAATCGGGATAAATCTTTCGTTTCCACTTACGCTTTGGCTTAGTGGGCTCCGTCACCCGGTCCTCATAACCGGGCTGAACGGAACCGACAGCTACGTCATCTAAGGGCGCATCATCACCCTCAGACTCCTGATTAGACGGTGCTAGATCCGCACATAAATTATTTAGCACTCTAACCCCTAACGCATCAATTTCCTCATCATTCATGGGTTTGACCGGAGCAAGATTACGAATAGTCTCTAAGGCCCGCTCCGCCTCTAAATCTAACATATCATTCACCGAATTGGAAATTTCATTATCAGTAGCGCCTAGTGAAACTCCTAATTGGTTTGCATTATTAATAATCTCCTCGGGAGCAAAATGCAATAAAGAATGAGATATGTTAACGGACATACCAGAAGAGATCGCAGCATCGTGAAGCTTGGCCGCCCTCATAGCGCACCGCTGCTGCATATCGTCCACCTCCGGAAGGTCCAGAACGCGAGCACTCATCCGTCTCCCCGTCGAGACCGGGTCTGGGATCCCACCAAAGGCAATAACCTCCTCTCGAGAATGAGGAGGCCGCGGGCTCCCAATGCTCTCGGACAAGTGCCCGGCAGATAGGACAAGAGACGGGACAACTGGGGCCACCTGCCCACTCCCTCCTCCTGCCCCGCCCACCGGCTTAGAGCGAAGCGTCGAAGTCGCCGACATCGCGGTCCTCCTGACCGCAGACGAGGAAGGGATGTCTAGGGCCACCTGCCCCAGCCCCCCCTCCCCCAGCGTCACGGGAGACGCGGGTGCCACAGCCAGTGCCTGAGGAGAAAGAGCCGAAGCCACCTGCCTCGGGCTCCCACTCCTAGCGCTGGCGGGCCCCGACGTGGCCGTCGTCACCGGCGTCGGTATAGGGAGGGGAGAGGACAAGGCCACCTGCCCTGACCCCCGCCCCCAAGGCCCACCTCGGACGTAGATGACATCACCGGAACCACGTCAACCGGTGAAGCAAGGGAAATAGGAGCGACCTCCGGCTCTACATCCCGAACTGCGGTCCCCGCAAAGTCCAACAAAGGAAGCGTGTGCTCAAATACATCATCAGTCTCCACCCTATCACTCCACAGTCTGGGAGGCGCAGAAGCAGGCGCAAAGGACCCAAAACGCAGTGACGTCGTAGGCACCGAAGGTGACGGTGCCGGCTCAACCCCGGTCCCCTCCCCAGGCAACTGAGCATCTGGGCGAGACCCGGTCGACCCCTCTCGAGCAGACTCGGCTGGCGCCCCCTTGGCTCCTGCACCACCATCACTCTCGTGCATATGAACATCATCCCCAGCAACCTCTTCAGCGAACATCTCAACGTCCTCAAACTCTATGTCAAGCGGGAATACCTCTCCCCTATATGTCCAGTGAACCACATCACGCACGAAATCAACATTCAGAACACTCACCAAAATCCGAGCCACTCCATGAGCCTGAGTGAAAGCCATATCCACTCTCTCCGTCTTTCCAACCATGATACCCATACTAGCTACAACTCGAACGTCCTGCAAAGGCTTAGATGGGGCCCCAGAAAACCGCAACCAGATCTGCGTAAGAGGCTTTCCTTTAGGTTCCACCTTCGTCCACTCGTGAAACTCCAAAATACACTTAGTACCAGGAACTCTACACAAACCAAAACTCAGCAGTTTCTGTAAATCCTCCACAGAAGGGAAATCCACCTTAAAGACATTAGCTTCGAGGCTGACCAACTCCCACTGAAAGTCACCCGGTGCCAACTCCTGAAGCCTCCGGATAATCTGAGCCTCAGTCACCTCGCCCTGAGTTGCTTTCACAATCCCGGTAGTCAGGCACTGTGTATCCTCTGGAATCTCCCTCGCGGCTGGGGACTCGAAGAACAATAACTCAGCATAGTAAAGCCCATACATAGTCAGAGATGGAGCCTGGTCACGCACTAACGGGCAATCTCCCGAATCGTGTGCAAGCTTGCCACACGAGTCACACAGCTCTGCGACGCACTCTGCAATAAAATGGCCCTTCTCACCACACCGGTACCATAGCATCCTTTCCTTCTTGCGCGCCCACTTGGCCGCCCTCTCTGAATCCGACCTGTCTGACGCTTCACCCATAGCCCCAGGCACAGGAACATCAACATTGGCCAGGGCCGTTACCACCTCCATTGCCTGAAAAGGGAGATCCGTAGACTGAACATTATCTGTCTCAACCGCAGTAGCCGCATGGTCAACAGCAGCCGGGGGCGGAGGCTGCCGACGAAACCTCCCACGGCCACCTCCCCGACCACCCCGATGTCCACGGTATCCACCTCTCTGGCGGTGATCCGGACCGGATGCCCCCTCGACAAAGCCACCGGGAGGTCCCAAAAACGGTCTCTCAGCTGACCCATCACTCTGCCAAGCATAGCCTCGGCCTCCACCAGTAGACGATGAACCACGGTGCTTTCCGTCTCCATACGCGTCGACACCATCATCACCCCACTGACCTCGGGGCGGCTCAGAAGACTCTCGAACTGTCGAATTTTGCCTAGTCTGCGAAGGCCCCGACCGGGTCTGAGTCGGCCTCGCGACATAGTGAGGCGGCGGAGAAGCCCGAGGCGGAACACCACCCGGGACCGGCACCACAGGTCTGAGGCCAGACCCGCCGCCACGACCCAAGGTAGAAGCAACCGACGGCCTTAGTCCCGGAAGCCGCGGACCAACGGGGCCCCCCTTTCCCGCGAGTAGCACCGGCGGCCTGGCAGGTATCGGCCCCGTAGGTCGGGGACCAGCGGGTCCTCCTCTTCCCGCAGGTACCACCGGCGGCCTGGCAGCCACAAGCACTGGCGGCCGTGGCCCCAGGTTGCCGCTCGCCTGCCCCGAGGCCAGGGCCGGGGCAGGAGTACCGCGCCCAGCGCCGGCTATAGCCAGACCAGCCCCGGTAGCGCTGAGTCCCGCGCCAGTGGCCCCTCGTCTAGACCCCCCAGGCGGCGGCGGCACGACCGCCCCGGCTCTGCTCGCCGCTGCTTGGGACTTCGCCGGCAGCCCACCCGATCCTCGGCCGGCCATCGCAAACAGCGGAGGAATCCGGCGGGCGCGGCCAGAACTGCACAGAGGAAGAAAAGGCGTCCCGCGGCGACGAACCCTAAGCGAAGACGCAGCCATGCACGCGCACGAAGAATCAATCACGTCCGTGCATGCAGCGTCCGTGGTTATGCATGTGGCGCCTGGTACGGCCTGGGCCTCATACCCAGCCATCACCGGCCCAACACACATAGTGTCAGCCCAAGATAAATCCGGCCCAACCCGGCCCAACAGATGGTTCAAGCGCTCGCTGCGAGCTTGGCGGATCCCGATCGGCGACCGCAACGACACCACAGTCGCCGCCGCCGGCAGCGATCCGGCTCTGAACCGGCGATCCGGCTTTCTCTTCTTAACCACCGTCCACGAATCCGGATGAATTAAATCGAACAAAGTGAGGTTTGGAAGGCGTACCTTAGGTAACGGTCCCTTCCACGGCCTGACCACCGATGCCGCCGTTCTCCGGTGAACGACACGGCGCACCAATTCCTTCCTCTCGTCAGGACGAAGCCCTACCCGCGCCGGATCCTCCACCGGCACAACCTTGTCTACGGTAGTAGCCACCTCATCTTCGTCATAACCTGCATTGAAAAACTCACAAATCAAATCCGAAGGCGTAGGCGACGGCGGCGAACCCTTGGAGCCGTCGCCATCTCCGTCTGCATCCTCCTCGTTCGTAGCCAACAAGGCCCAGAAGCGGCCGCCGATCCCTGCCCGGGCAGCCGCCGCGGGAGGACACGGCGCACCGGAGGCCTCCGCGGTCGCCCGGGGAGTCGCCCCAGACATGCCGGAGATTGGGAAAACTACCTAGGTGCCACTACCTTCCTTCTTGAGGTCCGTGTTTAAAATAAAATCATTTGTGATATGTATTTTAGATTTAGACCTATAGAAATGGTGTGTGATGTGACAGTGCAAAGATTTTTAGGGCTATCTTCTTTCTCCTGTTGGAAACTATGTCTCATATTTATTCTCTGAACTTTCATGGCCATATGTGATAGATATATTTATGTGTTGTGGTAGATCTACCATATGTGGTAGATAAGAGCAGCAGTTCTTGAGCTTTATACAGTTCCATTCGTCTTCACTTTTCTGTTGTCGCCCGTAGCATTTATCTACTATCCTGCTAATGCTTTACAGAGGAAAATTATTTGATCATTCATTTTCTTGAGATTTCCTAAATATATTGATGTAGTTTGTTTGGATTTCAGCAGCGCAGAAGAATGTTCGCGGGAAGATCGAACAAGAAGAGGTTGAACTATGATTCCATCATATGTTGTTTGCTGCTTAAAATTAGTCAGTTGTGTGTTGTCTTGGTCATGGTCAATATTTGTTTCCACGAGGATTTGAGTAGGCCCAGATTGCTTTTATAACTCAGTTCAAATTTCCCTGTGCTATACGACTATTCAATTGGATTATCTTAGGACCATAAAGGTTGAGGATAAGCCGTGCATCCTGTAGGTTGTAGGTGTAATTTTTGTGATGATGTCGTTATGCACGCCTTTTAAATCTACACATGTGCTTCCCTATTAGATCATATATTTCCGAGAATATATTTTAAGTATTGTTGTTGCTTCCTCTCATCTGCTGTTTAGAGTTCTTTCCTTTGATTCTTATCAATGGACAAAATTACTACTTTGTTAGGCTTTTGTGCATCAGAAGAATTAATGGTTGGATGCACTATTTATTCTCGATGGCAGTTTCATCTATATATGTCACTCACCTAGCTATTAGCATTAGGTGTTACAACTTGCATGTCCTATGAATTCATCGTTGGTACATCTCTTTCATAGTTAGATGATATCCTTTTTCTCGATCTATGTTAGATTGCTTGTCTTCTTGCACAACACTCTGTATAGGAACTGCCTGCATTTTGTAATCGTGAGTTGGTGATGGGAACGAGCGATGCCCTGGCCGAATGTGTGCCGATATTGCTGCTGTTGTGTGCATGCCTTGGTGGGAGGCGGGCAGCTAAGTGGTGTTGTTGTGGTGTGAGACTGAGCGAGAGATTGGGAGGCAGCAGGTTGTGAGAGATCGAGGGATGAGAGAGGCTTACACTGGGATTGGGATTTCTCCTGATTACAGTAGTTTGTGTTACTGTCGACACTGAATGTTTCTACTGTTTCTAGCAAGTGCAGATTGTGTGATGGCTTTGTGGTGGTGGGTTTACATTTTCTGAATTTGTGATTTGTGTTGTAAAAATAGCTTGACAATGTACAATTCAGAAACCTTAGTGGTATTTTCGTATTGAGAAAGTGGATTGCCATTATAATTTAATTTATGCTTTAGTGCTCGCCCCACCTCAATTTTTTTAGTCTTCCGCCAGTCCCTCCCCGCACGATGATGGGCGAAGGAGGTGTGCGTCTCCGGCGAGTTCGTCGTGCCTCCCTCCAGTTCCATGCTGGACGACGGCGAGTTGGCCACCGGTGAGCTTGCTTCGTTGGCTTCCTTTCTGTTTCCATGATTCAGTTTATGATCTCCTGCTGCTGATCTAGGTTGACGGTTGAGCCGCAATATAAATTTGGAGTGTGTCCTTTTGTTGGTGACGTCTCTCCTCCATGAACTTCGTCGTCATGAGCCCAAGTATCTTGGCTGGGTATCGACATCATTGGTGCAACTAGGTCTGTCTCTCTGTGTCTCTCAAAAAAAGTGCAACGAGCTATCTACATTTTGTCTGTATGTAATTCTATTCTTTCTTCCTGCCGATTTCTAAGTCATGATGGCCATATACAAGGTTGTAATTTTTTTTTGGATGACACACATATAGTAAATCAAGGACAAAATACTAATTGAAGATGAATAAAAATCATTGGTCAAGGAACAAAATAAGAAAGAGGTGGCCATTGAGTAGTCGTTATAGATCAAAATAATGGTCAGTTATGTAGTTGTTTCTCCAATAACATTGCATGTAATGAATCTTAATATGTTTCAATTCCAGTTTTTCTTTTCTGCCTTTTCAGTTTGGTAAATATTTAAGTTCTATTTTGACAAAGTTTGTACTAAAGTGTCACATACTTTCAGTTATTGCAGAGCAAGACGAGTACCTCAGACTGAAAGCAGCAGCGTGATGTGGCAGAGAAGGTGGATTGTAGCAGCAGCGTGAACGTATGTATATAACAATTTGCCTAAAAAATGAGAATGTCTAGAACTGAAAAGAGTTCTAACATTTTCCTTTATGTACATTGCACTACATTCGAGAATAAAGATGGATTTGGTTACAAATACTCTACTGATTACAATGTGTATGTGAAGGAAATATGCCCTAGAGGCAATAATAAAATTATTATTTATTTCCTTATTCTCATGATAAATGTTTATTATGCATGCTAGAATTGTATTAACCGGAAACAAGATACATGTGTGAATATATAGACAAACTGAGTGTCACTAGTATGCCTCTACTTGACTAGCTCGTTGATCAAAGATGGTTATGTTTCCTAACCATAGACATGAGTTGTCATTTGATTAACGGGATCACATCATTACGAGAATGATGTGATTAACTTGACCCATTCTGTTAGCTTAGCACTTGATCGTTTAGTACGTTGCTATTGCTTTCTTCATGACTTATACATGTTCCTATGACTATGAGATTATGCAACTCCCGTTTACCGGAGGAACACTTTGTGTGTTACCAAACGTCACAACGTAACTGGGTGATTATAAAGGTGCTCTACAGGTGTCTCCGAAGGTACTTGTTGGGTTGGCGTATTTCGAGATTAGGATTTTTCACTCTGATTGTCGGAGAGGTATCTCTGGGCCCACTCGGTAATGCACATCACTATAAGCCTTGCAAGCATTGTAACTAATGAGTTAGTTACGGGATGATGTATTACGGACCGAGTAAAGAGACTTGCCGGTAACAAGATTGAACTAGGTATTGAGATACCGACGATCAAATCTCGGCAAGTAACATACAGATGATAAAGGGAACAACGTATGTTGTTATGCAGTCTGACCGATAAAGATCTTCGTAGAATATGTGGGAGCCAATATGAGCATCCAGGTTCCGCTATTGGTTATTGACCGGAGATGTGTCTCGGTCATGTCTACATAGTTCTCAAACCCGTAGGGTCCGCACGCTTAAAATTATGATAACAGTTATATTATGAGTTTATGTGATTTGATGTACCGAAGGTAGTTCGGAGTCCCGGATGAGATCGGGGACATGACGAGGAGTCTCGAAATGGTCGAGACGTAAAGATCAATATATTGGACGACTATATTCGGACATCGGAAAGGTTCCGAGTGATTCGGGTATTTTCGGGGGTACCGGAGAGTTACGGGAATACGAGGAAGAAGTAATGGGCCTCATGGGCCAAGTGGTGGAAGAGAGGAGGCAGGGCGCGCGGCCCCCTAGCCCAAATCGAATTGGACTAGGGGGCCGGCCCCCCTTTCCTCCTTTTCCTCCCTCTCCTTCCTTCTCCTTCTCCTCCTTCCTTTCCTCCTCCTAGTAGGAGTAGGACCTACTAGGAGGAGGACTCCTCCTCCTGGCGCGCCCATAGAGGGCCGGCCAGCCTTCCCCCTTGCTCCTTTATATACGGGGCAGGGGGTACCTCTAGACAAGTTGATCAGTTGATCTCTCCCAACCATGTGCGGTGCCCCCTCCACCATAATCCACCTCGGTCATATCGTAGCGGTGTTTAAGCGAAGCCCTGCGTCGGTAGCATCATCATCACCGTCTTCACGCCGTCGTGCTGACGGAACTCTCCCTCGAAGCTCTGCTGGATCGGAGTTCGTGGGACGTCATCGAGCTGAACGTGTGTTGAACTCGGAGATGCCGTGCGTTCGGTACTTGGATCGGTCGGATCGTGAAGACGTACGACTGCATCAACCGCGTTGTCATAACGCTTCCGCTTTCGGTCTACGAGGGTACGTGGACACACTCTCCCCTCTCGTTGCTATGCATCACCATGATCCTGTGTGTGCGTAGGAATTTTTTTAAAATTACTACGTTTCCCAACAGTATGTGCTTTACAAAAGTAATGATTGGTTATACTAAAAAAGTAATGATTGGTTATACTAAAAATAGGAGCTAATTTCTTCGTTATTCACTCACCTGTTGCAGTGTAGGTAATACATATTGTAAATAAATTACCGTGAACTAATGAATCTTTGCACTTTTGTTGTAATATACTGAACCTTTGCACTATTGCCTTGCATTGTATAAATGTATGAAATAGAGGTCTCAAATCAGGTTGGATATTGCTGGGGCGGGTGGGGTGCGGCAAGCCGCACTTCCTATCTAGTCTAACATGAAGGATGTAGATGCTTGAGGTAGTCGAGATGACTATCTTTAGCTTTGCTTCTTGTTTTCATCGCAGCTGGAAACGTTAATCATCACTTATTCACCCTGTTCTAGACTTATTGTGCATGTTTGGTATTGTGATAATTTTGCCGGACTATTTTCACAAGTTTATCATTCGGTTAACCAGCCATTTCTTGCCTCTGTGGCTATTTTGTAAATCCTATTGTAATATAAAGTCATTTGTTCCATGATAGCGGTCTTTTGGTTGGTCGTAAGTCCCACCATTGGCCAGGTGGCAAGGTCACAGAGTTTCACACATTTGTTGCCTCATATTTCTTATCATAGATATAAATTTAATTATATATCACTCAAACAAGGTCCCATCCTCAATTTACTGCCTTCGCGGCCACATTTCTCAGGCACTGGTGCACTTCTGGCCATGCCATCGAAATCGGTGAGTTGCGGCAACCCCACCATACTCATCGCCGCAATTCCCACCCACTTGCCGCCGCCACATACACTCTTATAACCTAGGTACTTTCAAGTCGTGGTGTCTAACTTTAGTTTTTGCATTTAAAATTTCCTTGAATATTTTTTCGGGGGGTGGAGACTTTTCTTCAAGAATAGTGGATTTAAATGATTTTCTAACATTGGTCCAAAAAGGAGCGCCAATGTGTCACTTGCTATGAGACAAAAACACTGCCTCACCTACAGGGCGTTGTGGTGCGCCGGCCCAATAGGACGTGAGTTGTGACGCTGACATCACTCAATTTTTATTCCTTATTTTGTTCTTTTATTTATATTTAAATGCATATATGTCAAAAACTTAAATATATAGTCTTCGTAAAAATATATCATTAGGGCAGTTTAAAAAAATGTAGTCTTCGTAAAAATATATCATTAGGGCAGTTTAAAAAAATGTTGATAACTTTTTATTGAACCTACTTTCACAATGAAAAGGTTCCCGTGTTTTAAAATAAGATGTGGTCTTTTAAAAAAAGTATACATATCTATACCTACTATTTAAGAAGAGGTGATATTCTTGGTTTGGTCCCGCTTCGTTTAGTCCCACTTCAGTTAATTTCACGTAAGCTATTAGTTTTTTTTACTTGCCAGCCGTTTTGGCCCAACGGAGGAAACCCATCTGGCGGCGCACTGTGGGCCAGGTCCGAAGAAAAATAAAATTGCCGATGGGAGAGTTCGATCTCATAACCTGCCAACCGGTCACGCATAGTTTGTCCAATTGAGCCAACAAGGGATATGAGTGGATATTTTTCCTCCTAATGCAACGCACTGGCCTTTTTGCTAGTACAATGTAAAAATCGTTCCCGTGTTTAAAAAAATGATCTGATTTTTTCTAAATTTGTATACAATGTAAAACACATATTTGTGTAATGTAAAAAAGTGTTTCACACCATTAAAAAATATATGTTACATTTTATGGAAATATAACCACACTTAGAAAACCTTTGTGACATTTTGAAAATTTTCATATAAAATGTAAAAAAATCATGTAGGTTAAAAAAATAATTATTTCCATTAAAATGTGTATGTGATATTTGAAAAAAATATTCACATGTTTCCATTAAAAATCCTTGAAATTTTGAGTTTTTATTCAATCTGAAATTGTTTCGCGCAGTTTAACAACAGGTTTATTGCCATTAAAAAAATGTATAACGTGTATTTGGAAAATTTAACCATGTAATTGAAAAAGTTTTCAAAACATGTCTTTTAAAACAAAAGCACATTAGATATTTGAATAATAGCGAACATGTACAAACAAATGTTTCATGTTTGCTCCAAAAATGTACATTGCGTACTAAGAAAAAGTAGACATGTGTTGGCATAAAGAAAACAGTTAAAAACCAGCAAAAAATGAAAAGCAACGAAAACCGGAGAACAAGTAAGAAACAAAGAAAATAAAAGTACAAGAAATAAAGAAAGATAAAACAAAAAATCCAATGAGATAAGAAATGAAACCAAATTAAAATGAAAAAACAACAAACAAATAAAACCAAAGAAAAAACTAGAGAAAAAAAAGAAAGAAAACCCATACCAAAGCAAAGCTACAGCGTGATACGAGCGACTGCCAGCGAATGCGCTAATGGGCGGGCCCGCTAGTCGTCGTCCCTAGGCGATTCCTATTAGTAATTTGTGGGGGTGCCCTATGTCTCACGTTCAGCGAGATGGTACGAACCATTGCTGAAAGGCGCGCGTGTTGGGTCGGCCATGCACGTGGGAACAAGTGCCCCGATTTTTTTCCTTGCATTTTTTTGCTTTCCATTTTTTAATTTTATTTATACTTCAAAATATTCTAAATAAATATATAACGAAAATCACTTTACATAAAAATTTTGAACAATGTCAACCATGCATTTGGAAAATGTTAAATGTGTATAAAGAAATGTTTATCACATATACAAAAAAGTATATAAAAATTAAAATATGTATGAAACAATTTGATCATGTATTTAAAACACTACTCCCTCTGTCTAGATACATCTATTTCTTTGAAAGTTGCCCTTCGAGACGGGATTCTTCATCGATTTCGCCCCCGTTTGATCCCACGGGATCCTTGGCTCATAAAGAAGAGATCCCTTGGACGAAGCCCATAAGAGAGCAGGCTAGGGAGTCTCTCTCTCTCTCTCTCTCTCTCTCTCAATTGATAGGGGAATAACGGAGAACGCTTAGAGAAGCCGCGTCCGCAGGGTAACCCTTAATTATCATTAGTTGTAACCCTGTGGGGGAGACTATGATGGTGGTGTGCGTTGCACGAAGTCTACTTCAAGTGGAACGTGTTATGTACTCGACTCCGCCCGCTTATGCATTTGACCAGTGAATAGAGGATTCGATAGTTCACATTAGTGGTAGTGATTCCTGAACCATCGAGAACACTTTATTACTCAAGCACCGTCCTTACTAACTTAGCATCTTTTATTTACTGTTTTTACTCTCTTTGTTCGTAGTTTAGTTAAATCCCTTTTTATCTAGTTTTCCTAGCAATGATAGAATAGACTATTTCGAAACTCTGGTTTGGTTGCGTACTTGAATGCGTGATAGTGACAACGTAGTTGCGGAGTTTGTGGTGCCTTCCTACAGCTTCATGTGGCTTGGACATTCTACTTATTACAACGGAAGTGCTACAACAGCCATGTGCACTTGCAGGTCATTAGCTGGTACTTCAAAAATATGATACGCTCATCTATATTGTTGATTATTACATGATATGCAGTACTGATGCGAGTGTCCTTATTCCATAAGGCCAAAAAGGGCAAGAAGAGAGCATCCAGTTCAGAGTTTTCTGGAAACTCCCACAACATCTAGAAGGATTACGGTATGAGACAGATTGCAATGGTCCAATATGAGACAGATTGCAATAGAAGCACACGTACGTAATTTATAATGTTTTGTGTTCAAAATTATTGTGTGGGCTGTCATAGTGTAATCACTAGTAGAAAAAGGGTCAAACGTGAAGCACAATAGTGCCGGTTTGAATTAGAGCCGGCATTAATGTGTATATTAGTGCCGGTTCGTGGCGGCAATCAATAGTACCGGTTCGTGGAGAAACTTTAGTATCGGTTCGTACCACGAATCGGTACTAAAGAGGCTGTGTGAGCCTACGGTCAGGCTATGGCCCCACCATCACCATTTAGTGCCGATTCGGACCACGAACCGGTACTAATGACGTTGTGGCAGGCTGTTTTTAGTCCCACCTCGCTCCCCTAACAAGCCTTTTACCACCTTAAATATGTTATTTCTCAAACTATCACAAGCACTTGGTCTTCATTGAACTCTATGTGTAGAATTTGTGGCCGCAATATGAGTCTTCATCGGTTTATAAATCGTTGATGACTCATATTGACAATTCAGATTGTACACACAAAGATCATTGATGATCAAAGTATTTTTTATGTTATAAGATCATATTGACAATTTAGACTGTAAAGAAATATAAGAGCATGATGTAAATGCTCTTATATTTTTTGCGTTCAGTATGCACCATTCAAAGCGACGCCATCAACTTTCAACCATTTCTGCCTTCATTTGCTATTTTTCATGCATTCAAATGATTTGTTTTGAGAACTAAATGACCTGAAAATTGAAAAGCACTACAAATGAACTCTGAAAAAGTTGAAACTTGGCATGGTATCATCATTTCACCCACATAGATTGTTCAAAAAAGTAGAGAGGGTTACGGCAAAAATTGGATGCACTTCATTTACAAACTGGACAATCTCTTTCGAAGTATTCAGGTTTCTGACGAAATTAAACTCATCTGTTACAAAGGCATTTCATTTTTTTAAACTTATTACAACTCCATAATTTTTGTGCATTCAGTATGCATCATTCAAAGCGACGCCATCAACTTTCAACCATTTCTGCCTTCATTTGCTATTTTTCATGCATTCAATGATTTGTTTTGAGAACTAAATGACTTGGAAATTGAAAAGCACTACAAATGAACTCTGAAAAAGTTGAAACTTGGCATGGTATCATCATTTCACCCATATAGATTGTTCAAAAAAGTAGAGAGGGTTACGGCAAAAACTGCATGCACTTCGTTTACAAACTGGACAATCTCTTTCGAAGTATTCAGGTTTTTGACGAAATTAAACTCATCTGTTACAAAGGCATTTTATTTTTTAAAATTTATTACAACTCCAGAATTTTTGTGCGTTTAGTATGCACCATTCAAAGCGATGCCATCAACTTTCAACCATTCTGCCTTCATTTGCTATTTTTCATGCATTTAATGATTTGTTTTGAACTAAATGACACTAAATTTTGTGCAGGCATAGCATCACCTTTAGTACCGGTTGGTGGCTCCAACCGGTACTAAAGGGTGACCAGTACTACAGGCTGTTTTTTTGTCCCACCTCGCCAAGAGAGAGGCACTAGGAGCGGTTTATAAGCCCTGAGTGCAAAGATGATGAAGAAGAGGCTCAATGCTCACGTTGCTTAGCTTCAAGCCTTCAGGAATATGGTAAATTGCACGGAGCTACGCGCAGTGCAGTTTACACTATTCCAAAAGGCTTGAAGCAAATTAACGAAGCATTGCATCTCTTTTTTATTTTTAATAACTTATTACAACTCCGGACTTATTACACTGCGCGTCGGCATTTCTTTTTTTAAAACTTTGGTTATAACTCCAGACTTTGACCATCAAGTTTTGCAGAAAAGAAAAAAAAATATAAAAAAACTACTCTGAAATAAATAGAAGGAAATAAATATAGTAGAAAAGAAAAAACTACTCAGAAATAAATAGAAGAAAAAATAAAGCAGAAAAGAAAAAAATATATATTTGCTATTTTTCAATCGTTCACAAAATGACCGTGAAATTGAAAATCACTACAAAATGAACTCTGAAAATGTTGAATTTTGGCAAACTAGATGAAAAACTACTCACAAATAAATATAACAGAAAAGAAAAAACTATACAAAAAACTACGCAGAAATAAATAGAAGAAAATAAAGCAGAAAAGAAAAAAATAAAAAAAAATTGGGGCGCTGCCCTGTTGGCCGCCGTCCGTCCCCGCCGCCGCCCTGAACGCCGGCGCCCCCGCTCCGTACGCCGGCGCCCCCGCTCGTACGTATGGGGCGGCGGTGTACGGGGCCGCGCACACACACACACACACATACCACACGCATACACATACACATACACATGTACATATACGTATACACACACATACACACACACATACACACACATACACACACACACACATTTTTTTACTTATTTTCTGTTTTTTAGAAAAGTTAATTAGATGATCGAATGTTAGATTAATGTCGAATGTTATAGCTATAGCTAGATAGAAAAATTGTCGAACTAGAGATTAGAACTAGTTGAATAATTAATATAACTAGTTTATTTATAGTAAGAAAATTGTCGAACTAGTTTATTTAGGTATATGAGATTTGAACTAGTTCAATAATTAATATAACTAATTTATTTTTAGTAAGAAAATTTAGGTATCTGAGATTTGATGATCTAATTAAAATATTATTTGTTAATGAGTTTTTCTGTTTATTTAATTTTTTATATATTTTGAGTTTATATAAATGTTAGACTAATGTCGAATGTTAGATGAATTAGATAGAAAAGTTAAATATATAGTAATGTCAATTGAATATATAGTTAGATATATGAATGTCAAATGTTAAATGAATATATATTTGGCTAGATATAGGTGTTTAATGTTTCACCTATATGAACATAGGAAATGTCATCTGATGACGAAAAAGATTTCATTATGTGCGAACACTGTGAAGACCAGCGCGGCCTGTGCGACAAAAATTTCCTTGTTGATGGTAGGCGCTTCAGCATCAAGCTGGATGAGACATTCGAAGTTGATACAGTAAGTCACTTTGTCAATTATTATTTGAATGCAAAACTTATGCTTCATTTGCTTCAACTTATAATTTTAAATTTTCACTATTCTACTAGCGCATCCCCTGTCATGCAAGAATTTTTGTCTTGGATAAGATAGGTTTTAGTGCTATAGATGATATGGAGGTAAAGAGAGTTTACTTGAAGACGGAGAATGGGTATACTTTCAACGTCAAACTATATAATGGAGACACATACACCCATTTTGAATGCAAAACTTGGCAAGCACAATGCAAGGCTTATGCATTTGAGCCTGATATGGTTATCACCTTTGATATTCGTCCGGAAAATGATATTGAAGGTAATATAGACATCTGGGTCGATGTGCAAACGCCTCCAGTTCTACCATTTGGTGAGTTTTTCTCAACCATGCATGCATATGTTTATGTCTTTGATACAGTTTATTCAAAAATAGTTGACAACTAATTTGTATTGTCAGCTTATTTCGGTTCAAGCAAACATGCCCGGCGCTTGGTAGACAGGACCTACTACTGCCCCGGGGCTCAACTAAACTGCGAGGAGATAAGTCATTATGTTTCATGGCTTGAGGATCTTAATACTGTCAAGACAATTTTTTTTCCTGAACTTAAAAATGTTAGTACTCAAAACGTGCGATCAATGGTGATCGTATTGAACTACGGTCACATCTATAATCGAAAGATGGTAAGATTTTAAATATTTGTCCTTAATTAGTGCATCTTTTGCATACATTATTTTTTAAGCTAAACTTTCATTGCTTAGTATATTAATTACTATACGATGTTCTTCAACAGGGACTTCCGATGACAGTTGTGCCTCAGTGGATCGAGACAAAAGGTCGCATGTCAATGGTTAGCTTACGACCAAGATTTCCTACATTGCACATGAGTGCATTCAGGATTTCTGAAAGCGAAGAATGCTTAATAGTGAAAGATTGGAGCAAAATTGTTAACGATCGCAGAGAAGTACTAGGGGGCAGCAAGGAGAAGCGCAACCCAAGATTAGAAGACAGATTCATCTGCATGCTCCAGTATGATGAATCAGGAGAGCTATACATGTTCTATGCTATTCTACCTGAGAGGGAGCAGCAGGAGTAGCTACTAGTTCATGCTCTTAATTAGTACTTGTCTCATGTCCGTGTCCTGAACTTCGATGTTGGTGATGATTATGTTGAACTTGATGATATCTTTGTTTCTGTTACAAAGTGAATGTTTCCTCTTTAAGCTAGCCAGCGTTGGTGATGATTAGATAGCTAGCGGTAATGACTATGATGATTAAATAGTGGTAATTAGACGACTATGATGATTTTTAGCTAGCTATAGTTTATTTATTTATTAATATGCGACGATGATGATGATGATGACGACTACAACTCATTATAACGTAAAACAATCCTAAATTAAATTGATAACACAAATTTAATTGAAAAATACAAAATAAAACAAAAACCCACAAACATTTAGTACCGGTTGGTGTTACCAACCGGTACTAAAGGGATCCCGGCCCCCGGAGCTGGCTCGTGCCACGTGATTTCCCTTTAGCACCGGTTCGTGCTGAACCGGTACTGAAGGGGGTGCCTTTAGTGCCCACACTTTAGTGCCGGTTATGGAACCGGCACTAAAGGGCCTTACGAACCAGTGCTATTGCCCGGTTCTGCACTAGTGAATGTACTAACTGTGCACGAACAACGCTTTCAATCATGATGCAGACCACAAAGAGGGCATGTCTACAAGAAGTTCTACCGCAAGTACCTGACATGCATATTATTGAGGCAAAGAGCTCATCTGCCATGATACTTTCAAGCTGTGTCGTCTCATCACATAATTCATCCTCTGAACAATGCATTCATGAGCTAGAAGTGAATATTACATCACAAGTGACAAATACAAAACAGGCAAATGCCACATTTGCAGAAAATCTGAATGTCCTACTTAGTGCACATATGTAGAAAATTGAAGAGCTCAAAAGGAAACAACAACTAGAAATAAAAGTTATCAAGACGGATAAGACAGAGAAAAGAGGCTTTCAAAAAAAGCAACAAGAATTGGCGGAAATTCTTAGTCGTCTCTTAAGGAAGTCTTTGAAGGAGACTATGTCACATCCCATCAATCACTAATAGTGCACTACTGTTCGTCATGATGCCATCTCTAGTGTCTTATTTCTAATGCTTGATAATATGTCATTTGGATACTCTTTTTAATATGTGGATCACCGCTGTGAGAAATGTCAAGTCCCATTGTTATTATACTAAAAGTTGTGATGGCAATGTTAAAATTCAAAATTCTCTAATTCAAATTCAGATTGCCTACACAATCAACCATGCACATTTTGATGCTATAATAAGACCTGTCAAGGTACTGGTGAAGGAAATTGTAACCGTCACCACATTAGTGTGCCCACTTCTAAGCAGACACGTCGGCACCGTCCGAACCCACATCAGCACCGTCTGGTCCCACATGTAAGAAGCCACGTCAGCATCTTCGAGGCCCATATGTCAGCACTGTTGATCGTTAAAACTGACACCGAGTTATTACTGACGGGGCCGCTAGCGATAACACCCATGGCGGACCCACATGGAAGAAGCTACGTCAGCAAACGCTAGCCCCACCTGTCTATATCTTTGACCGGTCAACACCGCCCCCCCCCCCCGGACCGATCATCGGTGACGGATTATCATCGTGAAAAATATCTTAGGCGATAGATTGGGCTATCATAGGTGACATTCCGGGCCGTCACCAAAAATGGTCATCGGTAACATTATTTGGTTAGTCACCTAAAATGCGATTTTGCATGATGAATACGTGGTACCATCAAATTTTTATTGCCTATGATGGCGCTTGGTGACGGTGAAGGAGTCGGTCGGAAAACTTCACGTGCGTATTTTCTGTGACGAAAAAGGGTTATACGTGACATAAGTGAAACGTCGCAAAATAGAGCAAATTTTGTAGTGCAAGCTGCTGTCGTAAGCTCCTGCCCAGTTGCTCGACTGGCAGTATTCAGCCGCATACGATGATGCGATGACGGTGCTGGCAGGCGTACGAGCCCAGCATCCGAACTTGCTGGCAGGCGTACGGTGCTGGCAGCCATTTTTCTTGGGGTACCCACCCCCCCCATCATTGAGGCTTCCTTCTGGGAGGTCAGGGCGGAGGCAGAGTATGTTACTGATGCCCGCAAGCTGGAGAGGGTGACTCATAGGCTGCATGTATTCTAAACAACTGAATTGTAGTTATGTATTTTGGTACATATGGTTGTTGTTTATTGTGTCCCTTGCCTGTGTTGGAGCAACATCAAGTCTAGTTGGTGACAAATGCGACGCCGTTGCGCCGTAAGCGTCAACATTTGTGTGGGAAGCCCCAGCTAGAACTCGGCAATCGCAGAATGATCATAAATCGTTGCAGGCCAATGGCCTAGGGTAGGATTCTCGGCTGGTTAGGATTGTGTGTGGCAAACTCATGACGGAAGGGAAGGGATGGCCGAGCCTTGTCAACATGGGAGACCTCCTTGTTAGGATGGCTCTGGTATGGGTGTACGTTGATGCAGCCCCCGAGTAAGATTGAGTGGTCGTTGGGTACAACTCCTACGGGGGCCAGCGCGGTACAAAAACCTCGAACCCATCTCATAAAAGGATCTCTCCGACTCTCCTCGAAGCTTAAAACGGTGAGGTCAATACAAGGTGTTCATGTTACCGCATGTCATGTATAAAAAGTTTGATTTGATTAAGGTGCTAAGGTGTGGTTATAGAGCCATCGCATCAATGCTTATATAACAAGCCATAGGGTAATAGAAGCACTGATTTATTGCTGAAGGCATGTTCATAAAACAAAACTGATATACTGAATTTTAAAAGAGAATGAAGGTTGAAGTAGCATGTTCTCGTTGCCGCATGTAGTGGCCCAATATTCTTGTTCTGCATGCTTCGGGCTTCTTAACCGCATATGCTTCCCTCAAGCCAATTCAAGTAGGAGGGATCCTCCGGTGGGTCCTGGGCTTGTGGCGGCATGCCGCAGTTTTTCTTGTGCTCCATCACATACTATTGTATGAAAATGTACCAGTCAGGTCAAATGGTCTGAGTTTCTGAACTTCTGATGGTGCATTATCTGTTGGACTGCAACTTTTATGCCAACTGGCCTTTTTTATATGGCTGTAATTTATTTTGTTTCGATACAACAATTGTTCTTAACGGGCAGCCACCGGCTATACAACACAGCAAGCCATTTTTGTATAATCCAGGTTTATTATTAGTTAACGTATTTGGTTTCATCTATCTGCTGGTAGGCAGAAAGCATCGTAGGAGGCCAACGGGCCAAATCACGTGAACTGGCCCAGAGGCATAACTGGTCATAATTGGGCTGCACCAAAACTGCTTTTAGAGCAATTATGGGCCCTAATGGGCCTATATCCCACTAAAAATAACTGGACCAAAATCTATGAAGGCCTCAAAATATCTGGCCATAAACATCGGGCCATAACATGGGCCCATAGTAACAATGGGTCGTTATTTTTTTTGAGAAAAAAAACCGACCCATTGTTACTATGGGCCCATGTTAATAGGCCCAAAATAAGATGCAGGACTTATTTGGCCCAAATAGGCCATGGGCCCTTAGCAGGCCAAAACTCAACTCGTGCCTTGATGGTCCATAAGATACCCAGCGCTCTTAGTAGGCCTAAAGAAATCTTGGGCCTGAAATGTGCTAAAAGCCCATGGGCTATTAGTAAGTTGAACCCTACCATAGACGAGTGTCGGCCGAATTACATGTTGGGTTGTTAACAATCCAAATGTCGCTCGGGCCATAAATGTGTTGTCGTACTACACAGGCCTTTAATAGGCCGAATGTGAGGGCAGGCCAGAATTGTGACCTAGAGGACATGGGTCGTTAATATGGTGAATGTCACGACGGACTATAAATGGACCAAGTGTACTGTCAACCGTTAACAAGACGAAAGTTACACATGCCAGGAAAAAAACCCAACTTTTTAACAGGCCGTTAAAAGCCGAAACATAGACCTGATAGAAGACTGCCCAATTCCAGCATGGTCCTTAAGAGGATGAAAATACCCGACCTTTTAACGGGCCATTAAAAGGACGAAAGATAGACCTGACAGAAAACGGCTCAATTCTAGCATGAGCCGTTAACAGGCCGAAAAGAGACCAGGACGTATTTGGTCTGATATACATAGCGGACTGTTATAACGGATCGAAAGTGCCGATGGGCCACAATGATGTCGAATGGAAAACAGGTCGGTGATGGGCCAAATTTATACCCTCCTTATGGGGCGTGGCTCTAAATGGGCCATGTGCAAACATGCCATTATTGGGCCGGCCTATTTATACTAAATGGGCCACTGTTGGGCCATGCCATGTGTCCACATATTATAGGCGCCTCTCATCCATTGGATGGATGACATCTGTCGCGGTGCAGAGCTGAGACATGGTTCTGTTGACGAATGAGAAATTGACGCGTGGAAAATCGTCATTGGTCATGGCTGTTAACGAGTTTCGGATCCAAAACTGTCACCCGATAGCTTAACGGCAACCCGTTACGGTAGATGCCACGTGTCGGTTACCCTTGACGAAATCACTTCTATGACGCACTATTTATCATCATGAAAGTGAACACTTCTGTGATGATAAATGGAGTATTGTCATGGACCACTTCTACGACAACACAAGTATGACTAACTTGATTTTGTCATAAAATCCTCATGGATGTACATGCATGACAAAAAAATGTAACCTACTGTGACAAACACGTATTATCACGGAAGTATATTTTTTGTAATGATATTGGCAATATTTATGATGAAGCTAACAGTGAGGTTATGTAAAGAATTTCCTAAATATTATGTAGAGTGCCCATGTAGAGATTAAAAAATATGTGTTCCTCATATCCAACCTACCTCCAGCCTCCAGGTGTATGTTGTTGTTGCAATGTTGCTCACACTTAACAGCCAACCACGAGTACTAGAAACTTCACAAGCTTGCCTCGAGGAACTTGAAGGACATGTTAGAGGACGAGTCATGTGTGGTTCTTCTCTTAACTCAAATTCTATGGTTAATCCTTTCCTCATTTCAATTTTTTGTATGTAGGAACACCTTTAACTGTAAACTTATGTACCGATATGTGTAATGTTTGGTTTTGGCTAAGAAGTCTACTCAGTTTGGTACGCAACACTTGTACACTGCTACTCTTAAAAGAAGTCTACTTATAATAGTTGAAACTAAAGGGATGTGGAGTTTCAGCTCCCGAGCTTAACTGCACCCGCGCTCAGAAAAAAATTCAAAACAAATACTTGAAAATTCAAAAAAAATTGGGTGGTAGAGAATTTGATGCGTGATGAAATTTCGAGCATCTGAGCATCTCTCGACAAAAAAGATAAAATCGGGGTCTGTAAAAATGTTTACTGTTCACACACTATTCTGGCCCGATTTCACTTTTTTGCCGAGAGCTGCTCGGATAACCAAATAAGTTGAAATTTGGAGCAGACCTCACGCGGCAAATTATCTATCACACAAAAAAATTGAAATTGTTTGAATTTTTTTAGTATTTGTTTTGATTTTTTTTCTGAGAGGGAGCAGATGAGCTTGGACACCGAATTGGATATCCGAAAAGTAAAGCTCCAATCTCAGTTGGAAAAGAAAGAGCCAGTAATTGCTCTGTTTATACGATCGCCTTCAAAATGCAAGACTGCACGATTTCCTTCTTTAAGATTTATTTAGAACCCAAATTTATATTACTGCTTATTAGTTATGACTTGAAACAATGCAAATATTTATCCTTAGTTTTATTATTTCTCTTAAAATCATAACTAAAACACAACTGCTCATTAAACAACATGTCGACTATGCACGAAACAAAAATGGCGTGGCCAAGCGCGCCCTTTACCTTCTAGTAAATACACTATGCTCTCTATTTTTTTAGGCCTCACAATCAGTTGAGGTCTTCATTTTGAAATTGCGTCATCACATTTAGACTGGGGCAACAATTTCTCAAGGAGTTCTCTAGTTGAATTCTTTTACTTTATTATGTTCTCTAATTTTAGAGCTCTCCACTCGATTGAGATACTCAATTTTGAATTTGGTTCACATTTTGATCGGGTCAACGATTGTACAATTCAATCACTAGTAACGGGCTTAGAAAAACATATTAGTCCTATCATCCTCTTAGACATAGAAAAAAGAAGTGCAACATATGATACATAGCATCAGTATAGTACTTCCAGCTTTCGAGGCGGAAAATTTTCCCTTTTAAATATGAGTTGATTAACGGATAACACAAAATCGCACCGCAAAAGCCCACCAAAACATCACATTATAAAAAAAACACTCCATATATCGCACTCGACAAACCAAATATTCCCACAATTCTAAAATATATTGTCCATTAGTTTTTTGAAAAGTCAAATTCACCTCGACCAAGTTCAGTGCCAAAAATATCGACATCCATGATACTAAATAAATAAAATATGAAATTCATTTCATATTCAATCTAATGATAAAAAAATGATATTATGGATATTAATATATTCTCTACAAATTTGGTGAAACTTAAAGAGATTTGACTTTTCAACAAACTGATATACTCCCTTCATTCGATAATGTAGTGCGCCCGTGATTTTCGAGATTCAAGTTTGACCGTAAATTTAACCAACAAGACCGACTGCGGTTCAGTGGTATAATTTTTGCTCCTGCCACAATTGGTCTCGTTGGTTAAATTTACGGTCAAATTTGAATCTCGGAAAGCGCAGGCGCACTACATTGTGGAATGGAGGGACTACCTTCTATTTCAAAACTGGTGGAGTAAAAAAACTATGAAAACCCAACAACACCAACAGCATAACAAAGCGCGTCGAACCCTTCTATTTTCTCAGAAAGCTGAAGGAAGAAGAAAGAAAGACAAACATTGGATATTAATCTAATGGGCTTAAAAAAATGACTATAATAACATTCATTTTTTTATTTGATATTGTTTGTTTGGTTTTCCTTTAGGAGTATCTATGTCCAGTCGAATGGGACTTACCGTCAGCGCCATCGGCCCTAGGCCTGTTTGCTCCTCGCACATTGGCTGGTGCTGCTTAGTTATCTCTACGTCTTGGGCAAGCCTTGCCCCATGTGACTTGTTTTCTTTTTATTGATTTATTTTCCTTTTCTCTTTTCTTCTACAACTACATGACTATGCCTCTCTTCGTTTTGAAAAAATGAGAAGAAAAAGAGAGACGAGAAAGCACAATAGCAAACTTGCTGGCCCTAGGAGAAATGCTTCGGCCTATTCAACAAGTGGAAAATGGAGAAATGAAACAAATGGAGAAAACACTATAAAAATATTTTAAAATGAAAAAAACATAAAATGAAGTTACGTGTGGGTAACTAGCCCAGCCCACACCCTAGCTACGGGTTTAAATATTTTCTGGTTTGGTTGGAACATGAATATTTTCTGAGTTTTTTTTTCATCTTTTGTTTCTCTATTTTCTTAATTTCATTGCTTTTTTGTTTATTTTTTCTTCTGCCTTCACTTTTCTTTTCTTTTTTCTTGTTTCCATTTTCTTTCTTTCACGAAATATATATTAAATGATATACCTATATTTATTGAATAATACATGAATAATTAAAAGGTGTATTTCATGAACATGTATCAAATGTCATGATTGTTTAAGTCTTATGTCATTTTTCTTTTCTTGTTCCTGAAAAAATAAATGCAAAGTGTTCACCCAATTAAAGAATTTGTCTTTTATGAAAAATATATTCATTATACATTGTATATTTGGAAAAATAATCAATAATTTAAAAATATTTAAATTTTATTGGGAAAAGTGTTTCATTGTGTAATTTCAAGAAAAACCATGTCGAAGCTACGTTGAAAACATTTAGTTGCAGTCGAGTACAACACCTGCAGTTATGTGCCTAGTGGTAAACATGCAACTGCGACCTCCCTGGTAAAAACACCGCTTTAGCCCTCCCAAGTTGTAGTCATGTTGAAGATCAGTTGTAACTTCGAGAGGCACTTGCAGTTGCATGCCTAGTGCCGGACATGCAACTGTCCCCTTCCTGTCCAAAACACAAATGAGTTACGGTCGTGTGGAAGACATGCAGTTGACAACAGCGACACTTGCAGTTCATGCCTAGTGGCAGACATGCAATTGTCCCCTCCCTACTAAACACCACGTAGTTGCACTAGGGGGTAACACTTACAGTTGCATGCCTAGTTAAATACATGCAGCCGCCCCTCCCTGATAAAACATCACAGAGTTGCAATCGCATTAAACAAATGCAATTGTAGTCAGGCGCGACACTTGCAGTTGCATGCCTAGAGGTAGACATGCAACTACCCCTTCTTAACAAGACACCATAGAGTTGCAATCAGGGCAACACATACAGTTGTGTGCCTAGTGGCTGATATGGAACTATCCCCACCCGACTAAACAACACAGAGTTGAGGCCGTGAGGAAAACATATGTTGTAGTCGGGGCTCAACACTTTGCATTTGCGTGCCTAGTGATAGATATGCAACTACCCCCACACCCCAACAAAATGTGACTAAGTTGTAGTCGGATAGAAGACATACAATTGCAGTAGCTTGGACGACATACAATTGAAAGGTGAAATTTGCAGTTGTGCCTAGTGGTAGACATGCAACTGTCCCCTCGCCAGAAAACACCACAAAATTGAAGTCGAAGGAAACACCTACAGTTGCATGTCTAGTGGCAGACATGCAACTTCAACTGCTCCACCTCGATAAAACACAACGGAGTTGCACAAAAGACATACAATTGCAGTCGGGGACGACAGTTGCAGTTTCATGCTTAGTAGAAGACATGCAGCTGCCCTCTCCTCTGATAAAACACGACTAAGTTGCAACCACAAAGAAGGCATGCAGTTGCGGTCGTGTGCAACACTTGCGGTTGTGTGCCTAGTGCCTGACATACAACTTCCTTCCCCTCGACAAAACACTGGCAAGTTGCAACCGCATTGAAGACATGGAGTTGCATTTAGGACGATGATGACCCATAAGTATAGGGGATCAATCGTAGTTCTTTCGATAAGTAAGAGTGTCGAACCGAACGAGGAGCAGAACAAAATGATAAGCGGTTTTCAGTAAGTTATTTTCTGCAAGCACTCAAATTATCGGTAACGGGTAGTTTGATATCAGGATATTTTGTAACGAACAATAAGTAACAATAGTAACAAAGCTGCAGTAAGCTAGTCCAATCCTTTTTATAGCAAATGATAGGCCGGAAGTTTATCTTATTGTAAGTAAAGCGTTTTTGATGACACATGGAAATTATCTTCATCATGTTTCTTTGATTCACGTACGTTAATTTGATATGTGGGTTGACCGGTGCTTGAATGTTGTTCTTATTTGAACAAGCCTCCCATTTATAATTAACTCCTCTCACAAGCATGACAAACTGAACCAAATCGGCTCGCTTACATATGATTTGCGCACGTATTGGCCAGCGGACTACATCAGCTGGACACCGGGGACAGGCACGCGCAGCACGGGGCGGAGCAGGAGGCCGGCCTTCCGCCGCGCGGTGATGCCGAACGCCTCGGTCATGTCGAACTCGGCTGGGTCAACCAAGCCGGGTGCCTCCCAGTCGAAGTGCAGCAGCAGGCTGGCCAATGCGAGCTCCACGTTGGCGAGCCCGAACGCCATCCCGGGGCACATCCTCCTCCCGGCGCCGAACGGCAGGAGCTCGAAGTCCGCGCCCCTGAAGTCCACCCCCGCCGCCGATGCGCCCCCCTGCTTGGCCTCGAACCGCTCTGGCCGGAACTCCTCGGGCGCGTCGGGCCAATACCGCTCGTCGCGGCCCAGCGCCCAGACGTTGACCAACACCTGCGTGCCCCGCGGCACGTCGTACCCGAGCACCCGGCACGCCGGCTCCTCCCGGCACTCCCGCGGGAGAAGCAGCGGCAGCGGCGTGTGCAGCCGGAACGTCTCCCGGATGACGAGGTGCAGATACGGGACGAGCTCGCCAAGTTGTTGTTCGACCACCTTGCCGCCGGCCTCGAAAGCTCGCCGCACCTCTGCTGTGGCCCGATGCATCACCTTTGGGTTCCTGACCAGCTCCGCTATTATCCACTCCAACGTGGTCGCCGACGTCTCACTGCCGGCGCCGAAGATGTCCTGCATATGCGTGCGAAACAGTTAATAAGGGTGCACGGCATGGCAGAGTGTACGCGTTCGAGGCTTATTTGTTTGCTTGCTTACGAAGATGACGCCTTTGATGGTGTCCATGTCGAGAGGGAGCTGGAGGCTGCCGTCGTTCTGTACCCTCAGGAGCACGTCGATGAGGTCCTCGTCGTCGCCGTCGACGGTTCCCATCCTCTGCTGGTGCTGGGAGATGATGCCGTCGAGCATCCCGAACACGGTGTCACGGCACTCCTCGGCGCGGCGGACGGCGCCGCTAGCCCAGACGGCAAGCCGCGACGACGGCCACAGGTCGGCCGGGTTGAACCCCCCGGCGAGGCCGATGGAGCGGTCGAGCTCCCGGAGGAACACGTCGCGATCGTTGCACCGGTCGCCAATGACGGCGCGCAGCGTGCTGTCCGCCACGAGGGCCGACAGCCGCGCGCGCATGTCGATCACGTCCCCATTCCCGGCGGCCGACGCGATGGAGCGGAGCATGGCGCCGACCTCCTCCTCCCTTATGGTGCGAAATGAGAGCACGCGGCGGGACGTGAGGAGCTCGGTAACGGCGATCTTGCGCATCTGGCGCCAGTGCTCGCCGTAGGGTGCGAAGACGATGTCCCGCCCGCCGTTGGTGAGCACGCGCACGGTGGAGCTCAGCGCGCGCGTGGCGAAGGCCGCGTCGTGGGTCTTCATCACCTCGCGGGCGCCCTCCCGGGACGACACCACCAGCGTGGGCACCTCGCCGAGCCGGAGCAGCATGACGGGCCACCCGTGCCGCCGCGCCAGGTCGCGCATGGCCCGGTGCGGGAGCGCCCCGGCGATGTGGTGCATGCTGCCGATCACCGGCAGCGTCCACGGCCCCGGCGGCAGCCGCAGCTTGTCCTCGCCTTCCGCCGAGCTGCGCCTCCCCCGCCTGGCTAGCAGCACGACGAGCAGCGACCCGAGGGCCAGGAAGATGTAGACGATGTCCTCCATTTTCGTGATGCCATTGATCGATCAGTGTGCCGCTTCATATATAGACGCGCGGTACACTCCATTGGCAGCCAGAGTTTTTTGTCACCGTGTCGTGGTGAGCATCAAAGAACATGCGACATACGTATGTAAATCAAAGATGCGGTCGAGGAATGGACAAAAGACTCTTATCTGTTGCCCGGTGCATTTGTTTCGACACACGTAACGTCGAGGTCATGGCCGTGGATTCCCCCTTTCAGAAAAAGACCGTCCTATACTCGAATTTAGAGCATCTCCAATAGATGGTCATCCAAGATTACCTACCTGCTGCTAAGATAAATCAGATTTTTTTTTGAACACAGATAAATCAGATATAATGCCATGGCGTCTACCAAGATAAACCAAGATACTCTACATAAGATACACCAAGATACGCCTACCGGACCAACGTGTTTCGTCTTGAACACCATCAGACAACGTGTAAGCTAAGTGCATGCCGCTGAGAGCATCTCCAACAGGAATACAAAAGTTTCGCGCCCTAAAATAATTTTAGCGCGTCACTTTAGTATTTTTAATGCGCCGGACCCAACATTGGTTTAGCAAATGCCTAAAAACACGCAGTGTAAATTTTGAAGCGCGTGCAATCCGGTGCCTCAATTTGCAGCATGCGATAGCGTTTTTCAGCGCACGCCCAACCTTTTTTTGGAGCATTATTTTACAGCTTCTGTAGGAGCTGTCCGACGCCCAAAATACCTGAATTTTAGCGTGCGGAACAGTTTTTGGACGCGTGTTGGAGATGCTCTGAGTAACGAGGTAATTACCCAAAAAAAAGAGTAACGATGTAATTAAGGCGGCCACTACTAGACAGCCGCATGTAATTTCTTTTAATCAAATCAAACACCATGGTCGGATCTTGATCCAAAGACTTTCTAGCCTTCTTCTTTCTACCTCAGCTCCAGGTGAATCTTGGTGTATCGCCCCCATCCTCCTCAAGACGTCTCCTCCCGCCTATTGCGTCATCTATGATAAAATGGTGTTGGACCTCCAAATATACCGAGGTTTGTAGAAAGTAGTATTTTTTTTCTCAAATTGATGGCCTTAAGGCTACCGAATGAGAAGCAGTGCTTTAATTGCAACATATGATCAGTACTTGCACATAACCACTGTATTTGTCTTGGTCACCAACGAAGCTAATGAGATTGTCGGTCTCACTAGCCTTGTTAGTTATAAAAATTAATAAATCTTTTGGTAAGAATTTATATTTTCAACAAAAACAAAATAACGGTTCAGACTGTAAACAATAAATAAAAGAAAGTGATCGAGGATGAAAACAATAAGAATAAATGGACCGGGATACATATAGATAATTGCAAGTTTGAGCCCATCTATCATACACAACTCTCTCTTCTAGATCATTCATCTAAACATGGCTAGTACAAGACTAATAGATCGAAGAGCATATATGAATAAATATTATCCAGGAAAAAATTTATATGGAATCCAAAACTAAACCATGTATAGGTTTGATCATAAATTGACAATTTATCACACTGCAACAAACACACCACAAGTTACATCAAATGGGTCACAATCATGAAGGGCAGCTCATGTGATTATTGCAATGAACAACAAGGGAGAGAGAGGTTATCATCTCGCTACTGTTATGGTTCATAGTCCAAGGAGGACTACTCACACAGAGGCATGATGCCAACAAGGATGATGAAAATGGCTCTGGTGATGGATTCGTCCTCCGGTAGAGTTCCAAAACACGACAGAGTTCCAAATCAGGCCTACGGGGTGGACCTCCACGGAAAGGAGAGGTGGCAGTAGCAAAAACTCTTGATAAATAAAATTGGGTTTTTTAGGAGTATATAAAAAGCGTCCAAAGAAAGAGGCGGTGCAGGACAAACCGTGTGACCATGAGCCCCTCTAACGCGTCCTAGTGGTGTGTGACCTCTGTGCGGGGCCCCTCTCGTGACCCTAGGTGGCCATGACTCTATCCTCGCTTGAAACTCCGCAATGTTTTTTTTTTCTCCTGGTTTTTTCTCTGAAAAATTGATTTTCCTGAAAATGTCCAAAAATAACATAAAACAACAACTAACACTTGACTCTACCTTAATAGGTTAGTCTATAAAATGATAAAAATCGTGGCAAAACTATGCAACTATGGTTTAAATATAGCATGAATGAAATAAAAATTATAGATACGTTTGAGACGTATCAGCATCTCCGAGTCTTTGCTCGTTCCCGAGCAAGTACGTGATAAGCAAATAACTTTTGGTTGTGAATGTTGTCTTAGCATGAACATGACCAGTTGAATGTAGTTTATGTATAACTCAAAAGAATAGTGATGCAATGCAATAGCCTATAATTGATAACACACAAGTAATATTAAAACATGCAAAAATGACATACTCTTATTTTTCATGATTTAAGACTTTAATCACTGTGCCCATAGTCAAAGGTTTAGAAAGAATGTAAAATTATATTAAAAACATCACATTGCTTGGTCTTCATCATAAAATGGCAATGTTTAGAAAGAATTTCAAATAGTAAAAGCAAGTAATTGAAAAGAGCGTTCGATCGAGGTTGTAAGAATATAAGAGGAAGATGGAATGGGATTCATAGGTTTACTAGTGGTTTATCTCCAAGTGAAAGCATGGTGCGGTGAACACATTACAGTTGTGCATTCATTAAATTGCAGCCTTTATAACCATATATATGTCTGCATGGTCCAAAGGAAATTACTCAGGGGTGATCATGATGGCCTTCAACTTTATGGAGACTGCCGCCGTAATGATTTCCCCCTCTGATAGATTACTGGAAAAGACCTCCAGATTGGATTATCATAGAACAGAGGTGTGTAGCGGCGGAAACAGGAGAACTCCTCGATGTTTAGGGTTTTCAAAATGAAAGATAACTATAGGCGTCGAGAGGCGGTACAGTTGAGCACCAGAGGGCCCACGTGGCCCCACCACATGCTCCCTGGTCGCATGGGGGCTATGGGCCACCCCCTGGCCTAGGTCGGTGACCGCTGGAAGCTTCCCAATGCAAAATAATTTCTGGAAATTTTTCTGGATTTTTGGAGCTCCATAAATTAATTTTCCTCAAAGTACAAAAACAAGTAGAAAATAGTAAGTGGTATTAGGCACAGACCTAATAGGTTAGTCCAAAAACATAATTAAAATTGGTACCAAAATTATCCAAAATGATATAAACATGGCATGATACAAACAAAAGTTATATCTACGTTTGAGATGTATCAAACCTCATCATTGGAATATACAAACCAAGTTTTATAATGTAAAGAACTCCAGTACTGTATTAATTATTATACATGAAGTGCATGCAGATACGTCTTCAACGTATCTATAATTTTTTATCATTCCATGCTGCTATATTATTAAGCTTGGATGTTTTATAATTATTTTATAGCAACTTTATATCATTTTTTGGGACTAACCTATTGACATAGTGCCCAGTGCAAGTTGTTGTTTTTTGCTTGTTTTTTACATCGTAGAAAATATATACCAAACGAAGCCCAAAGGTAGCGAAACTTTTTGGAGATTTTTTCTGGACCAGAAGAGACCTGGTGGGCCAAAGAAGTACCAAATGGGAGCTCCGAGGGAAGCACAACCCACCAGGGCACGCCTGGGGGCCCAGGCGCGCCCAGGTGGGTTATGCCCACCTCGGTGGCCTCCCGCACCGCCTCTTCGCCCTATAAATTGCCAAATATTCCAAAACCCCCGAAGATAACACTAGATCATATGTTCTGCCGCCGAATGCCTCTGTAGCCATGAAAAACCAATCTAGATCCTGTTCCAGCTGAAGGAAATATGCCCTAGAGGCAATAATAAAGTTATTATTTATTTCCTCATATATCATGATAAATGTTTATTATTCATGCTAGAATTGTATTAGCCGGAAACATAATACATGTGTGAATATATAAACAAACAGAGTGTCACTAGTATGCCTCTACTTGACTAGCTCGTTAATCAAAGATGGTTATGTTTCCTAACCATGAACAAAGAGTTGTTATTTGATTAACGAGGTCACATCATTAGTTGAATGATCTGATTGACATGACCCATTCCATTAGCTTAGCACCCGATCGTTTAGTATGTTGCTATTGCTTTCTTCATGACTTATACATGTTCCTATGACTATGAGATTATGCAACTCCCGTTTACCGGAGGAACACTTTGTGTGCTACCAAACGTCACAACGTAACTGGGTGATTACAAAGGTGCTCTACAGGTGTCTCCAAAGGTACTTGTTGGATTGGCGTATTTCGAGATTAGGATTTGTCACTCCGATAGTCGGAGAGGTATCTCTGGGCCCTCTCGGTAATGCACATCACATAAGCCTTGCAAGCATTACAACTAATATGTTAGTTGTGAGATGATGTATTACGGAACGAGTAAAGAGACTTGCCGGCAACGAGATTGAACTAGGTATTGGATACCGACGATCGAATCTCGGGCAAGTAACATACCGATGACAAAGGGAACAACGTATGTTGTTATGCGGTCTGACCGATAAAGATCTTCGTAGAATATGTAGGAGCCAATATGGGCATCCAGGTCCCGCTATTGGTTATTGACCGGAGACGTGTCTCGGTCATGTCTACATTGTTCTCGAACCGTAGGGTCCGCACGCTTAACGTTACGATGACAGTTATTATGAGTTTATACATTTTGATGTACCGAAGGTAGTTCGGAGTCCCGGATGTGATCACGGACATGACAAGGAGTCTCGAAATGGTCGAGACATAAAGATCGATATATTGGAAGCCTATATTTGGACATCGGAATCGTTCCGGGTGAAATCGGCATTTTATCGAAGTACCGAGTGGTTACCGGAACCCCCCGGGGGGTTAATGGGCCTTCATGGGCCATAAGGGAGAAGAGAGGGGCCGGCCAGGGCAGGCCGCGCGCCCCCTCCCCCCCTAGTCCGAATAGGACAAGGAAGGGGGGCGGCGCCCCCCTTTCCTCTTCTCCCTCCCCCTTTCCTTCTCCAACAAGGCAAGAGAGGGGGGAGTCCTACTCCCGGTGGGAGTAGGACTCCTCCAGGCGCACCCCATGGGGGCCGGCTGCACCTCCCCCTCCCTCCTTTATATACGGGGGCAGGGGGCACCCTAGGACACACAAGTTGATCTTCGTGATCGTTCCTTAGCCGTGTGCGGTGCCCCCCTCCACCATATTCCACCTCAGTCATATCGTTGCGGTGCTTAGGCGAAGCCCTGCGTCGGTAGAACATCATCATCGTCATCACGCCGTCGTGCTGACGAAACTCATCCCCGAAGCTTTGCTGGATCGGAGCCCGGGGAGCGTCATCGAGTTGAACGTGTGCTAAGAACTCGGAGGTGCCGGAGTAACTGTGCTTGGATCGGTTGGACCGGGAAGACGTACGACTACTTCCTCTATGTTGCGTCAACGCTTCCGCTTCGGTCTACGAGGGTACGTAGACAACACTCTCCCCTCTCGTTGCTATGCATCACCATGATCTTGCGTGTGCGTAGGAATTTTTTTGAAATTACTACGTTCCCCAACACCAGCACCCTGCCGGAGGGGGAAATCATCACCGGTGGCCATCTTCATCATCACAGCGGCCACCATGATGAGGAGGGAGTAGTCCACCCTCGGGGTTGAGGGTTTGTACCAATATCTATGTGTTTAATCTTTCTCTCTCTTGTGTTCTTGAGATGGCATGATCTTGATGTATCGCAGGCTTTGTTAATATAGTTGGATCATATGGTGTTTTCCCCTCTCTATCTTGTTGTGATGAATTGAGTTTTCCCTTTGAGATTTCGTTTTTTTAGCATCAGTACAGACACAAGCGCTCATATACACGCGCATACACTCACCCCTATGAACGCACACACGCACACCCTACCCCTATGAGCACCTCCGAGAGACTGAGCCTGCATATCATCTTGAAATTTACGAAGTCATCGTAGGCACCTCGTCATCGACGGGAACGTCTCCTCCCACTGAAAGCGCATCACCGGAAGTCCTGAAATAAATTCAGGAATAATGCGAGCACCAGGATTTGAACACTAGTGGGTTGGGGATACCACTGTCCACCTAACCAACTCAACCACAGGTTGATTCACGATTTAAATTTATTTGATTGAATACTTTTACGGATTTGAGAACACTTTATATATGTCTTGCATATGAATATCCATGGTGACAATGGGGTATTATATTGATTCACTTGATATGTGTTTTGGCACTCAACTCGCGGATTCCCGAGGTGGTACTGGGGTAATCTATGCATAGGGGTTGATGCACGTTCTCGTCTTTGTTTCTTCGGTACAAATCTTAGGGCACTCTTTGAGGTTCTTTGCGTTGGATTGAGTATTATGAATCTGAAATTGTTTGATATGTATCGTATAATTAACTCATGGATACTTGTGGTGACATTGGAGTATCTAGGTGACATTAGAGTTGGTTGATGTGTGTCATATGGTGTTATTTTAGTACGAACTCTTGGATAGGTCGAACGGAAAGAATAGCTTTGTGTTATTTTAGTACGAACTCTTGAATAGATCGAACGGAAAGAATAGCTTTAAGGTGGTTTTGTACCCTACAAACAATTTCTTCTTATGTTCTCCACTAGATAAGAACTTTGGAGTGATTCTTCATCACCCGTTGAGGGATGGTTATATGATCCAATTAGATTAGCATTGTTGAGAGATTCACTAGCGAAAGTACGTACCTTAGGCCTCATTTTCAAGCATTGCAATACCGTTTGTGCCCATTTTATTACTCGTTACCTTGCTGTTTTTTATTGTTACCATTACAAAAATCAATATCTACTATCATTACTACACTTATATCACCATCTCTTCGCCAAAGTAGTGCACCTATATAAATTACCATTGTATTTGGTGTGTTGGGGACACAAGAGACTTTTTGCTATTTGGTTGCAGTGTTGTGTGAGAAAGACCATCTTCATCCTACGTCTCCCACGGATTGATAAATCTTAGGTCATGCACTTGAGGGAAATTTGCTACTGTCCTACAAAACTCTGCGCTTGGAAGCCCAACACGAGTCCAAAAGAACAAGTTGTGTAGTAGACATCACATACAAACTCTCTATGTGAATGCAGTAGTGATACGTCTCCAACGTGTCTATAATTTTTTATTGTTCCATGTTATTATGTTAGCAATCTTGGACGTTTTATATGCACTTGTATGCTATTTTATATTTGGTTGTGTGGCTTCTTTAGGCTAGCAGATGTAGTTATATATGTAGGTGTACCGGCCTATCTGTGGTTAAGGGGAAACCGTTTTGGAAGATTATGTCTCGATCTTCCAGTTCTCAAACACCAAGCAGTACGAGAACTACAAAAGAGGTGATCGAGTCTTGTGGGGAAAAGTGCGCAACCTTCTGCAGAGTGTAAAACTAATCGATTAGTCGTGTCCCCGGTTACAGACAATTTGAGCATCTAGAAGTGGGACACTGAGTGATCTCATCACGTTGAATTAATTTAATGGGTTTTAAATCAACTTGGGAATAGATTGAATGGAGGAACCATCTCAATCATATTGTGATAAGCTTCGTAGTAATAAATTGATAAACATGAAATAGGACAAAATTAGCTTTATACAAAATTAAACTTAGAACCTTCCACCAGCCAAATTGCATGTAGAGATAGGATTATTATTCTCTCTTATAGTGTAACTTGGCAGTACATTCAACGTACTGACCTACATGCCTGCAACTTATTATGTTGCGGAATTTTATACGACGAGTAAGTGATGTGTCGTAGGGTTACAATGTCTACACTCAACTTTGACGTTGGTGTTGATGGGACTCCATAATCTTTGTTGTTTTTTCTGCTGTGTGGACTATAAGTTAATAGTATTTACGCTACTTTATAACATGTCATTTTCTGCTATTTCATCGAGTACTGTGTGTGCTAGCTTCTTATCCAGGGATAGCACATTGAGCATAGGAGACTTGGATCCTTATCGGAACCGGGTCGCTACAGCGGCCGCGTCCGCTCTGACTGGGCATGAATGCGGCAGTAACACTCTGGTGCCGCGCTGACCATTTCGGGGGGGAAACGTGCGCGGACAAGGGAGGAGGTTTGGGTGCGCCAGGATGGTCAGAAGCGGGCAAGAGATAGGGTTTTGGTGGGCCAGGTGGTCACAAACGCATATAAGTGATGTCCAGACCGCACCGCAACCGATACAGGTTCGCGCTGGATGGCTTTCACGATCCGGACAGCATGGTCCGGACGTATACGGACGGTTTGAGGGTCAGAGTTGGAGATGCCCTTAGTTAGCTTTTTTTTTTAACCTACTAGTTGGCCTATTTTGATTGCAGATCAATGGGGAGGGCCATCCCTCTGAAATTTCACAGGGAGATTAATTAGCGTGAAGATCCCCATAAGACGCTCGTGCTTGTCCGTGTGCCCAGGATTTTCGCTAGACACGTCAAGGCCAGCGCGCGTATGGCCCTGGCTACCGCGGCGTACGTGAGGGATTCGAACCCGCGCCTCCCGCAGTCAGTACAAGACGAGCTAACCACCCCAGCCGCTCAACTTTCTGTGATACAGTGCAACTTCCGAGAGCGGCGATAGAGCACACGAGCTCGCTTGCTCCTGCTAGGTGGACCAATGAAACATCGTGATGTTGGAGCTAGCATTCAATGGTTGCGGAACACATGGGTGAGTTTACGCAGAGAAAAGGCAGGCATGTAGAAGTGGGCCTGTATGATGAAACAACGACGTGGGTGGGTGTAGTAACGGAGAACTAACGATGTTCAGTCGCTACAGGATGATGAAGCACACTTTTTTTGAGTTGGGATGCAACACTTCGTGTGTAAAACAAGTTAGTTTGGAGCGAACACACTTCCTCTAAAACTGATTTTTTCAAAGGGAAAACTAAAATAAGTTAGCAACACAACTTCGGAAAAAAGCTAGTGGGGGGAACACTCTATTATTATTTATCTTTTGTGGTTTTGTTTACTTTTTTTAGTTTTCTATTCTTTTTGGTAAATTGCATGCGCAAAAGAAATATAAATAGTGGACGCACATTAAAGAATGGATATACAAAAGTTCATGCATATTTGAAAAAAATATGTTTATGTGTGTGTGAAAAATAACTGCCGCGTGGCATATCCTAAGGAGAACGTGTGCCTAGAGATTCCGTGAGCGGGAGAGCTCATGCGCTCCTCTGACCATTCGGATATAAATACATTTGAACTACATGTATAAACAAATTGCCTCTCTAGCACAATGACAAGTACTCCCTCCGTCCGGATTTATTAGACCTAAAGACAACTTATCTTAGATCAAGACAAATAGTAGTTTGCTCACATTAATTCTTTCATTCTACTCCCAATGCACTTTTTCACATGCATGCAGCCAATGAAAAGCACACATGAAGTGTATTAATTTTTCAGCCATGGCACCAACAATAATGGCTTTCAATGCAATCAATGAAATGGTTGCATGCATACACCTTTTCAAAGCGAGGCCTTATAAAAAATGGCATGTTTGTGATGCTAAGAGGTCTAATAAACACGGACGGAAGGAGTAGTTGTCTTGCCAAAAGATCTCATCAGTTCTCGACTTTCATAAGTTATGATGGCTTTCGATACTCTGTACATGTTCAGATTCGAGCACCGACCGAACAATCTTATATCTTGTGCTACCAAACATTAATTGCTCTCGTGCTACCATTTTTTTAAAAATCCATGGTTAAAAAATTAAAACAATTGTGTGTACTTACAATGTGTAGGAATCTCAAGTTAAAAAACAAAATACACATGTATAAACAAAAACGGCAAATCCAAATGTGAACAGTGTCATTTTATGTTTTGTCTTTTAGTGATACTGTCAGGATGAATTTGTCTTTTTTTGTTTCACAATGTGTATTTCAAATTTTTACAGATTGTAGACACATGTCTTGTGAACACTCATACTAATTATTTTCAGAATGTGTGATAGAACCTGATATTCTCGGCATCTTGAGATAGTTGTTTGCTTGAGAACCTGATATTCTCGGCATCTTAAAAGATTGTCTCAGAAAAAAAAACTTGTGATTAAAAGAAGCTAGCAACACACTTCCTCTGAAAAAGGAAAGGGAAACGCTTGCGTTCGGCGCGCCGGCCGAACGCTTTGGCCAGTCTCGTCCACGCACGCAGCGCTACACCGAATCAAATCATGAGGGCCCACCACGTTATCCTTTCCCCATCCCCGCGTCCTTCTCCTTCCCTTTCCTGGTTCTTTTTTTCCCCACCTCCCAGGCTGCCATGGAAGTCCAAGCCTGCGAGCCCCCTCCTTTCTTCTCCGGCGAGCACCCCCGAAGCCGATCCCCCTCCCCCCCCCCCCCCCCCCCGCATCCGCCCCCGAGCTAGTGTCCTCCCCTCAATTTTCCCCTCTCTCAACTGCATCTCGTAAGCCATGGCCGCGCTCGTCGGGGGCCTGATGTTGTGACCGGCATTCTGGAAAGCTACAAACGATGCGGCGAAAAGCTTCAACCAGCGGCAACAAATGCTGGAACCAACCACTGCCACAACAAAAGGCTACATCCGGTATCACACAAAGCTTCAACCGGCGTTGGAAAAAGCTTCAAACACTGAACGCCGATGCTAGGGGCTGGCTACTGCCAACAGGGAAAAAGCTTCAAGGTGTCACAAAAAGCTTCAACCGTGGATAATAAAGATTCAACCGTAGCTGATTTTTGCTACCACCGGCAAAGTTTTTTGCTACGTCCATCTAGGCGGAGCTGCGACCTCGCGGCGAGAAGATTTTTGCTGCAACCGTAGTTTAATTTTGCTACTACCGGTGAAGTTTTTGCTACATCCATTCAAACGGCGTTGATTGACTGGCAGCCGTCGTCGACACAATTCCTTGCAGTGAGCATCAACGGCGAGCGGCCGTGACGGAGCTACAACCGGCGCCGTCGAGAGCTGCAACCACAGGTGTCGCTGTTGCATGGGTCTAGGCGGCGACAAGGACGACCGGCGACGATGGGGACCGGTGACGAGGGGGTTGGCGAGGGATGGGGACCGGCGATGAGGAAAACCGACGGGGGCCGGCGACGAGGACGGCCACGGGAGGGGACAAGAGGCGCGGCGCCGCGCTCCTCGAGCGAGGCATGTAGATCCAGCCCGAGTGCTCGAGGAAGAAGAAGCTGGGGGCGATTCGTTTTTTTTTTGCCTGGATCCAACGACCCGTGCGGCTCACATCCAACGGCCTGGGCTGGACCGGCCGAAACTTTCGGCCGGCGCGCCGGCGCCTATCAGCGCCCAAAAGGAAAAGGCTGGAAACGCACTATGTAAAAAAGTGCGAGCATGCTTCGTTACTACTTTTCATTTGTGTTTCTATTTTTTATATATTTTTTGGTTTTCTTTAATCTTTTTGTGTTAAAAATGTTCATGCATGTCAAAAAAGGTCATGGATATAAAAATATTCATGTCTATTTAAACGTTTCTTGTATATTAAAATCTGGCCCTTTTTTGATTAAAAACGGGCATTTTGTTTTCACAAAATTTCATCGTTCAAATAAAAAAAATCAAGCATAAAAATTATTCATAATGCGTTAACACTTTGTATACAAGGTCCATCATGCACTTTTTTAAACGCCGTGTGTCAATTTAACAAAACATGTTGATTGTGTATTAAAAATGTTTATCACATATATTAAAAATTGATGGTCGTGTCACAAAAAGTGCTCATGTATGTATTTTTTTCAGTTGGAACCTGTTTATTGGGATTACGGTACCGACTTTCAGCATCCATTATTCAACATTTGAATCCAGGCTAGGGGCAGTAAAGCGTACACTATCACAACCTGCCGTCACGGCATTGTCTCACTCCGTCAACTCGATCCTGCCCATTAGAGTACGCGCACGTTTCCCTATGTGTATAGTACAAACTAGGATTCCTAGTGCCATAAATGGTGTTGCCACGAGACGTTGTGCCATTGATCCACATAGCAGGATCAGACGAGCCCGTCCACGCCGAGTTTTCGTGCAACTTCTTTCCTCTTTTATTCTTTCCTGTTTTTCTTTCCTTTTTCATGTTCATTTCCTTTTTCTTTTTTACTTTTTCTAATTAGAAGCAAAACGTTGCAGGATTTCATGAACGGTTTTTTTCTAATTCGATGACGTTTTTTCCGAAATCGGCGAACTTTTTTTTTCAATATCAGCAATCTTTTTAAATTCAATGAACTTCTTAAAAATTTGACGAACTTTTTTTTGAAGTCAATAAACTTTTTCAAAATCAATGAACTTTTTTTGAAATTCCATGAACTTTTTGTTAAATTCGTGAACTTTTATTTAAGTTTGTATACTTTCTTTCAAAACCGATGACCTTTTTTCAAAATCTGTGAACTTCTAAAAGAATTGATGAACTTTTTTCAAATTCGATGTACTTTTTTTAGATTTGATGAACTTTTTCCCAGAAATGATGAACTTTTTTCAAATTCGATGAACTTTTTTTAAAAAGAAGGATGAACTTTTTCCAAATTTGATGAAATTTTTTCAAATCGATGAACTTTTCTTCCAAATTTGATGAACTTTTTTGAAAATCAATGAACTTTTTTTAATTCACCAAACTTTTGTTAAACATCAATGAACCGGCCGGCCCACAAAGAAGATGTTGTGCCCTGCCTGACAGCTGCAAAGGTTGACCAGCTTACTAATTGGCTTGTTTAATCTATCTAGTAGCTAAAACATCTAGATCTATACCTATACCTACTAATAAAGGGGCTATTGCTTCTTACCACCAATTTCGTCCGTCACACTGCTTGTACGTTTCATCGTCGATACAAGCTGGGCTAAATCGCCTTACTGGGCATTGGCCCGAAATCAGCCCAGGCAAAAAATATGACGCAAAACAGAGATCAGGCAGAAGATAAACGTCTTCACATGGAATCGAACTCCCAACGTTGCACATCAAGGCCCAAGGCTCCAACAAACGGAACTAAAGCATCTGGATGCAAACAAAAGGTTTGTTTCTTTATAAATTAGTACCACCTCGCTGCTTTATGATCTGTTCGACCGATTTATATATGTTTCCGATTCAAAATCAATAAGCAGCCTGGAGAATTAATGGCAACAAAGATGGCTGACATATGGCATAGATTTCAGGAGATGTGTGGCATGATCAGCGGGCACAGATAAGGAAAAAGAGCGAAGTGATAAGCAAGCATATGATATGGAAAGAGAATTTGGCAAAAAGAAAAAGGAAGGAGAGGATAATGACCATATAAATACCAGGGTGTGATCCTTGGGCAAAAATAAGGAAGGCATATGATATGGAAAGAGAATTTGGCAAAAAGAAAAAGGAATGAACTACTTGCAGCGGAATAAGTACTCAGAAGTAAACATAACAGAAGACAAGCATAGTCATCATGATGAAATGAAGACAAGCACAGAGTACAGAAAGCGTAATCACATGATAACACAAGATGAAGACAAAACATGCTGAAGAAATTGAACTGAGGAAATGAAAGAGTTGAGGAAATAGAACCAGTTGGCTTGGTGAAGACAATGATTTGGTAGACCAGTTCCAACTGTTGTCTCAGTTGTATATCTGGTTGGAGCGGCTAGGTATTTAAACCTGAGGACACACAGTCCCGGACACACATTCCTCACCGTATTCTCCTTGGACTAAGGTCACACAGACCTCGTCCAATCACTCGTGGTAAGTCTTCAGGTGACTTCTGAACCTTCACAAACTTGGTCACTCGGCGATCCACAATTCCTCTTGGATGCTCTAGACCATGACGCCTAACCGTCTAGAAGAAGCACAGTCTTCAAAGGTAACAAGCATCGGATCCATGCAGGATCAATCTCTTCAGTGATGCTCAATCACTTTGGGTTTGTAGGTATTTGGGTTTGGGTTTTGGATTTTCCTCACTTCATGATTTTCGCTCAAAGTCCTCGGAGGATGGGATGCTCTCAAATGACAAGTGTCAGTTTCTCGCGGAGCAGGCAACCAACTAGTGGTTGTAGGGGGCGGCTATTTATAGCCTAGGGAGCAGCCCGACATGATAAGACATAAATGCCCTTCAATGATATGTCCGTTAGGTGGATAAGATATTTTGGGACAGCTGGCACGTAGCACAGCAACGGTCGGAAATTTGAGGTCCAAATTCCTCAGGGCTATCATGATCCTCACTGTGTAGGCAATCCGCACTGGCGAATTCCTAACTCTTCAGTCAGAACAAATTCCTCAGCGATCAGAAGAACTTCGTCTCTACCACTGAAGAAATTGACTGAACTGTATGCGATTTCCAATGGCTTCACTCAAAGGGATTGGTAGGTGTAAGATTTGAGTTGAGCATCACAAGGAAATTTTTCCTTAGTATTTCCTCGACCCCCTTTAACAGTACGGCGTTTCCTATGACTCAAGAAAGAGAAAACGAAACTACGAAAACAAAAGTCTTCACGCTTCATGTCCTCGAATGAATACCAAGTCTTCAAGGTCACACCAATTTCTTCACTTTCAAAGTCTTCAGAAAGTCTTCAGAATACCAAAGTCGTCAGTCGAAGAACTTCATTTTTAGGGGTTGACTTTCTTTGTAAATATCAAACTCCTCAGAGACTTATAAACCTGTGTACACTCATAAACACATTAGATCCTTAACCTATAAGTCTTCAATACACCAAAATCACTAAGGGGCACTAGATGCACTTACAATCTCCCCCTTTTTGGTGATTGATGACGATATAGGTTAAGTTTTCAACGGGGATAAACATACGAAGTGTAAATACTTATATTGAGGAATTTGATTGCAAGATATTGAAGAACTCCCCTTGAAGATGTGCATAGTGAGGAATTTGCTTTTGAAGCAATGCGCACTTGAACAGTAGAATCATGGAGATCTCCCCCTATATCTTGTAATTCATACACGCATTTGACATATAATATGAAGAATTTGAAATGCATGATGAAATATGGTGACTGACGAAATTCAGCATGCGTGCAATAATATTAACGAGGAATAAGCATGCGGAATAACGTAGCAGAAGTATCAGACCACCATCGGGTTTAAGTTTACCGCTCGATCCAATAAAAGTTTCAGAAGAACGAGAGTTGTAACTTAGCAAAAAAATGCCCATATAATAGACCCGCTTGAAGACTTACTCAAATTTCTCCCCCTTTGTCATCGAATGACCAAAAGGATCGAAACTGAGGACTAACGCCCCTGAAGATAATCAAGTTGATGAAGGAGCGCTAGCGTTGTTGGGGTCGGTTGTTGTAGTAGGGCCTACCGCTATGTCGTCCAAGTCTTCATGTTCATCAGTGTCACGCGATGAAGAATAGGAGCTGGCCACCAAAGAAGGAACCTTGACCTTCTTGTATTTCTTCGGAGGAGGTGCAGACCAGTCAAATTCTTCCTTGAGACCCATTTTCTTCAGATCTTCAGTGCTGTAGACATGAGACAGAAAGCCCAGGTATGGTTGAAGGTTTCATGGAGGTAGTATTGGTTTTTCTTCACTGCATTGTGTGTTGAGGTCATGTTGTGAAGAATCGAACCAAACTGATGCTTGACCCATTTATGATTGCGATCAACCTTCTGATGAAGATTGAGGAGTAACTCACGATCAGTCATCACCCTGGGTGCTGTGGCTTGAGGATTTTGCTTGGCGGAGTTGTTGGCGGCAGAGTCATGTGTGGCAGAGTCATCATTGGTGGAATAGGATGTAGCCTTGCGAAATTGACCATCCAATGGACGAATGCCTTCATCGATCACAGCAGCTGCCTTGCCTTTGTCATCAGCTGAGGAAAATGTCCGTGTGAGGACTTCAATCGGAGGCAAGTAGCTGCAGTGGTTCAGAGCGTCAGCCTTGTAATTGAGTGAAGACCTTGTCCTGATGAATCTCATAATCCACGGTGCATAAGGCTTCAGCTCAAATGGTGACATGGCAATATTTGCCAGAGTCCTCATGAAGAAATCATGGAAGTTGACGGGAACGCCATGAATGATGTTGAAAAGAAGATTCTTCATGATGCCAACGACTTCTTCATCATTTGAGTCGTGGCCTTTGATAGGACTCATTGTCTTCGACAGAATGCGATAGACAGTCCAAGGCACGCACAATAGTTCCTTGACGAGGAATTTGGTTCGAGGGGCCTGTCCTGGCTTCAAAGGCTTCATCAAAACTTGCATGTAGTGATCAGTAAGCTCAGGGTCACTGTAGACACAACGTGCACCTTCAAAGGGAGGACTGAGTGGTAGGGCACGAAGCAATTCAGTTGTTGGTGCCTTGTAGTGAGTATTTTCCGTCATCCAGTCCAACACCCATGAGTTCGCATCTTCAGAATCTCCTGTGATGTGCAGCGTTGCATAGAACTGAAGAATGAGTTCTTCATTCCAATCACAGATGTCAGTACAGAAGTTGAGCAGCCCAACGTCGTGAAGAACACTGAGGACTGGCTCGAAGCACGGCAGAGACTCCATGTCCACGTGAGGAATATGTGCATGATCGAAGACTTTGTCTTTGTTGTATAGCACTGAGGAATAGAAATTGGCTTGACTAGCAGTCCAGAAACGCCTCTTCCTTATGCGAGCAGAATCAAGGGTTGTAGTCAGTGAAGAACACATGCTCGCCAAAGAATTCTTCAGCCTTAAACTTCTGTTTCCTTGAGAACGGATCCTTTGGCTTTGGCAGAGGAGTGTCAGTGAGTTGCATCACGACCTCAAGAATAGCGATCTCAGGTTCATCAGGCTGGGGAATTTCTGGTTCCTCTTCAGTTGCAGTATGTGTTGTCATATGATCAGCAACAGCAGTTTCTTCAGCACTAGTGGCTGGAATACCTTCACATACAGACGAGGTGGGATGAGTTTCTTCAGAGCCCATTTGAACTGTTGGTGCAGGGACTGAGGAATTTGTTGTAGCGGGGTGAAGAGTGGAGAATTGGGGTGCTGACTTTCCCAAAAATCATCATTCATTACTGGCGTTGTACTTCCAATATCCACGTCTTCATCTTCCAATTCTTCAACACCAGCCTCTTCAGCAGTGAACTGAGGCAATGGTGAGGATACAACAGGTGTAGAAGGGATCGCATCCACTTCAATTTCTTCCTCAATCTGCTCTAACGAAGCAGCAGATTGAGTTTCTTCATTAGATCCGCTAGGGATCTCATATTCTTCACAAAAAGGAACGAGGTCCTTTGATGGCATGGTTGAAATCGGAACAACATCAATTGGATTTTCAAACGAGCTGGTCATAGGCTTCATTTTCTTCGGAGCTGAAGATTCTGAAGCACCTGATGCTTTCCTTTTCTTCACTGCAGCTCGCTCTGTAGCCTTGCTCTTCTTCACATTTGATGCAGATGGAAGGATAGGAGTTGGTGCAGGCGCGGGAGGAGCTGAGCAATCTGTTTGAATTTCTTCAGGCGCAACTGATGCAGTTGCCCTGACTTCTTCAGTTTCTTCACGCGCACCACTAGTGGATGCCCTGGCAATTTATTCAGCGGCTGGAATGGAGTCATCAGTCCTGGAACTAGCATTTTCTTCAACAGCCTGAATGTCATCAGCGGTGCTGGCATGTTCTTCAGTTGACTGAGCAGAAGCTTCAGCTTGAGGAACTTCTGGTTGCGATGGAGCTGCAACCTTGGTGAACTTCTCCGTCTGTTTAACAAACCTGACTTTGGCTCCTTTCCAATCAGCATAGTAGGCATCAAATTCATCGCTGAGGGTTTTGATGTCAGCTTGCATCTTGACGAGTTCTTCAGGTGTCATCTTGACAACATTTTTCTTCAACAGTTTCTCTTTTCTGTACTGCGATTTCTTGATCTGTCTAGCCTTCTCATACTTCCATTTTTCTTCTTCAATGAAAGCAATCAAGACGTGACTTTGACCAGGAGTGAGGTTCATCTCCGGCACAGGCGTGTTGGGATCTTTGTGCCATAGATAAATGAAATCCAGGATCAACCTTGGATCCAAAAGCAGTGGCACATTGCTTCCTTTGGCACTAGCGGCCTCTGTTGCCTATCTCTGATGATTTCGGCAAGTTCTTCTTCATCAGCCTCATCATCATCAGAGGGCACTTGGAAAGCCACCTGCTTTTTCTTCGGACTAGTGCGAGGACCTCGTCCAGCAGTAGCCTTTGTCTTCAGCAGAGAGGGTCCAGCTGAGGAACTTGGTGCAGCTGAGGAACTTGCAGAGACACCAGAGGCAATGGAGATGCCTGTAGTCCTTTGGCACGTGGCAAGATGCACAGGTGCTGAGGACTTTGGAGGAATAGATGAGGACTTTGGTGGAGCAGGAGCAGCATGAGGAATTGGCCGTGAGGGCTTAGAAGATTCTGGCCGTGAGGGCACAACTGAGGAACTTGGCCATGATGGCACTGTTGGTGAAGCACTTGGCTTGCGCGCAGGCTTCTTTGCCATAGATCTCTTTGGCTTGACAGAGGCCTCAGTGGCAGCAGCAGCAGCAGAGTTTTCATTGAATTTCTTCACTGCTTCTTTTGCTTGCTTGGCCAACTTGGCTTGGCGCTTGGCCCATTCTTTAGGAAAGTCCTCACCGCGTTTGATGCTAGTGAGATCTGCCACTTGGCCATGTGCCAATGGGGCTCTTGGGCATGGACGATTGAGTGCGAATTTCTTCATATACTTCGGAGTTACATATCTGTATTCCCTCCATTCTCGTGCCCATCTCCTTTCAATCCTCTGTATGCGCACCTTGCGCTGATTTTTGTTTTCTTTGCCAAACTTGGCCTCATCAGGTGTACAGTATTCTTTGTAAATGTCCTCAGGGATTTCAAAAGCAGTCATGACCTCAGGCCTCTTCCCTCCTTTCTGCGGCTTCTTTCTGTCTGCCATATTCTTCAGTTGAGGAATTTGAACAATTGAATTCTTTGAAGAAATATGCAGCTTTTCTTCGAGGAACGCTGCAAATGAGTTAAGTTGATGAGAACCTAGTGATTCAGCAGCGGACATGAGTACCTGTGAACAGAGTATAGTTGCGAGGAATTTGGAGAGGTCATATGCATTCTCAGAAGGTTTTTCAAAAAGAACAAGTTTGAGGAATTTGACCAGATGAGTCTTGAAGAATTTCACTAAGCGTTTTGTCTTAGGTTCCACACAATTGAGGAATCTTGAAGAAAAATGATGCTTAGAGAAACGAATCAAGAACAAATGACTCGTGAGGTGTTTTGTGTGTGAGGACTTGAAGAATAAAACACCTTTGAAGATTTTGTAGAAAACTATCGAATCAAAGAGGGCAGTAAAAGTAACTTTTAATTACCCTGAATGAAGAACACGACGAACCCAGAGATTGAGAAGTGAAGTTTGTCGGTGTAGATCTTCCACGCCCTAACTTGGCGGAGGAAGACGTCTACAGCGGCGGTGGAGTGAAGATTTCCGCGGCCGGCGCGAGTACGACGGCGACGAGGTCGAGGCAGCAAAGCTCTTCCTCACCGGCGATGATGGAGTAGCGGCGGCGCTAGGGTTTGGTAAGCTCGAGCGAGAGAGAGAGAGTTTGAGCGAAGTAAAGGAAGTGAGGAAGGGGACGGGGGTATTTATAGCCACGGTGAAAAATTGTTCGTCCGAAGATTTGGGACGAACGTGCCCCTGACCCTTCTCCTTCGCACGACATGTGTCACCCACGTACAGTGAAGTGGAGATCGTTTAAGATCATGGGTGAATAGAATAATGTATCGTGGGATGCGGAACGGTTTGAGCGGCAAAACCGAAAATTTGGATAAGATTAGTTTTAACGTTCCGTTCGCAATTTCTTCAGCTGACAAGGACACGGTGAAGATTTTGAACGAGTTTCAAATAGAACGCACATGAAGAATTTGTGAATAGATTAGGTTGAGTATAGCATAGAGGGGGAAGGGTCCGATCACATTCACTTAGCAGAAAAACCAACTTGAGGAAATAGCCATAAGTGAATGTTGTAGAGGACATAAACTCATATATATAGCCAATGAAGAAAAACGACGAAACAAGTGAAGATTTTGCAAGGATGAAGAATTTGAACAACTGAGGAATTTCACAAAACTAAGGAAAAACTCAAATTTAAGATTTTCAACTTTTGTGGTGGCGTAACCCACCGTATAAGAATGATTATTTCAGATACCGCGTACAATTGTCATAGGGTTCTGAGAATCAAATTCTTCATTAATTTCTTCACACTTAGAGTGTTATTCTTCATTGATTGAAGAAAAACGTTTCTTCATGTGTTGCACATCTAAGTCATCAATTTTGCATAAGTGTTAGGATGAGTGCCTTTTTCAAAGTACATTCGAAGACTCTAAGATATTTAGCTCACACCGCAACTTGCTAAATCTCTTCTCATCCAAGGGCTTTGGGAAGATATCGTCTAGTTGTTCTTCAGTCTTCACATGCTCAATAGAGATGTTGCCCTTCAACACATGATCACGAAGAAAATGATGATGAATCTGAATGTGCTTTGTCTTCGAGTGCTGAACTGCGTTGTGACCAATCTTGATGGCACTCTCATTATCACAGAGGAGAGGCACATTCTTCATGTTGACGCCATAGTCCTTGAGAGTTTGCTTCATCCATAGCAGCTGAGCACAGCAACAACCAGAAGCAATGTACTCAGCTTCAGCAGTAGACAGTGATACACAGTTCTGTTTCTTCGAGGACCAACAGACCAAAGATCGTCTGAGGAAATGACATGTACCAGATGTTGACTTGCGGTCCACACGATCACCAGCATAGTCAGAGTCAGAATATCCAATGAGATCAAAATCCGAGCCCTTGGGATACCATAATCCTAGTGTTGGTGTGTGAGCTAGATATCAAAGAATATGCTTCACAGCCTTATGGTGTGATTCCTTCCGTGCAGCTTGAAATCGAGCACACATGCAAACACTAAGCATTATATCTGGCCTAGATGCACATAAGTACAATAAAGAACCAATAATGGAGCGGTATACCTTATGATCGAAGTCAATACCATTTTCATTAGTGCACAAATGGCCATTTGTGGGCATAGGAATTTTGATGCCTTTGCAATCTTGCATGCTGAATTTCCTTAGTACATCCTTGAGGTATTTCTCCTGAGATATGAATATGCCATTGCGCTGTTGACGAATTTGAAGACCTAAGAAGAATTTCAACTCTCCCATCATAGACATTTCATATTCCTCTCTCATCATATAACCAAATTCGTCACTATAACGTTGGTCAGTACAGCCAAAGATTATATCATCAACATATATTTGACACACAAACAGTTCACCATCATAAGATTTAGTAAAGAGAGTAGGATCGAGTGAACCGGGTGTGAAGCCATTCTTCATGAGGAATTCCTTCAAAGTATCATACCACGCTCGAGGGGCCTGCTTTAGGCCATAGAGGGCCTTATTGAGTATGAAGACTTTGTCAGGATTCTTTGGATCTTCAAAAGCTGGGGGTTGAGCAACATATACTTCTTCCTCAAGCTTACCATTGAGGAATGCACTTTTCACATCCATTTGGTATAAGATGATATCATGATGGTTAGCATAAGCAAGTAATATGCGAATAGCCTCAAGTCTAGCAACAGGTGCAAAAGTTTCATCGAAATCAATTCCTTCAACCTGTGTGTAGCCTCGAGCTACTAATCGTGCCTTATTCCTCACCACAAGGCCATTTTCATCTTGCTTGTTGCGGTAGATCCACTTTGTGCCAATGATATTATGCTTGCGAGGATCTCGACGTTTGACTAGTTCCTAGACGTTGTTGAGCTTGAATTGATGTAATTCTTCTTGCATGGCCTGAATCCACTCAGGCTCCAGAAATGCTTCATCTACCTTAGCGGGCTCTGTGATAGAGACAAAAGCATAGTGCCCACAAAAGTTAGATAGATGTGAAGCTTTTGAGCGGGTGAGAGGCTCACCTGGTGCTCTAATGTCATCGATGATCTTCTCCACTTGCACTTCTTTTGCAACGCGAGGATGAGCTGGTTGTCGTTGAGGAATTTGATCAACATTTTCCTCAGCACCAATTTCTTCAGTATTTTTCTCAGGTGCATTAGCTCGATGTTCTTCATGTTCTGGAATGAATTCTTCAGCAAATTCTTCAGTAGGAATGACATCCTCAGTAGCCTTGAACTTGATAGAATCTTCAGGTGCTGGTTCATCTATCACAGAAGGTAGGTGCTCTCTTTTCGAGCCATTAGTTTCATCGAACCACACACAGTTTCAACAACCTTGTGAAGAACGTTGTTGAAGACTCTGTAGGTGTGCGAGTCCTTTCCGTAACCAAGCATAAAACCTTCATGTGCTTTCGGTGCAAATTTTGAGTTATGGTGAGGATCTCTAATCCAACATTTAGCACCGAAGACTTTGAAATAACTCACATTGGGTTTCTTGTCAGTGAGGAGTTCATAGGCAGTCTTCTTGAAGAATTTGTGAAGATATACTTTGTTGATGATGTGGCACGCAGTATCAATTGCATCAACCCAGAAACGACGAGACGTTTTGTACTCATCGAGCATAGTGCGAGCCATCTCAGCAAGAGTCCTGTTCTTGCACTCCACGACGCCATTCTGTTGAGGAGTATAAGGAGCAGATAACTCATGAGCAATACCAAGTTCATCAAGATAGTCATCGAGACCCGAATTCTTGAACTCAGTGCCATTGTCACTTATGATGTGCTTGATCTTCACACCAAAGTTGGTTGAAGCCCTTGAGGAAAATTGTTTGAAGACTTCCTACACTTCATGTTTGTAAGTAACAAGGTGTACCCATGTGTAATGAGAGTAATCATCAACAATAAGAAAGCCATATTGAGATGCTTCATTTGAAACTGCAGAATAATGATTAGGTCTGAAGAGATCCATGTGAAGCAATTCAAATGGACGAGTAGTGGTCATGATAGTCTTCGTCGGATGCTTGGCCTTGGTCATCTTTCCAGCTTCACAGGCTCCACATAGATGATCCTTGAGGAATTTGACATTCTCAATGCCAATGACATGCTTCTTCTTTGCAATCGTGTGCAAATTCCTCATGCCTGCATGACCAAGTCGTCGATGCCATAGCCATCCTTCTGAAGCTTTTGCATGTAGGCACACGGCTGGTTGTGAACCTGTAGAGAAATCAACAATATATAGGTCTCCTCTCCTAAAGCCTTCAAAGACTTTGGAATTGTCATCTTCCATAATCACAACACAACGATACTTGCCAAAGACAACAACTATATCAAGATTACAAAGCATTGAGACAGACATAAGGTTATATCCTAAGGACTCAACAAGCATGAATTTGTCCATGTGTCGATCCTTTGTGATCGCAACCTTACCTAGACCCAATACCTGCATTTTGCCTTTGTCAGCAAAGATGATATGCTTCAGATGCGATGGTGATAAGGGAGCATCCACCAATAGATTCTTGTCACCAGTCATGTGATTTGTACATCCACTATCGAGGACCCACTCAGTGGCTTTGGGTTGATCATCCTGCAGATGAATTAGTGCAGCTTACGAACTTCATATACTTCATCAGTGAAGAATATGACATCACAATTCATCAGATCAATTTCATCAAGCAGTAAGACAAATAAAGTAGTATGAGGACGTGTGAAATGAAAGTTCATTTCTTCATGATTAGCCTGCGTCCTTTCAGGCAAATTTTCAGGTCTCCAGCAAATTCTTCAAACGTTTGAGCACGTCTGGAAACCTGACCCTGCAGAAGAGATTAGTTCTTTTTCTTCACCACCCACATCTGAAGGGGTGACAAAGAGTTCATCACTCTGCGAGCTCCATATGAGAATGGTGGCATAGAGGCCAAACCATTTCGTTTCACATAAGAGGAGTTAGGGTAAGCATATGAATAAGCAGAGAAATTGTTCGATGACTTATGAACATAATGATTAGAAGAATAATGCTCATTGTCGGTGTCAAAACCGGCGGATCTCGGGTAGGGGGTCCAGAACTGTGCGTCTAGGCGGATGGTAACAGGAGACAAGGGACACGATGTTTTTACCCAGGTTCGGGCCCTCTCGATGGAGGTAAAACCCTACTCCTGCTTGATTAATATTGATGATATGGGTAGTACAAGAGTAGATCTACCACGAGATCAGAGAGGCTAAACCCTAGAAGCTAGCCTATGGTATGATTGTTGTTCTTCTGTCCTATGGACTAAATCTCTCCGGTTTATATAGACACCGGAGAGGGCTAGGGTTACACAGAGTCGGTTACAACGGAAGGAAATCTACATATCCGTATCGCCAAGCTTGCTTTCCACGCCAAGGAAAGTCCCATCCGGACACGGGACGAAGTCTTCAATCTTGTATCTTCATAGTCCAGGAGTCCGGCCAAAGGTTATAGTCCGGCTATCCGGACACCCCCTAATCCAGGACTCCCTCAGTAGCCCCTGAACTAGGCTTCAATGACGACGAGTCCGGCGCGCAAATTGTCTTCGGCATTGCAAGGCGGGTTCCTCCTCCGAATACTTCGTAGAAGATTTTGAACACAAGGATAGTGTCCGGCTCTGCAAAATAAGTTTCACATATTGCCATAGAGAGAATAATATTTACACAACTCTAATCTGCTGACGTACCCCGCAGTGTGACATCACACCACAGCCAAGTCTTTATTCGAATCGTTTTACTGTCCCACCTCAGCGCGTTTAGCGAGGCGGTTTCCTTGGCACGTCTTGTCAAAACAGAGATCATGTCCCCTTATTCCGGGATTCTCATCAATACGGGCGTGGGTAACCCAACCGCGCCATTGATTACGGCGCTTGGGAGATAAGCGAGTTTTACCAGGCTGGTGGGGGCACGCAGTTTCGTCCGCCCATATAAGGGGATAAGGATCCACCTTTTCACCTACGCCTTCTTCCTCCTTTGCTCATCCATTTTCGCACACTCGAGCTCCAGCGCCCAAGTCAGCATTCCCCACCTCAACCTTCTCCAGCCATGTCCGGAGCAGGACGCAAGTGGATGGTCTCCTCCGTCACAGAGGGACACATCAAAAAGCTGAGGAAGGCCGGATACTTGTCTGACGACATCGTGCACCGGCTCCCAAAAGAGGGGCAGCTCATCCCCACCCCTAGGCCCCATGAGACGGTGGTGTTCCCCACCCATTTCCTCCGCGGACTAGGTTTCCCTCTCCACCCATTTGTCCGGCGGCTCATGTTCTACTACGGCCTGGATTTCCACGATCTGGCCCCGAACTTTATCCTCAATATCTCGGCGTTCATCATCGTGTGCGAGGCCTTCCTCTGCATCCAGCCCCACTTCGGCTTATGGCTGAAGACCTTCAATGTGAAGCCGAAGGTAGTGGGTGGCCGCCAGGCGGAGTGCGGAGGCGCCATGATGGGCAAGATGCCCAATGTCCTATGGCTCAAGGGCTCCTTCGTGGAGACCATAAAGGGGTGGCAATCGGGATGGTTCTACACCACCGAGCCACGCGACCCTGCGTGGGTCGCAACCCCCGAGTTCCGATCCAAAATCCCCACGCGGCTCACCTCCTGGAAAGAGAAGGGCCTGTAGTGGGGCAAAAAAGGAGAGCTGACCGGACTCCAAACATGCGTCCAAACCCTGGTGAGCAAGAAGCTCAAACTTGTCAATGTAGTCCAGGTCATGCTCATCCGCCGGATACTCCCGTGCCAACAACGAGCTTTCAGCTTGTGGGAGTTCAATCCGGCCCAGCACCAAACTCTTAGCAGGCTCTTCGACACAACGTATGAAGATGCCTGGAAGGTGCTATTCAAGGGTGCCGAAGCTCCCGCATCCGCAACCGAGGATCGCGGATTCAGCGCGCAGCGTCAAGCCAGCGCGGTAAGCTATTTTTACCTCTTATAGGATATTTATCTTTCATAGTTTGACTCTATGCGGGATGTAAGCTCCCATACCTTTGACAGGATTGGCAGGAGACGTCCGGACAGATCGACTGTCCGGCTGCTTTGCCCGAAGACCCAGCAGACTCTCGCTTGGCAAAGATGCTGGTTCCGGACCCCTATGTGGTGCCGGGGAAGAAGGCCAAGAAGAAGGCCACGGGAACCCGGAAGAGTTCCCGGCGCCCGGTGGAATCGGACTCGTCGTCCAATGATTTCGAGGCGGACTCCTCCCACGAAGACGAGGAGGAGGAAAGAGAGGTCTCTCCCCCAGCAGGGGGAGAGAAGAAAAGGAAGGCCGCCCCAGGAGGGTCCAAGAAAGGAAGGACCCTCCCTCCGGACTACTCCACCAACGCCGACGACGGCGAAGAGGAGTGACCGCACAGGGCCAAGCCCCTGGCAAAATCGTAAGTGTTCGGATACCAGAATGACTCATGGCGTTCCTTTATTGCATAGTTTTTCCTGACGCCGAATATATTTATGCAGTCCGCCCAAAGACCGGCTCGACGTGTCGTCGAGCGGTTCCCTGGATTCGTCGGATGTGAACAACACATCACCTCCGGCCGCCTCCTCCCCTCACCCTACGGATAATGCCGAGGTGTTGTCCCAGGAGGCTCCAGGCCAGGAGGAGGTGGTCCTGGAGGCGCCGCAAGGCGACCTCTCGGACTACAGGCGCCAAGGGGACAAAACCCCCGAGGGCTCTAAGTCCGGCCCCAGGCCGGACACCGCACCGGAACCTTCAATGGTTCCGGAGTCTGGTAGGCGGTTCCCTAAGAAGAAGGGCAAGCCTACGACGCCGGTGACGTCCGCCCGACCGGAGGCACCGGATAACTTGCTGGAGGTGCTTAACGGCGCCTCCATCGACGAGGAGCACTGCACCATTATGAGTGCGGTGATTCAGAAGGTTCAGTCCGCCAAGAGCGGGCTGACCGAAGCCTGTGCCAGCCTGTTGACAGGCTTTGAGGTATGTAAAAAATATGTAAAAATATTATCGCATAGACAGTAGCCCCTGATACTCTGTTTGGCGTTCGGAAAGAAAAGCCGAATAGAGTATCTAATAACATTCGCAGGAGTCTAACAGAATTAAGTCAATATGCGTATGCAGGCTTTGCTGCTAGCCTCCGCCGCACTAACTGCGGAGGTGGATGCGCTGAAGTAGAGTCTTGAGCGGTCCGAGCAGGAGCTCGGCCTTGCCAAGAAGGAGCTCGAGGGAAAAAGAAGGTAAGTAATACCTTGTGGAGTATAATATAAAAAGATGCAATTGCAAACAATGACATGATCGCCATTGGTGTCATAGGGGCCACGACTGAGGTGGCGACCCTTAAGCAAGCGTTGTCCGAGGCCGAAAAGAAGGCGGCCACGGAGCGCACCGAGCGGGAGAAGCATGAAGTGCGGGTTGGCGAGGTGCAGCAAGAGCTCCAGGCTCTCGTGAAAAAACACGAGAGTTTGGAGGTTGACTCAAAGACGCGAGAGTCCGAGCTCACGATGGCCCTTGAAAGCGCCAAATCTGCCAAGGCCGAAGCCCAGAAAGCCCTCCATGAAGTTGAGGCGATGAAGAAGATAGCGGTAGGTAAGGCTTTCTTTATGCAAATCAAGCACGTGAAAGTGAATTACTTGTTACTTACCCGAATCCGGAGCTCTCCAGGAGCATTCGCAGATTTGCCCCATAGTGTGTCCGATGTCGCCGCCTTCTATCGAGCCGAGGAGGGCAGCTCGACGGAGAAGGTGTTTTGGTCTCAATACGCTGAGGCCGGACACCCGGTGCCTTTGAGTGACCAGTTGAAGCAACTGGTCGAGCTCCACAAGGTGGCCGAACAGGCCCTGAAGGGCTTTATAGTTCGGTTGTGGCCTGGAGAGGCCCTACCTGGGAGCTACTTCAGGCTGGTGAGGCGGCTGGTGGACGCCTGTCCGAGGCTTGAAGTCGTCAAGCGCTCTGTCTGGATCAAGGGTGCCCGTAGGGCCCCCGTGCTAAGGTGCACTGGGGCTAATTGGATGTCGTGAAGCGTGTGAAGGACGGGCCGCCGCAGGGCAAGGAGCATCGCCACCCCGAGATGTATTACGAGGGCGTCCTGAAGGGTGCCCGCCTTGTGGCGGATGAATGCTCGAAAGATGTAATATTTGAGTGAAACTTGTTCGTTTTATCCTGTGCGCTGAAAACTTGTTCATATGCGCTATGCAACGCTTGTTTAATTTAAAATATTACCTTCTATGCGGCCGTTTTATTAAATTTGAGAGATGGCGAGTCGTCGGCTTCTGCCCCTATGCCACTAATGCTGGGGTGTTTGGGATAAACCTGAGCACTCTTTTTCCCATTCTTGGGTCCTTCGAGGTTGGTGCTCAGCACAACGAACAAAGCAATCGGACTATAGTGCGTTATCACTCTCACTTAGCCAGAGAATTCTATAAATTTAAATTTCGGCGAAGCCCCTAGTGTTTGGAAGACCGAGTTCGAGGGAGGTCCAAGAAAGGAAGGACCCTCACTCCGGACTACTCCACCAATGCCGACGACGGCGAAGAGGAGTGGCCGCACAGGGCCAAGCCCCTGGCAAAACCGTAAGTGTTCGGATACCAGAATGACTCATGGCGTTCCTTTATTGCATAGTTTTTCCTGGCGCCGAATATATTTATGCAGTCCGCCCAAAGACCGGCTCGACGTGTCGTCGAGCGGTTCCCTGGATTCGTTGGATGTGAACAACACATCACTTCCGGCCGCCTCCTCCCCTCATCCTACGGATAATGCCGAGGTGTTGTCCTAGGAGGCTCCAGGCCAGGAGGAGGTGGTCCTGGAGGCGCCGCAATGCGACCTCTCGGACTACAGGTGCCAAGGGGACAAAACCCCTGAGGGCTCTAAGTCCGTCCCCAGGTCGGACACCGCACCGGAATCTTCAAAGGTTCCGGAGTCCGGTAGGCGGCCCCCTAAGAAGAAGGGCAAGCCTACGACGCCGGTGACCTCCGCCCAACCGGAGGCACCGGATAACTTGCTGGAGGTGCTTAACGGCGCCTCCATCGACGAGGAGCACCGCACCATTATGAGTGCGGAGATTCAGAAAGTTCAGTCCGCCAAGAGCGGGCTGACCGAAGCCTGTGCCAGCCTGTTGACAGGCTTTGAGGTATGTAAAAAATATGTAAAAATATTATCGCATAGACAGTAGCCCCTGATGCTCTGTTTGGTGTTCGGATAGAAAAGCCGAATAGAGTATCTAATAACATTCGCAGGAGTCTAACAGAATTAAGTCAATATGCGTATGCAGGCTTCGCTGCTAGCCTCCGCCGCACTGACTGCGGAGGTGGATGCGCTGAAGTAGAGCCTTGAGCGGTCCGAGCTGGAGCTCGGCCTTGCGAAGAAGGAGCTCGGGGGAAAAAGAAGGTAAGTAATACCTTGTGGAGTATAATATAAAAAGATGCAATTGCAAACAATGACATGATCGCTATTGGTGTCATAGGGGCCACGACTGAGGTGGCGGCCCTTAAGCAAGCGCTGTCCGAGGCCGAAAAGAAGGCGGCCACGGAGCGCACCGAGCGGGAGAAGCATGAAGCGCGGGTTGGCGAGGTGCAGCAAGAGCTCCAGGCTCTCGTGAAAAAACACGAGAGTTTGGAGCTTGACTCAAAGAGGCGAGAGTCCGAGCTCGTGATGGCCCTTGAAAGCGCCAAATCTGCCAAGGCCGAAGCCCAGAAAGCCCTCCAGGAAGTTGAGGCGATGAAGAAGATAGCGGCGGGTAAGGCTTTCTTTATGCAAAGCAAGCACGTGAAAGTGAATTACTTGTTACTTACCTGAATCCGGAGCTCTCCAGGAGCATTCGCAGATTTGCCTGGAGTGCGTCCGATGCCGCCGCCTTCTACCGAGCCGAGGAGGGAAGCTCGACGGAGAAGCTGTTCTGGTCTGAGTACGCTGAGGCCGGACACCCGGTGCCTTTGAGCGACCAGTTGAAGCAACTGGTCAAGCTCCACAAGGTGGCCGAACAGGCCCTGAAGGGCTTTATAGTTCGGCTGTGGCCTGGAGAGGCCCTGCCTGGGAGCTACTTCGGGCTAGTGAGGCGGCTGGTGGACACCTGTCCGAGGCTTGAAGTCGTCAAGTGCTCCGTCTGCATCGAGGGTGCCCGTAGGGCCCTTGCCCGTGCTAAGGTGCACTGGGGCAAATTGGATGCCGTGAAGCTTGTGAAGGACGGGCCGCCGCAGGGCAAGGAGCATCGCCACCCCGAGATGTATTACGAGGGCGTCCTGAAGGGTGCCCGCCTTGTGGCGGATGAATGCTCGAAAGATGTAATATTTGAGTGAAACTTGTTCGTTTTATCCTGTGCGCTGAAAACTTGTTCATATGCGCTATGCAACGCTTGTTTAATTTAAAATATTACCTTCTATGTGGTCGTTTTATTAAATTTGAGAGATGGCGAGTCATTCGCTTCTGCCCCCATGCCACGAGTGCTGGGGTGTTTGGGATAAACCTGAGCACTCTTTTTCCCATTCTTGGGTCCTTCGAGGGAGGTGCTCAGCACAACGAACAAGGCAATCGTACTATAGTGCGTTATCACTCTCACTTAGCCAGAGAATTCTATAATTTTAAATTTCGGCGAAGCCCCTAGTGTTCGGAAGACCGAGTTCGGGGTGCTACACACGCCTAGGTCGGACAAAGCCGACTCCTCGCTCTAAGCGGCATAAGTCTTTAGGGACTCAAAACCTACCGAACAGCGACCAGCTCTCGCCCTATCATGACAGTCAGTTTTAGCTTTCTCTACTGAGGTGCTTAGGCCCAGCTCAACTGGGGCACAATCGTAGTAGTTCTCCCAGCGCTACCTTAGCCGATATAGAGGAACGTAAGGTACCAAAACATGGGAGCCGGGCAAACCCAACTATTGACCAAAGACATGATTCGGAGCTGATGCATATAATGCTATAAGTTATGAGGGCCGCACTTGTGAAAGTGTTCGGACTTCTCACGCCGTATTATGGGGTGCTTGAGCCCCTGGTGTATTGACCGTACCAAAGTGTACGGGTGCTAAATGTCATAACTGAACATATATATTAAAAAAGAGATGAATAGAGAATGCAGTAATGAGCTGAAGCTAAGCATTGTTTATTTTAAAATGCTATTGTAAAAGCAGAACGATACAAATAGTGCGATAAGCAAGAGATGGGACTATTTGACATGTCCCCCTCCAGGGGCGAGACGATATGTAAGACAGGTATTTTGCTTGTTATAGAGACCACCTGGGAATTCGACGTAGCTTCCTGCCTCCTTGGTTGTTGCATCGTGTGTTCGGCGATTGTAATACCGGACAGGCCTTCCGGATGATGGAATCCTGAAATTAAGAAAAATGACGAAATCGTGAGTCCCTAGTGCGGTTGAGCCGCATTTAGGGCATGCCGTGGACGTGCCCCTCCCCCTGTGCCCATGGAATTTTCAGAGCGTAGTTATGTACGCGTAGTACTGATTTCTCGGTTTCACGAGGGCTGGGGTTGGGGCTGTGTTGCTATGCTTGCTCAGAACGTGCCAGGCGATCTTGTTGTAGGTTACTCCGGGCGCGCTTGACGGTGTCCGGATGTTTAAAAGACGGACTGGAGAATTGCCTTGAGAGGCTGCTCTGTACTTCCGCTGCCAGTGCCGCCGTATGCTCCTCCGTTCGAAGAGAGTGTTCGGTGTTTCTGTTGACCGTAATGACTCCTCGAGGGCCTGGCATCTTGAGCTTGAGGTATGTGTAGTGCGGCACCGCATTGAACTTTGCAAATGCGGTTCGTCCGAGCAGTGCGTGATAGCCGCTGCGGAACGGGACTATGTCGAAGGTTAACTCCTCACTTCGGAAATTATCCGGGGATCCGAAGACCACTTCAAGTGTAACTGAGCCTGTACAGTTGGCCTCTACACCTGGTATGACGCCTTTAAAGGTCGTTTTTGTGGGTTTAATCCTTGAGGGATCTATGCCCATTTTCCGCACTGTATCCTGATAAAGCAGGTTCAGGCTGCTGCCGCCGTCCATAAGGACTCTAGTGAGGTGAAATTCGTCAATGATTGGGTCAAGAACCAATGCAGCGAATCCGCCATGACGAATGCTAGTGGGGTGGTCCCTTCGATCAAAAGTGATCGGGCAGGAGGACCATGGGTTGAACTTTGGGGCGACTGGCTCCAACGCGTATACGTACCTTAACGCACGCTTCTGCTCCCTCTTGGGGATGTGGGTTGTGTATATCATGTTCACCGTCCGCACTTGTGGGGGGAAGCCCTTCTGTCCATTATTGTTCGGCGGCCGGGGCTCTTCGTCCTCGTCGCTGTGTAGCCCCTTGTCTCTATTTTCGGTATTTAACTTACCTGCCTTCTTGAACACCCAAAAATCCCTTTGGTGTGGTTGGCTGGCTTTTCGGGGGTGCCATGTATCTGGCACGAGCGATCGAGTATTCGTTCCAAACTGGACGGGCCTGTTGAGGATCTGCTTTTTAAGCACATCACAAAGAGTCTGATGCCCTTTGAGGCTTTTGTACATGCCTGTCATGTACAATTCTTTCTGCCCTGCATCGTCAGTGATACTAGCAATGTCCTCAGATGAAGAGTTAGTGATAGCAGAGGTAGGTGAAGAATTTGTAACATTAGAAGCATTTGAACATTCAGGTGAAGAATTAGCAGATTTGTTGAGCAAGTAATGAATCGCGCTCCTTCTGAAGATATTCATAACTCACTCTTAGCTTCTCAAGATCTTTCTTTCTTTAAAGAAATTCATAAGAAAGCTTCTCATGCTCAGACAAGAGGGTGTTATGATGACCTTGAAGGTTGTCAAACCTGGTCTGAAGTCTCTGAAGATTTTCAGTCAAGATTTTAGTGCAATCCATTTCTTCATCCAACATATCATCACTTTTGTCTAGCATGTTTTGAACCTTTTGAAAAGCCCTTTGTTGTTTTACAGCAATCTTAGCAAGTTTAGAGTAGCTGGGCTTAAGATTTTCATCAGATTCATCTTCACTAGATTCAGAGGAGGTATATTTAAGTACCTTGGCACCCTTAGCCATGAAGCAATAGGTGGGAGCGTAGTCATCACTGCCTTCATCAGCCTTGTTGGTGAGGTCATTTTCTTCAGAGTTGAAGATGGACTTGCTGACGAATGCAGTAGCGAGGGCTAGGATCGCCACACCAGACTCGGAGTCCTCAGATGCCTCCTCTTCCTCTTGTTCCTCAGATTCAGCTTCAGAGTCCATTTCCTTGCCAATGAATGCCCGAGCCTTCTTGGAGCCGCTCTTCTTGTGAGATGAAGACTTTGAGGATTTTGATGATGAAGATTTTGAGGATTTCTTCTTTTTCTTCGCATCATCAGAACTGTAATCCTTGTATTTCTTCTTCTTTGATTCCTTTTCCCACTGAGGACAGTCTTGAATGTAGTGTCCAGGTTTCTTGCACTTGTGACAAAGCCTCTTCTTGTAGTCACTGGATGAGGAATCATTGCTCCTTAAGGGTCTTCCAAAGCGACCACGTCTTGAGAACTTCTGGAATTTCTTTATGAGCAGTGCTAGATCATGACTCAGTTCTTCAGGGTCACCAAGGCTGCTACCAGAGTCTTCATCTTCGGACTCGGATACTGCCTTGGCCTTCAGTGCACGTGATCTGCCATAGCTCGATGTCACATCCCTAGATAGGCCATGCATTAGAGTGTGCATCATGTTTAAATTCTATTAATTTTGAAATGGGAAATGCCAGAACCCCCAACACACACTTCCCCCCCCCCCCTGGAAATAACTAGGGTTTACTAAAATCTTTTTCAATGAACCTGAAATGCCCTTCTAAAATGTTCACCCTCTTTGTTTTGGGTTTAAACCTTTGACAAAAGTGGTGCACAATTTTCTAGGTCATCCTAAGGTTTCTGACTTAATGCATTAGTATTTGGAATTTGGGCATTTAAAATTTATAAAATATTTCAAATGCTCAAATATCTCCAAACTAAAATGTTCCTGGTTGGAAATATTCCAACTAGGGGCCAGGTGCAGTTTAGTGATTTTTGGAGTGGTCTAGGTATTTTAAATAACTCCACAAAGTTGCAGAAGAAATAGAAAAGGAAAAACAAAAACAAAAAAAAATACAAACTACCTTACCTGGCCGGCCCAGCCCACCAGCCGCGCCAGCGAGCTGCTTCGCCTCGCCAGCCAGGCAGGCAGGTGCTCGACGCCGGAGCAGGAGCTCGCCACGCAGCGCCCTGCCTCCCTGCTTCACCTCCCTCGCCGCCCGACGCGCTGGACGAGCTCCACGTCGTGCCCCCGACGCCCTGGACACGTCCATTCTCCCCCTGGCTCTCTCTCTCGCTCTCCAGCGCCATGGCCGCAGCACCCGTCGCCGCTCCGCCGTCGTAGCCATAGCCACCGTCCTCCTCGCGCCACGAGACCTTGCCCAAGAGCTTCGCCGCCGTCGACTCCGTCGAGCAGGCCGAGCCCCGAGCGCTCGCTTGCCCTGAAGCCGCTGCACCGACCTCGCCCGACTCCGCCACCGCCGGAGATCCCTTTCGCCGTCGCCGCCGCACCAGCTCGTCTCCGACCGCGCTGCTTGGCTCTACGAGATCTCTGTGAGCTTGGCCACCTCCCCATCCTCTCCTTTCTCTTCCTCGTGCACCACAGCGAGCGCATGAAGCTCACCCGCACGCACCGCCGCGGAGCTCGTCGCCGACGTGCTCCCGGCCTAACTCCGGCCACGCCACTGTGTCCACCCACTTCGCTGCATCACCAGGAGGCCAACGCCTCATTCCACGCACCTCGCCGTGCCCCGTAGCCTCGGGCGCACTTTCACCCGACTCCGGCGACCGCCAAAGTCGTCGTCGGCGATGATTCCGGTCACCCCGAGCCCAGCTGTTGCCACCGAACGCCGCGGAAGGATCTCAGCTACCCGTAGATGGTCTCCGCGCCTTGTTTGGTGGCCAAAACGAGCAAAAACACTTTGCTCCGCCGCGTCTGACCTCGCCGGCGGCTAGACGCCGGCGAGTTGACCCTAACCGTTGACTTGTGGGCCCTGGTTGACTCTGATGAGTCAATGACAGGTGGGGCCCTTTTCTGTTAATCACTGGATTAGTTTAAAACTAATTAAACAGGTTTAATTAATCACTAACCCCCTGGGCCCACTGGTCAGTTGACCTGGACCGGCTGTTGACTTGCTGAGGTCAGCATGACCTCATGCTGACGCAGTAATCTATTTTGCTGGATTTATTTTTATACAGAAAATCCAGAAAATAGTTCAAACTTCAAAAATTCATAGAAATTTATCTATAACTCCAAATGCAAAGTTTTATATATGAAAAATTATCAGAAAAATCCAACCTATCCAATGGAACTGGTTTCATGCATGTTAAAACAAGTTAAACCCACTGTTTAGGCATTATAAGATATTGCACTAATATGATCTTATAAATGCACTACCATTTGAATCTTTAGTTCAAATGGGGTCATTTCCTTCTGGTCTAACTTGCACAAGACCAGGACACATTCATATTGCCATGTCATTGCATGCATCATATTGTTGCATATTGTCATGTATTGATTGTGTTGCAATGTGTCATTCGTGGTAGGTTCTGCCTCCGAGGATATCTCCGAGTATCCAGTTGAAGGGCAGTATCCCACGACCACTCCATCAGGCAAGCAACCCATTGATCATTCCGATACAAACCCATGTTCTCGCTTCTGCTCTTGTTTACTGCATTAAGACAACGCGTTTCAAACTGCTGTGTGTTGCGGTAGTTGAACCCACTTCCTTTGCATGACCTGTCATTGCCACAGTAACTAGATGAAACCCACTAGCATGTGTAGGAGTTGTTTGAGCCAATATATGTGTGTGTGTTCCTACCATGCTATGCTTGCTATGCTTAGGGTTGTGTCAGGTCTGGTTCATCGGGATGATGATCCGGAGTGAAAGGTTGGGTCATTGTCGAAAGTGTGGAAGTGTTGGACACGATTTGGTAAAGGAATCGATGAGAGGCCATGTAGGAGTACATGGTGGGTTGTTTCATTGAGGCCGTCCTTAAGAACTGAGATCTGTGTTTGTGATCCATGATTCAGCTACTACCACACATTGGGCCCTGAAATATGACCCCGCTCGACTTCTTATCCACCCTTGTCCTCTGTCCAGGAGTTGCAAGTAGTTTCTGGTGTTTGTAGTATGCTGGGGGCCGCACGCGGTGCTGACCATCGGGGTGGGCTGTGTTGCGGTAGGCACGTGGCACGGTGTACCGACTCGCCCGTTTGGTGTCTCGGGAACCCTGTTCACATCGTTCGGGGCCGTTAGTGGAAACCTCGGCCGGACTCCCTGCGGATGGAACCCGAATAGGCGATAAACCTGGACTAGAGACTTGAGTGTTTAGGTAGGTCATGGTCTACACCCACGTCGGCTTTCGCTTGAAGACTGCCGAGCACATGTCGTGTGCAGACGCTAAGTGGTGGAAACATGTGTGAAGAAGTACACCCCTGCAGGGTTATAAATAATCTATTCGAATAGCCGTGTCCGCGGTAATGGACTTCTGGTTCGCTCATATCAGTTCATAGATAAGTTAAATGGATACTACTAAAAATCTCAAGATAAGTGTGAGTACCGCGGATGGCCCTCTCGTAGGATGGCGAGAGGGAATCCACGGTGGAGTATTGTGATGGTGATAGTGGACTCGTGTGCGACAAATGATTTACAAGTGGTGTCTATCGTAGGATAGCTTAGCCAAGAGTCAAAGCTGGCTTGCTGCAATAACCCCACCACCTTCTTGAGAATGTGCATGTATAGTAGGTTCCTGTTGTAAGACTTGCTGAGTACCTCCGTACTCATGTTGCTTTAATCATGTTTTCCAGACGACTGCACCAACCCCTCTGATGGGTTCTATGTAGACCTCGACGTTGACGAGTGACTTATCACCCAGGTGGTGATCCAAGACTTGTGAAGGGTCGTTGTAGATAGACAGGCTTTGTCAAGCCTTCTTTCTTTCTAGTGCCTGTACTCAGACTACTTTGCTTCCGCATGTGCTTGTATGCTTGTATGACTTGAGTGTTGGGTCATGTGACCCCTATCTGTATGTATGATATGTATGGCTCCTCGGAGCCTTCTAAATAAAGTACTTGAGTCGTAGAGTACTGTTGTGATGCCATGTTGTATTTACTCATATCGGGCATATTGTGTGTATGATTGAAATGCTTGGTATGAGTGGGATCCGACTATCTAGTTGTTTATCCTTGGCAGCCTTTCATATGGGGAAATGTAAGTCTTGTGCTTCTGAGCGATAGTAGTCCGCTACAGCCCGGTCCACCGAAGTCCTGCTAGCCCAGCACTACTGCTTGGACACTTGACTGGCCGGCATGTGTTTCACGTCGTTCCTATGTCTGTCCCTTCGGGGAAATGTCACGCGCTGATATTCGGAGTCCTGCCTAGCCTGCTACAGCCCGGGTTACCGGAGTCCTGTTAGCCCAGTGCTACAGCCCGAATGGATACGTTGATGACCGACATGCTCGATGTGATTCATGTTTGCCTGTCCTCATAGGCTAGCGCCGCTTCGGGTTCACGACTAGCCATGTCGGCCCGGGTTCTCTGTCATATGGATGCTAGCGACACTATCATATACGTGAGCCAAAAGGCGCAAACGATCCCGGGCCAGGTAAGGTGGCACCCGTGGGACTACCGTGCGTGAGGCCGCAAAGTGATATGATGTGTTACATGCTGGATCGATGTGACCTTGAATCGGGGTCCTGACTGCGTTGGCATCAGAGCCGGACTACCTGTAGGTTCGCTAAGCCAAACTGGTCGATGTCGAGTCTAGAAATGCTTTAGTTATATGTAGGGGAATTGATTGTGGGAGGGAACGTAAGGCTCTTTTACTCCTTTACCTTATGCCCTCTATTCTGAGTCATTCTCTTCTCATTCTACGTGGGTTAAGGAACTAGGCTCTCTTCTCTCTATCAGGTTCACGTGTTACTAAATCCGTAGTAACTTATAGGATTGTTGGTTACAACCCAGTTCAGTTCTACTAAAGTTTAGTATGTTGCCAATTGAACCAGAACCTTGATATGTTGTTGTTGAGTGGTTTCGCAAACTGTTGTGGATGTCTCAATTCTTTTTCTGAGCATTTACAGCCGTTATGCTGTCCAATTTCATCCAGAAATTCTAATGCCTTTGCACTATTTTGTGCTTTCAGATGGCTACCCGTTCCCAAAACCAAGTGGTTCGTCTGACCCGTTGCATCGGTGTATGTGGTCATACCGCCATGTTGGTTCGAGTGATGGTTGAGGCAGGTTACCGATGGTACCCTGAATACACCGTCGAAGAGCAGTTTAGAGATTTCAACCAGAGCCAATATCTGTGCACGGTCAGGATATATCCGTCTTATCCCGGAGCCACGGAACCACTCCACCGTTCTTATGGGCTCGGGATCACCATTGGGATGTCCGTTCAAGATGCAGCCTACTCGATGATGACCATTATGCGAGCTAGAACTGCCTTGTTGAGCAACACTGAATTTCGCTACATGCCAGCATCCCTCCCTGGGGCGCATGGTTACCTTCAGGGCATGTACAGTGATGCATCCCATGAGGACTCACTCCTTTGCACCACTACTGAGATGTTGGAAGATAAGGACCGTGAAAACCGGGCCTTGCGTATGGAGCTCTTTAATGCTCGTGCTGATCATTGGGCCACCTTGACGAGGTTTGCACCTGCTGTGCAAGCCGGATACATGGACACGAGAGACTTGTACCATGTGCGGGCTAGTCTGCCAGACTTCATGGAATGGCGTGAGGTGGGAGGCATCACCCCTCCTCGTGGGCCTCTTCTACCGCCATCTGTTGGACCGAGGCCGCACCCAAGTCCCTATGGTCCACAAGCACCGCAGGACTGTCTGTTCCCAGATGACCATGTTCCGCTTCCAGGTCTGGGTGGTGACTTCTATGAGGACTTCTACGGAGCCGTCTGAGCTAGTAGTAGTCTCGCTAGTATTGTAATAGTTGTATGTCCACCGTCCTGCGTGGTTGTGGAATATAACTTAGTGTGTATCAATTCCGGAGGTGTAGAAAAATAATGTATAGGAGCTTGGAATGCCTCCGATGAGATGTAACGTCTGTCGTCTTAGTTGTACTTCAGCTTGAGCTTGTACTAAACTATGTATGACGTGTATGACCGTTGGTATATATATGGCAGTTTCTATATTACCATGTCATACGGATGATCATCTCTGCATTCCTTGTTATCCATTACATTCCGCACTTCCTTGGCCAGATTTTGCCATCCTGGTTTAAATCGTTGTTTTGTTTTCCCAGGATGGTCAACACCCGCAGCAACCCTGCTGTTTCGGAGCAGGGAGAAGCTAGTGCACCTAGAGAGGAAAGTCTTCCTCAACCACCTTCTCTGGCCGAAGTGATGCTGGAGGCAGAGCGCAACAGGCGCGACACCAATCGCTTGCTAGAGCGGATTGAGCAGAACACTGCACGTCAGCAGAGGATCAATTCGGTGTCCATCAATGACTTTGTCAAACTGTACCCGCCAAAGTTCAATCATTCCATCGAACCTCTCGATGCGGATGACTGGCTCCGCAGCATCGCCCACAAGCTACGTTCTGCCAACGTAGCTGAAGATGATAAAGTCACCTTTGCTGCCTATCACCTCGAAGGCCCTGCCAGCCTTTGGTGGGAGAATTATGAAGCTATGCGTCCGGTCGGCCAACTCACTACTTGGGCTGATTTCAGTGCTGCTTTCCGTGAGCATCATATCCCGGAAGGCCTTATGGATCGCAAGAGGGAGGAGTTCTGTAACTTCACCCAGGGGAAGCTGACTGTGGATGCATACAGTCGCGAGTTTGGAAAGCTTGCACGCTATGCTCCCGAAGAGGTATCCACCGATGCCAAAAAGCAGGCAAGGTTCCGCAAGGGACTTAGCCCTGAACTCCGCCGTGACCTTCGTCTGCATGAATGCATTTCCTTTCCGAAGCTAGTCAATAAGGCCATCAGTGCCGAGACAGGGCAGAATGATTTTGAAGCTTCACGCAAACACTCCCGTGACTTTGGATCTTCATCCGGCTCTGGATCTCAGAAGCGCCGGGTCTGGATTCCAAATTCTGCTATGCCACCCAGGTATACCCCGAGGCCATCCTTTGAGGCGCCTCGCCCCAATCAGCAGTATGTGCCGCCCAAGACTTTTGGTGGCCCCACTGCCAATACTGCTCCACGCCCCAATATGATAACTTGCTTCAAGTGTGGTGAGCCGGGCCACTACATCCGTGAGTGTCCCCAGAATAACCCCAGCCAGTTCGGAAAGTCTGTTGGCCGTGGTAAGTCAACAGCAAAAGTGCTTGTCGCCAAGCCAGCCACCACTGCTCGTGGCCATGTCAACTACGTTTCAGCTGAAGAAACTCAAGAGGACCCCAACGTCGTTCTCGGTACGCTCCTTGTTAATTGCCATCCGGCAACTGTTCTCTTTGATACTGGAGCATCTCATTCATTTATTTCTGAGAGCTATGCTCGTTTGCACAACACCACTTTTTGTGACATGCCTACCTCCATGGTAATTCAAACCCCTGGTTCTAAATGGCAAACCTCTAGAATCAGCCATGGAAATGAAATTCTTGTTGACAGATTGGTCTTCCTTGCGTCACTAATAGCTCTCAAGTCTTCAGACATAAACATCATCTTGGGTATGGACTGGATGTCAGCTCATTACGCCAAGATAGACTGCTCAACTAGAACTGTTCAACTTACCCATCCATCGGGCAAGACAGTCAATGTTTTGACCCGAGTATCGGAGCGTCAGCTCTACTCTCTAAATGCCAATCCCCTTCCAGACCTCGAAGATGTTCCGGTAGTCCGTGACTTCCCGGATGTCTTTCCAGAGGAATTGCCAGGTGTTCCACCTGACAGAGATGTCGAGTTCGTAATAGACCTTGTTCCAGGAACCGTCCCAATCTCTAGGAGACCTTATAAGATGGCACCCCTAGAACTAGCTGAGCTTAAGAAACAACTCGATGAGTCCTTGCAAAAAGGTTTCATCCGTCCTAGTTCATCTCCATGGGCTTGCCCCGTCCTCTTCGTCAAGAAGAAGGATGGAACGGATCGGATGGTTGTAGATTACCGACCTGTCAATTTGGTCACTATCAAGAACAAGTATCCGCTCCCCAGGATCAACGACCTGTATGACCAGCTCGCTGGATCCTCAGTCTTTTCCAAGATGGATTTGAGGTTGGGCTACCATCAAATCAAAATCAAGAACGGGGACATTCCCAAAACGGCCTTCGTTACTCGTTACGGCCAATACGAGTACACCGTCATGTCCTTCGGTTTAACCAATGCTCCAGCTACCTTTTCTCGGTTAATGAACTCGATCTTCATGGAGTACTTGGATAAATTCGTCGTGGTATACCTCGATGATATACTCATCTACTCCAAGAATGAGGAAGAACATGCCGAACATCTAAGGCTAGTATTGATGAAACTTCGAGAGCATCGCCTATATGCCAAATTCTCCAAGTGCGAATTCTGGTTGCCAGAAGTGACCTATCTGGGCCATGTAATCTCTGGCAAGGGCATTGCTGTCAATCCCGAGCGAGTTCAAGCTGTCCTTGACTGGACTCCACCTGAAACGGTCAAGCAAGTCCGGAGTTTTCTTGGTTTAGCGAGCTATTGCCGCCGCTTCGTCGAGAATTTCTCTAAGGTTGCTAAGCCTCTAACTGAACTCCTCAAGAAAGATAAAAAGTTTGAGTGGACCCCACAGTGCGAGTTCAGCTTTCAGGAACTGAAAAGACGCCTGACATCTGCTCCCGTACTGGTACCACCAGATTTCTCTAAGGACTTTGTTATCTATTGCGACGCCTCGCGACAAGGACTAGGTTGCATACTCATGCAAGATCGTCATGTGATTGCCTACGCATCTCGACAGCTGCGTCCACATGAAGATAATTATCCCACACATGATCTAGAGCTTGCAGCAGTAGTCCATGCACTCAAAACCTGGCGACATTACCTTTTGGGTAATCGTTGCGAAATTTACACTGATCACCAAAGTTTGAAATATATCTTCACCCAACCGGATTTGAATCTCAGGCAAAGACGTTGGGTCGAGTTGATCTCGGATTACGACTTAGGAATAACTTACACCCCAGGCAAAGCCAATGTCATGGCTGATGCACTAAGTCGTAAATCTTATTGTAACAACCTGATGTTACAACAAAGTCAACCACTTCTCCACGAGGAATTTCATAAGCTTAACCTTCACATTGTTCCTCGAGGATTCCTTTCCACCCTGGTGGCGAAACCTAACCTTACGGATCAAATCATAGCTGCTCAGAAGCGCGATAAGGGCATATCTCGGATTAAGGAAAACATCGCTAGCGGAGTTGCTAAATGTTTTTCCATGGATGAACGAGGTGTTGTCTTCTTCGAGAACCGCTTGGTGGTTCCCAAGAAACAACATTTACGACAATTGATCCTTAAGGAAGCTCATGAATCCCCTCTCACCATTCATCCCGGTAGTACCAAGATGTATCAAGACCTACGCCAGAGGTTTTGGTGGACTAGGATGAAGAGAGAAATCGCTCATTACATTGCTAGTTGCGACGTCTGTCGTCGTGTCAAAGCAGAGCATCAACGGCCCGCTGGCACCCTTCAACCATTGGAGATTCCTGAATGGAAATGGGATAGAATCGGTATGGATTTCATTACCGGGTTTCCCAGAACCAACAGAGGGAATAATGCTATCTTCGTTGTTGTCGATCGTCTTTCCAAAGTAGCCCACTTCTTACCTGTTCGCGAGAGTATAACCGCTAGCCAGCTAGCGGATTTGTACATCTCTCGAATAGTATCTCTCCATGGTGTTCCATTGGAAATTAATTCAGACCGTGGAAGTCTTTTCACCTCTCGATTTTGGGAAAGTTTCCAAAATGCTTTGGGAACTCGACTCTCCTTTAGCACCGCCTTCCATCCTCAGTCAAGTGGTCAAGTAGAACGAGTCAATCAAATTCTGGAGGATATGCTCCGAGCTTCTGTCATCTCTTTCGGTATGAATTGGGAGAAGTGCCTTCCATTCGCCGAGTTCGCTTATAACAACAGTTATCAAGCTAGCTTGGGCAAAGCTCCTTTCGAAGTTCTTTATGGACGGAAATGTCGAACGCCTCTTAACTGGTCAGAAACCGGCGAGAGACAACTCTTTGGCCCGGACATGATCCAGGATGCAGAAGAGCAGGTTCGCATTATTCGTGAGAAGTTGGAAACCGCCCAATCCCGGCAAAAGAGTCAGTATGACCGCAAGCATAAGCCCATGGCTTATGAAGTCGGCGAGATGGCTTACCTTCGGGTTACACCTTTAAAGGGAACCCATCGATTCGGTATCAAAGGCAAATTGGCTCCTCGTTACATTGGACCTTTTCGCATTCTTGCCAAACGAGGGGAAGTTGCCTACCAATTGGAACTACCTCCGCATCTCTCCAGAGTTCATGATGTCTTCCACGTTTCTCAACTCAGGCGTTGCTTCGCGGATCCTATCCGTGGAGTAGACCACGAAACGCTTGATATTCAAGACAACCTCACCTATCGAGAATACCCTGTTCGTATCCTTGATCAAGCCGAGCGTACCACTCGACGCCACAATATCAAGTTTCTCAAGGTTCAATGGTCACACCATTCCGAGCAAGAGGCTACCTGGGAAAGGGAGGATCGTCTTCGACTTGAGTACCCCGCCTTCTTTCCGGAGGAACCTAAATCTCGGGACGAGATTCTTTTGAGTGGGGGTGAGTTGTCACATCCCTAGATAGGCCATGCATTAGAGTGTGCATCATGTTTAAATTCTATTAATTTTGAAATGGGAAATGCCAGAACCCCCAACACACACTTCCCCCCCCCCCCCCTGGAAATAACTAGGGTTTACTAAAATCTTTTTCAATGAACCTGAAATGCCCTTCTAAAATGTTCACCCTCTTTGTTTTGGGTTTAAACCTTTGACAAAAGTGGTGCACAATTTTCTAGGTCATCCTAAGGTTTCTGACTTAATGCATTAGTATTTGGAATTTGGGCATTTAAAATTTATAAAATATTTCAAATGCTCAAATATCTCCAAACTAAAATGTTCCTGGTTGGAAATATTCCAACTAGGGGCCAGGTGCAGTTTAGTGATTTTTGGAGTGGTCTAGGTATTTTAAATAACTCCACAAAGTTGCAGAAGAAATAGAAAAGGAAAAACAAAAACAAAAACAAATACAAACTACCTTACCTGGCCGGCCCAGCCCACCAGCCGCGCCAGCGAGCTGCTTCGCCTCGCCAGCCAGGCAGGCAGGTGCTCGACGCCGGAGCAGGAGCTCGCCACGCAGCGCCCTGCCTCCCTGCTTCACCTCCCTCGCCGCCCGACGCGCTGGACGAGCTCCACGTCGTGCCCCCGACGCCCTGGACACGTCCATTCTCCCCCTGGCTCTCTCTCTCGCTCTCCAGCGCCATGGCCGCAGCACCCGTCGCCGCTCCGCCGTCATAGCCATAGCCACCGTCCTCCTCGCGCCACGAGACCTTGCCCAAGAGCTTCGCCGCCGTCGACTCCGTCGAGCAGGCCGAGCCCCGAGCGCTCGCTTGCCCTGAAGCCGCTGCACCGACCTCGCCCGACTCCGCCACCGCCGGAGATCCCTTTCACCGTCGCCGCCGCACCAGCTCGTCTCCGACCGCGCTGCTTGGCTCTACGAGATCTCTGTGAGCTTGGCCACCTCCCCATCCTCTCCTTTCTCTTCCTCGTGCACCACAGCGAGCGCATGAAGCTCACTCGCACGCACCGCCGCGGAGCTCGTCGCCGACGTGCTCCCGGCCTAACTCCGGCCACGCCACTGTGTCCACCCACTTCGCTGCATCACCAGGAGGCCAACGCCTCATTCCACGCACCTCGCCGTGCCCCGTAGCCTCGGGCGCACTTTCACCCGACTCCGGCGACCGCCAAAGTCGTCGTCGGCGATGATTCCGGTCACCCCGAGCCCAGCTGTTGCCACCGAACGCCGCGGAAGGATCTCAGCTACCCGTAGATGGTCTCCGCGCCTTGTTTGGTGGCCAAAACGAGCAAAAACACTTTGCTCCGCCGCATCTGACCTCGCCGGCGGCTAGACGCCGGCGCGTTGACCCTAACCGTTGACTTGTGGGCCCTGGTTGACTCTGATGAGTCAATGACAGGTGGGGCCCTTTTCTGTTAATCACTGGATTAGTTTAAAACTAATTAAACAGGTATAATTAATCACTAACCCCCTGGGCCCACTGGTCAGTTGACCTGGACCGGCTGTTGACTTGCTGAGGTCAGCATGACCTCATGCTGACGCAGTAATCTATTTTGCTGGATTTATTTTTATACAGAAAATCCAGAAAATAGTTCAAACTTCAAAAATTCATAGAAATTTATCTATAACTCCAAATGCAAAGTTTTATATATGAAAAATTATCAGAAAAATCCAACCTATCCAATGGAACTGGTTTCATGCATGTTAAAACAAGTTAAACCCACTGTTTAGGCATTATAAGATATTGCACTAATATGATCTTATAAATGCACTACCATTTGAATCTTTAGTTCAAATGGGGTCATTTTCTTCTGGTCTAACTTGCACAAGACCAGGACACATTCATATTGCCATGTCATTGCATGCATCATATTGTTGCATATTGTCATGTATTGATTGTGTTGCAATGTGTCATTCGTGGTAGGTTCTGCCTCCGAGGATATCTCCGAGTATCCAGTTGAAGGGCAGTATCCCACGACCACTCCATCAGGCAAGCAACCCATTGATCATTCCGATACAAACCCATGTTCTCGCTTCTGCTCTTGTTTACTGCATTAAGACAACGCGTTTCAAACTGCTGTGTGTTGCGGTAGTTGAACCCACTTCCTTTGCATGACCTGTCATTGCCACAGTAACTAGATGAAACCCACTAGCATGTGTAGGAGTTGTTTGAGCCAATATATGTGTGTGTGTTCCTACCATGCTATGCTTGCTATGCTTAGGGTTGTGTCAGGTCTGGTTCATCGGGATGATGATCCGGAGTGAAAGGTTGGGTCATTGTCGAAAGTGTGGAAGTGTTGAACACGATTTGGTAAAGGAATCGATGAGAGGCCATGTAGGAGTACATGGTGGGTTGTTTCATTGAGGCCGTCCTTAAGAACTGAGATCTGTGTTTGTGATCCATGATTCAGCTACTACCACACATTGGGCCCTGAAATATGACCCCGCTCGACTTCTTATCCACCCTTGTCCTCTGTCCAGGAGTTGCAAGTAGTTTCTGGTGTTTGTAGTATGCTGGGGGCCGCACGCGGTGCTGACCATCGGGGTGGGCTGTGTTGCGGTAGGCACGTGGCACGGTGTACCGACTCGCCCGTTTGGTGTCTCGGGAACCCTGTTCACATCGTTCGGGGCCGTTAGTGGAAACCTCGGCCGGACTCCCTGCGGATGGAACCCGAATAGGCGATAAACCTGGACTAGAGACTTGAGTGTTTAGGTAGGTCATGGTCTACACCCACGTCGGCTTTCGCTTGAAGACTGCCGAGCACATGTCGTGTGCAGACGCTAAGTGGTGGAAACATGTGTGAAGAAGTACACCCCTGCAGGGTTATAAATAATCTATTCGAATAGCCGTGTCCGCGGTAATGGACTTCTGGTTCGCTCATATCAGTTCATAGATAAGTTAAATGGATACTACTAAAAACCTCAAGATAAGTGTGAGTACCGCGGATGGCCCTCTCGTAGGATGGCGAGAGAGAATCCACAGTGGAGTATTGTGATGGTGATAGTGGACTCGTGTGCGACAAATGATTTACAAGTGGTGTCTATCGTAGGATAGCTTAGCCAAGAGTCAAAGCTGGCTTGCTGCAATAACCCCACCACCTTCTTGAGAATGTGCATGTATAGTAGGTTCCTGTTGTAAGACTTGCTGAGTACCTCCGTACTCATGTTGCTTTAATCATGTTTTTCAGACGACTGCACCAACCCCTCTGATGGGTTCTATGTAGACCTCGACGTTGACGAGTGACTTATCACCCAGGTGGTGATCCAAGACTTGTGAAGGGTCGTTGTAGATAGACAGGCTTTGTCAAGCCTTCTTTCTTTCTAGTGCCTGTACTCAGACTACTTTGCTTCCGCATGTGCTTGTATGCTTGTATGACTTGAGTGTTGGGTCATGTGACCCCTATCTGTATGTATGATATGTATGGCTCCTCGGAGCCTTCTAAATAAAGTACTTGAGTCGTAGAGTACTGTTGTGATGCCATGTTGTATTTACTCATATCGGGCATATTGTGTGTATGATTGAAATGCTTGGTATGAGTGGGATCCGACTATCTAGTTGTTTATCCTTGGCAGCCTTTCATATGGGGAAATGTAAGTCTTGTGCTTCTGAGCGATAGTAGTCCGCTACAGCCCGGTCCACCGGAGTCCTGCTAGCCCAGCACTACTGCTTGGACACTTGACTGGCCGGCATGTGTTTCACGTCGTTCCTATGTCTGTCCCTTCGGGGAAATGTCACGCGCTGATATTCGGAGTCCTGCCTAGCCTGCTACAGCCCAGGTTACCGGAGTCCTGTTAGCCCAGTGCTACAGCCCGAATGGATATGTTGATGACCGACATGCTCGATGTGATTCATGTTTGCCTGTCCTCATAGGCTAGCGCCGCTTCGGGTTCACGACTAGCCATGTCGGCCCGGGTTCTCTGTCATATGGATGCTAGCGACACTATCATATACGTGAGCCAAAAGGCGCAAACGGTCCCGGGCCAGGTAAGGTGGCACCCGTGGGAGTACCGTGCGTGAGGCCGCAAAGTGATATGATGTGTTACATGCTGGATCGATGTGACCTTGAATCGGGGTCCTGACACTCGAACCATAGAGATCTCTCTTTTCAGCAAGCTGGAACTCATGAGTATTTAGCCTCTCGAGGATATCAGCTGGGTCAAGTGACTTGTAATCAGCACGCTCTTGTATCATCAATGCCAGAGTATCAAATGAGGAATCAAGCGATCTCAGCAATTTCTTCACCACCTCATGGTCGGTGATGTCAGTGGCACCAAGTGCTTGAAGCTCATTTGAGATGTCTGTGAGGCGATCGAAGGTTTGTTGAACATTTTCATTGTCGAGTCTTTTGAAGCGGTTGAAGAGATTGCGAAGAACATCAACTCGAGAGTCATGCTGAGTTGAAACTCCTTCATTGACTTTGGACAGCCTATCCCAAATAAGCTTAGCAGTCTCCAAAGCACTCACTCTTCCATACTATCCTTTGCTCAGATGGACACATATGATATTCTTCGCTTGAGACTCGAGTTGCTTGAATCTCTTCACATCGGTAGCATTCAGAGAGGGTGAGACAGAGGGAACACCATTTTCCACAACATACCAGAGATCGTTATCAATTGCCTCAAGATGCATTCGCATCTTATTCTTCCAGTAGGGGTAGTCCGTCCCGTCGAAGGTAGGACACCCAGCAGAGACCTTGATCATACCTGCGGTCGACATAACTAAAACTCCAGGCGGTTAAACCAAAATCACACAGAACAAGGGAGTACCTCGCTCTGATACAAATTGAAAGTGCGTTATATCGACTAGAGGGGGGTGAATAGGCGATTTTTATGAATTCTTCACTGAGGATTTTGCTAGTGAGGAAATTCCTTAGCGAAGAACTACTTGCAGCGGAATAAGTACTCAAAAGTAAACATAACAGAAGACAAGCATAGTCATCATGATGAAATGAAGACAAGCACAGAGTACAGAAAGCGTAATCACAGGATAACACAAGATGAAGACAAAACAGGATGAAGAAATTGAACTGAGGAAATTGAGAAAGTGTTTAGTCAAAGTCTTCAAACACAGATATGACAAGCACACAACACAATACTGAGGAAATGAAAGAGTTGAGGAAATAGAACCAGTTGGCTTGGTGAAGACAATGATTTGGTAGACCAGTTCCAACTGTTGTCTTAGTTGTACATCTGGTTGGAGCGGCTAGGTATTTAAACCTGAGGACACACAGTCCTCACCGTATTCTCCTTGGACTAAGGTCACACAGACCTCGTCCAATCACTCGTGGTAAGTCTTCAGGTGACTTCCGAACCTTCACAAACTCGGTCACTCGGCGATCCACAATTCCTCTTGGATGCTCTAGACCATGACGCCTAACCGTCTGGAAGAAGCACAGTCTTCAAAGGTAACAAGCGTCGGATCCATGCAGGATCAATCTCTTCAGTGATGCTCAATCACTTTGGGTTTGTAGGTATTTCGGTTTGGGTTTTGGATTTTCCTCACTTGATGATTTTCGCTCAAAGTCCTCGGAGGATGGGATGCTCTCAAATGACAAGTGTCAGTTTCTCGCGGAGCAGCCAACCAGCTAGTGGTTGTAGGGGGGCGGCTATTTATAGCCTAGGGAGCAGCCCGACATGATAAGACATAAATGCCCTTCAATGATATGACCGTTAGGTGGAGAAGATATTTTGGGACAGCTGGCGCGTAGCACAACAACGGTCAGAAATTTGAGGTCCAAATTCCTCAGGGCTATCATCATCCTCACTGTGTAGGCAATCCGCACTGGCGAACTCCTAACTCCTCAGTAAGAACAAATTCCTCAGCAACCAGAAGAACTTCGTCTCTGTCACTGAAGAAATTGACTGAACTGTATGAGATTTCCAATGGCTTCACTCAAAGGGATTGGTAGGTGTAGGATTTGAGTTGAGCATCACATGGAAATTTTTCCTTAGTATTTTCTCGACCCCCTTGAACAGTACGATGTTTCCTATGACTCAAGAAAGAGAAAACGAAACTACGAAAACAAAAGTCTTCACGCTTCATGTTTCTCGAATGAATACCAAGTCTTCAAGGTCACACCAATTTCTTCACTTTTAAAGTCTTCAGAATACCAAAGTCTTCAGTCGAAGAACTTCATTTTTAGGGGTCGACTTTCTCTGTAAATATCAAACTCCTCGGAGACTTATAGACCTGTGTACACTCATAAACGCATTAGATCCTTAACCTATAAGTCTTCAATACAGCAAAATCACTAAGGGGCACTAGATGCACTTACAAGGAAGGAGAGGATAATGACCATATAAATACCAGCGTGTGATCCTTGGGCAAAAATAAGGAAGGTGAGCTCCTAAAAAAAGAAGGAGAGAACAACCTTGCAAAGATATTACGATGGCTTAAATAAGGAAGGAGAGTTCCTTTAAAAAAAAGGAGACAATAATATGTTGCAACCACTTGACATGAGTGGTGAGCTATCTCAGAAACAATGAACAATAAAAAAAAGATAATAATATGTTGCAAAGGAATTATAATACGAGGGCATGATCAATATACATAAATAAGGAAGGAGAGTTTGACAAGAAAGAAATGCCTTTAAGATTTGAAAATTAGGGCGGTCCTTTAGGGTCAGAATTGTCGTACAAAAATTGTATCAAAAGTATTGTATGTGTAAAAAAAAGTATTGTATGTGAAACTAAGAGGGTGCTTGGATACGTTTTAGTCCCATGACTAAAAGTAGTGGGACTAAAACTTGCTAGCCTCACCCATGCTTGGATCCAAATACTAAAGAGACTAAAATCAAGTTATTGAGCATTTATTATTCTCCAAACCATCCAATCATGAACTTGCATGTGTTAAAGTAGAGAAATTAAATGAGGGGAGAGAGAGCTAATCCATATTTTAGTAGGGTTCCCTTGACTAAAACTTTTTAGCCTCAAGACTAGTTCTAGTCTCCTTTTAGTCAGGGGTGCTTGGAACTTTAGCCTCTAAAAAAGACTATTTTTAGTCAGACTAAAAATAGTCCCTTGGATCCAAGCACCCTCTAACTAGGGATTGTCTGTTCAAATGTGAAGGAATTATAATTCATTATTTCTAGTGTACTAGAGATGGTCTAACAGAACCCTTTTAGCGAGATTTTTTTTCATGACAACTTACAAATAATGCCTTTAAGATTTGAAAATAGGGGGCCTTTTAAGATCAGAATACAACTTACAAATAATGCCTTTAAGATTTGAAAATTAGGGGGCCTTTTAAGATCAGAATCGTCATACAAAATTCGTATCAAAAGCATTGTATCTGTAGCATGCTTCTTAATGTAGAATTGGGAAAAGACTTCCTCGCCTGCGAGCGTTGCAACGCTCTGCAACGCATCTGGGGACGAAGCCATGTAAATCTCTCCTCACCCTAATTAATTTCTCTCCCCCGGTGAATTCAAGGGTGGGCCCACACTAACTAATCACCCCCTTAATTAAACTGTGGGGACCATACTAACTAATTTCACCCACCTGAATTCGCGTGAATTAGCCACGCCCGTTGCGCAACCTCCTATGTTGTCGGGTGGCATCATTCGGATGTTGTTGGGCCTTTCGATGGATACACCATTATATCTCCCGTTGCAACGCACGGGCATATGTGTTAGTATAACTAATGACTGCATTATTAGCTCATGTATAGTATAATAACATGTCTTTGTCCTCTTTTAACAACCTAGTAATTGTTTTGTTTTGTAAATCTAACATGAAGAATGTAGATGCATGGAGTTGTTAATACTTCCTTCGTACGAGTGAATAAGGCGCTCATGCGTCCGTACACAAACTACTAATAATGCTAGGCCTGTAAAGAATCTACAAATATTTACTTAACTTTTGAAACTATAATTCTCTCCCCTTGAATCCAACTTGGGTGGGGGAGTGGAGTTTCTCGGCCCGAGCTCAAATGAGCTCAGGTGAACAGTAAAATCAAAAAATATTTAAAAAGAAATTGATTGTTTTTCTGTGACAAACATTGACAAAGGTTCTAAGATATTGTAAATTTTCATTATGGAATCACATTTCTGAAAGGCATGGCAAACAGAATCGATACTTTGAATATGCTAATTTTGAAAGCACTTTGGAGCACTGATTTTGTTCTTTTTTTGCCACGACTTTCACAAATGTGATTTCATGATGAAAATTTTCAAGCTTTTAGAATATTTGTCACAAAAAATTCAGATTTTTTTTATTTTTTTTTCAATTTAATATTCATTCAAGCTCATTTAAGCTCAGGCTGAGAAGGTACTTTTTTGGGGTGGGCCACATCATCCCTCTATTGCCAATCATAATCCCTCACATTAGTTTGCACGTAAAAAATTGAAGTAGCCTTTTGTAGATGTAGCATTATTCCACAAACTTACAGTAGCATCCTAGTGGTTAGGTTGGTCAAAGTGGGGAGTAACTTGTACTAGTGTCATGCATAGACACTAGTCTAATTTACTACCTTCATAATGCAAAGTAACATAGTAATAGTATTATAGATGGCTTCATTTATTAGCCTGTAGACTCATCTTCTCTTGGGGAGCGCTATGACAGTAACATATTATGTTACTCTAAATACATCTCTCCTCATTAAATACATGTCACGTAAGCAAATTTGTTTTGGGATGCGCTATGTTACTAGCTAAGCCTCTCCTGAAGATGGGTCAGTGGTCCGATGACGATGGCGTCTTCTAAAACGTGTGCATGTGGTGTGCGCTTTAAGTAGGCTGCACCGGCTGTTGGTCCCGATACGTTATGTGGATGGATCATCGACGACGCCAGTTTTAGATATGGGGAGTAAGAGCACTCCACATTATCGAGTTTGTAAGTATCAATGGTGGCTTCGGATGGATCGATGTATGTTTTGTCAAACCTTTGTGGAATAATTAATAAAGATTGTTGTAAGCTTCGATTGATGCAGAGACCAGGGGTTTAACCTCCTTTCTAAAAATATGTTACTAGCTAAGTTACTCCCCCTATGACTAGCCTAGGAAGCGTCGTCCTGCTTTTAAGGTTGTGGGTTTGAGCTTGTTGAATGCACTGTTGTCTTTCAATTATTTCCTAAAGCGAGCGAACGGGAAAGTGGCACTCCTACCGAACTACTCCCACCGTCCCAAAATATAAGAACGTTTTAAACACTAGCATAGTGTCAAAAACGTTTTTATATTCTGGAACAGAGGGAGTAGTGATTAATCAGTTTATGGGTGATTTAAGGTATGGCAATATGACAATCCTGTGTACGGTTTTATCTCTGCCGAACTAGGTTTGGCTTTACCTGATTAAAGGTATGTTTGGTTTTCAGCCTAAGATTGCTATGCCTAAACTTAGTCATGCAACAACATCTTAGACGTGTGTTTAGTTCATTGCCACACTTGTGGCTTACCACACTTTTCTAATTGTATGGTCCACATATCATAGGTTCAATTTTTTTGCCAAATTTTGACATACTTGTGGTGGCCATTTTATTAGCCACAAGCAGATCCTAAATAAACAAGTTTCGAGTTCTTGGTCAATTCTCTGTGTACCATCATGTGTAACAATCTTGGCATGCATCGTCGCTCTAGGAGTATGGTACCAAGAAGATGCTGCGTGCTTGCCAGCTGCAAAGGTTGAACACCTTAACAATTGGCTAGCTTATGGCATGCCTCGGCTGGTAGCTAAGTACTATGATTAGCATATTGTAACGTGTCTTTGTCCTCTCTGGGTAAAGAATATGGCAGCTAGAATCAACCGAACTCAAACAAGAATGCGTGTCTCAAATAACAAAAACGGTGTACCAGGTCTGGTGATGGGGATGATGCATGTGATGTGACCTCCGGCCGGCTGCCGGCCTGTAATGGGTTCAATTTCATCCCGTTCCATTCTTTTTTCTATCTGCAGTACCGAAGACAGGGACAGCTACGACATAGGTGTGGACTGTGAAGCGATAAGAAAAACTATTGCTGCTTTGTAAATCTAACATGAAGGAGGATGTAGATGCTTCTTGTTTTTCTCTCAGCTGAAAAACATTAATCATCATTCGCAATAAAAAAACATTAACCGTCACTTGTTCGCCTTGTCTAGACTTGTTGGGCGCATTTTGGTATTGTAATTGATTGTGGTAATTTTGCCGGACTATTTTCACCAATTTATCATTCGGTCAACCAGCCATTTCTTGTCTTTGTGGCTATTTTGCACGTCCTATTGTAATGCAAGGTCATTTGTTCCATGATAGCGGTCTTTTCGTTGGCGATAAGTCCCATTCGTTAGCCGGAGGCAAGGTCAGAGAGTTCCCTAGGTAACACACACACACACATTTGTTGCCTCATCTCTACTACTATTAAAAGAGCCAACAAGGGGCAGACGAAAACTACCCTCCCACGGTAAACAACACAATCGGGGCGACGACGCGTCTTCGGGAGAGGATGAGAGGAGAGGGGAGGAGAAGGAGAGGCCTGGCGGCGGCTAAGGAGGTGCTCGCCGGCGAGCGGGCTCCGGCGGTCGCCTGGCGCGCGGAGTTGGATCGGGGCGCTTCCCCACGGCCGCGGCCGTACTCGCGACGCCACCTACCCCGCCGCCTGCCGCTCCTACCCACACGACGCTACCGCTCCGCTCCTCCTCCCAACGCGACGCTGCCAGCCCCAAGGGCGCCCACCCCGTCGGCCCTTCCCGTCACCCGGTCGCTGCAGCAGCGCCCTCCTGATGGCCCTCGCCGGCCCTCCCCGCCGTCTCCGCGCCGTACACGCCGTCTCCCAATCCGCAGCCAGGGGACACGCCAGCGCGCTCCCGGTGGCCCTCGCCAACCCTCCCCGCAGTCTCCGCGTTGTACCCGCCGTCTCCCCAATCCTCAACCAGGGAACACGTAAAGAATCTTCAGTCACGCGGCCGCCGCGCCGGAGGTCTTCCATCTCAGGTTTGTTTTGTTTACGGTATTTCCAATGTGATGTGGTGCTTCAACTTTTGTTCCAGAGCTCCTCAAATTGATGCAACCAAGGGTATGTCATGGATGAACGTTCTAGATTCTGAAGTTTATTGTCGTCGTTCTAACTTCATTGTAATTTTTCAGCGATGCACATCTTTACTGTCGAGTTTATAGTCATCAAGCAGTCCTTAATTTTAAGATGATATCAACATTTATATTCCTGGTTATAGGGTGTTGTCAAGAATTTCATCACCCACTACTTTCCCACCGAGGTAGTTTCCGCCTGCAGCCATGCACAAGTGTCGTCACCTACATCTCCTCTATGTGTTCCTGTCTCTCCATGCCGCACGAGGATGCAGTCATCACATCCTTGAGTAGGTAATTCATCAACTGATGGCTTTTCTCCCTGCTGTGACTTGCATCTTTCTACCTTGCTTCAAATTTAATCTGATTGGGACTGTTTGATTGAATGTCAAATAAAGATCAACTTTATCTCTGATTGATTCATGGAAGTGCAAGCTGAATTATATTATGAATATTCTGATTATTACTTACAAGTGATATTCTAACACACTGTCTTTGGTTTAATAGTTTGCAGGTGTTTCTTGTAGTGATGTTAACCCCATAAAAAAGGACTCGCAGATGCTAAAAAAAAAAGGACTCGCAGGTGGACATCTGATATAAATAATCAGGTACTTCTTTCTCATTATCAAATTCAATGGATGTACTGGTTGTTTAAAACTGAACTATCAACACTTTATTCTCTTCTTTTCTCCTATCACATGATATATTCTTAACAAAGTATTTGATGCCATTTATTACCTTGGAATGAGAGATTGCACTGCTTATACAGGATATCTTGCAAGCCTTGCAATTTTTATTGACATATTTTATAAATGAGTTATAGGTAGTTGGAATTTTCACTGACATATTCTAATGATATTCGGATTGCACTCTTGCTGCCTCTTGATTTTATATGTTTAGAGTAATATCCACCCATCATGTTCAAGCAATTTCTCTATTGCTAAATCAATCCCAAAAAATGTCACCAATGTGTAAAAAAACAAACTGATTATGTTCTTTTAAGTTTCTTCTGAATATGATTGTTGTCCCCATTTGTAGATTGTTGACACCCTGCCCTGTTACATGTACAGTGGAAGACTTCTCTTTTTTATTGACTCTGGATCTAAAGAAGCGTAAGCATGTAGAGGAACTGGTGGTCCACCTTGCTGCTGCAAATGGACTGCCCGATTTTATCCATGTGTTGGACTAGATGATATTTGATGATTTGAACCTTGCAACGGTACGGTTTCCACAACACTATGTATGATCTAAACAATGGCTGAAAATATTTATTGGAGCATTTGTTTCAAACAAATTTGTTGAAAGATATTTCTAATATTTTAGTGCATTTGATATATTTTAGATAGTACTGCTTTAATGTGGTGTGGTACAGTTTGCCTTCTGTTATAAACTTCACACACTTCTAAAAAAATATGCAAGATAATTTCCCTTTCAGCTAGCAAATGGGTTAAATCCATGTACACATCAGCACTCAGTTTAAGTTTTGAACTGCAGGGGCGTGAGACTGCAGCAGGCTGTGTACATAAGCAGGGAGTTGAGGGGCAGAACTGAAGGTAGACTCGGGTGCAGTTATCTACTCCTTCTTGCTTTCACTAGAAGAGTGTATTACGCGGTGAAAGCAAGATCATGCTGTACAGGCGTGCCAGCTGTGAGAAATACAGTGATGGCTCTGTCTGAGTTCTCTAGCCCTCCTCTGCAATTACAGGTTTGGGTGCACACTCCGCAGATGATGATGGTTCAGCAGAGATAGCATTGCTCTGTATTACATAACTATGTTCTGTCAGTCAAGTATCGTTACGATGCAATAGGCAGAGGCTTCAAAATCATCTACGGAGTAAGCGATAGGAAGCCGTTGTGCAATAAATGTGCTCATATAGACGAACGCCGTTGGTACAAAATCTCGATTACATCGGCCCATATCATCAGCGCACATCAGAGCCGGCTTACCAATGTCGGATGGCATCGGTTTTACTACTCCACAGATGTGGGTCATCGGCCAAGAGAAAAGATGGGATAACAAATATTATGGATACAAGATGGCAGCATATAACTTTGCAATTTTATGATTTGTGATCCGGTAGATTTTTGCCATGCGGAGGGCTGATGATTCTGGCTATATGCACTGGAGTTTAATCCATGTTTGTGAACTAATTAGATATCTATCTATGTGAATTTGGAGATACATATGTGTTTAAGATGATTTGAGAGTGCCCTTACCGGTCATGCTAATTCGATTGTTCTAATTTGTGTTCCTTTTTTACTTAACTGACATGTATTTTCACCATTAAGTGTAATAATTAATAATGGTTGTGTTCCACAGTGCAATACACAATGAATGGGATTTTCCTTGGCATGAGGTGGGATGCCATCGAATTACTAAGTTTTTTTTGGTTGTCCGTTTCATGTGTTAGTTCTGTATTGTACCAATGTTGATTCAAAAAAATGCAGGGTACTGCAATGATGAACGTATGATTTTGGTTGTTCCATAAAATTAATAAAATATAGGACATTGAAATGTAGGGGTTGAGGTTTAGAGTTCTACTGGAGTTAAACAAATTTTACGTGAGGATCTTTATAGGTGAGTCCCTATACATAGATTGATGGGAAATATTTTTGGGGACCTATGAGAGTTTCTCTGACTCTGGTAATCCTCCCAACCATACCCGTTTATGGTAAGCAATATATTTTGTTACCCTTTCAGTTATCTTTTATCAATTTTTCTTTAGCAAAATGAACTTCATCATATTCATCCACAAAAAAAATCAACTTCGTCATAAAACTGAGTTCTGCTTCGAGCACGCCCATGACGGTCACACAAAAGAGCCGGCAAGGAGGTAGCGCGAAGTACATGTTTGACCGCAACAACCCCCAAGCATGTGTCCCGTACCTGATGACAAGGTGATCTGAATACCACTCATGCCATGTAGGCTTGGGAAGAGGATAAGTAGAACCCATATTAATTGGTAGGGGGCGCAAAGATTTTGTTTTACCCGTTGCAACGCACGAACACATTTACTCGATTAAGCATAAACATAATTCAGAAGACATCTTTTATATTTAAGAGACGTGTGTTGCACGTGCATGCTTACTAGTATTTCTTATCACAGAAATAAATTAATTCTATATCACTTAAACAAAATCCCATCCTCAACTTACTCCCTTCACGGCCACGTTTCTCCGGCATTGAAATCGGCGAGCCGTGGCAATCACACCTTACTCATGGCCGCCCTTCCCACCCACATGCCGCGGCCACATACACTCTTATAAACTAGGCACTTTCAAGTCCTCGTGTCTAACTTCAGTTTTTGCACTTAAAATTGCCTTCAATATCTTTTCAGGGGTTGGAGACTTTTTTTTTCGAGAATAGTGGATTTAAATGATTCTATAACAGTGGTCTAGAAAGCAGCGCCTATGTGCCGCTTGCTGTGAGACAAACAACTTTTTCTTAGATTCAGTAAGACAAACAACTGCCTCACCTACAGGGCGCCATGATGGGCCGGCCCAGTAGGACGTGAGTTGTCACACTGATGTCATTTGAATTTACTTTTCCGTGTTATTTAGTTTTATTTATATTATAAATGCATATATTTCAAAAAAATACTTATATCAGAAATTAAAATCCATGATTTTGAAAAATTTAATCATAGAATAAAAGCTGTATAGTGCAGTTTTAAATAATGTTGATAACTTCATAAAAAATATTTTTCACAATGAAAAAGGTTCCTGTGTTTCAAAAAAAATGATGCGATTTTCTTTTTCAAAAATATGTGTATACAATGTGAAAATATGTTCCTGTGTTTAAAAAATGATGTGATTTTTTTCTAAAATGTGTACCAATGTAAAAAATATCTCTATAATGTAAAACAAAAGTTATGTACCATTAAAAAATGTACATGAGATTGTATGGAAATATTACTGCATTGAAAAAGACCTTTGTTACATTTTTAAAGTTTTATATAGAATGTAAAAAATGTTTATGTAGGTTACAAAAACGTTTATTTCCATTAAAAGATGTACGTGATATTAAAAAAATGGACTATTTCCATAAATGTCCATGAAATTTTCGAAAAACAATTATACAATGTGAAAAATTGTTTCGTGTAGTATAAAAATGGTTTATTGCCACTAAAGTATGTACAATGTGTATATGAAAAATATTAACGTCGTCTATTGAAAAAGTTTTCAAAACATGTATTTTAAAACAAATGTACATCATGCGTTTTAATAATAATATCCAACATGTATTAAAAAATGGTTCACATGTGCTCTAAAAATATACATTGCATACTAAGAAAAAGCAGACACGTGTTGAAATAAAGATAAAGATAAAAACCGACAAAAAAGCAATATGAAAAGCAAATAAAACCGTAGACGCAAGAAAGAAAAGAAAAAATGTATAACAAATGAAGAAAGAAAAACCATAAAATCCAATGAGAAAAAAAAAGAAACAAAAATTAAATGGAAAAGTAAACAAATAAAACCAAGAAACAACAAAAAAGCAAGGAAAAAAAACCGTACCAGAGCGAAGCTACATCGCGATACTATTGGCTCAGCGGCGCTAATGGACGGGCCCGCTAGTCATCGCCAGTAGGCGATTAATCGGTACGGGCGACATATAGCATTCGCAGAGAGCAACTAGTTAACGAGCGCTCCTTCGCGAGCCTCGCAGCAATCAGCGCCACTTGGCGCGCTCTCAGCCATTCGCCACGTGTCGTGCTCTGGACGCTCCCTCCGGATTTTTTTTTATTTTCCCGCACGCGTTTTCGGCTTTTTAAACGGTTTTTTCCGGGGGTTTTCGATGTTTTGGTTTTCCCCCGGTCTTCCTTAGCATTTTATCAAAAAAAATTCAAAAAAAAAATTACGCGAAAAGACGCTTTTCTTTCTTTTTCTTTCGCGAGAGTCATGGTTTTTCTTCCGCGAGAGGCACGGTTGTGCTTTAGCGAGAGTCACGGCCGTGCCTTTCGGAAACGAAAAAACGCATTTTCTACTTTTTTTCTTTCGCGAGAGTCACGGTTATGCTTCCGCGAGAGGCACGGTTGTGCTTTCGCGAGAGTCACGGCCATGCCTCTCAGAAAGGGAAAAACAAAACGTGTTTTCTGTTTTTTCTTTCTTTCGTGAGAGTCACGATTTTGCTTCCGCGAGAGTCACGATTTTGCTTCCGCCAGAGGCACGGTTGTGCTTTCGCGAGAGTCACGGCCGTGCATCTCAGAATGGGAAAAAAACGGGTTTTCTGTTTTTGTTTTCTTTCGCGAGAGTCACGGTTTTGCTTCCGCGAGAGGCACCGTTGTGCTTTCGCGAGAGTCACGGCCGTGCCTCTCGGAAACGAAAAAAACGTGTTTTTTTGTTTTTTTCCTTCTACGAGAGTCACGGATTTGCTTCCACGAGAGGCACGGTTGTGATATCGTGAGAGGTACGGGCGTGCCTCTTTCTGAAAGGGAAAAAACTCGTGCTCCCGGTTCGATTTTTTCGTCCGGTTTTTTCATGAAAAAAAAAGTTCGTTAAAACCTATCAACATGGATTCTAGTTTTGAAGATCTCGATGCGAGAAATCCAACAGTGAAAATGGTTCGAGATTTGGACACGCGGTTTAAGAGATAAAATGTTTTAAATAAACGGATCTACGAAAAAAACTCCCAGGTTGCGATAAGTGGCGCGCTGCATGTGCGCCACTTATCGTGACCTAGGAAGGTGTACTGTTCTTTGCAACAAGTACTCCTTAATTAGTGATTTCGACTAGTATTTCTCAAAAAAAAATCCTAGACATTGTCGCACTGGGCCACTGGGCGCTGGCTCTCCCTCTGAGTCGACGCATCGCGAGCGCTCGTGCAGGAAACAGGATGGGTAAGATGGAAACAGGATTCTCAAAAAAAATGGAAACAGGATCGTCGGTTAAAAAAAATTCCGGGAAGAGCCTCAAGAGCGCGATATATGGCGAATGGCTGAGAGCGCGTCAAGTGGCGCTACTCGTTGCGAGGCTACAGCTCTGGTTAACTAGTTGCTCTCGTCCACAGCGCCCCTAAACTTTATTATCTCAGCAGTCAGCACCCCAGTTTTCGGCCCATCCACGAAGCCCAGACAAGGCCTAAACGGCCCGACGGCGACGGCCCACGTATCAATGAAAGGGCAGCAGCCCAAGCGGTTCGCTGTTCGCACCAGCAGCCACCTCTCTCTCTCCAGGCCGAGTCGCAGCGCCGCCGCCCATGGCCGCCGCCGCCACCGGAACAGGGGGCCAGACCCTCGGCCGGAGCAGCTTCTCGCGCGCCAAATCTTCGAAGACCGCCTCCTCCTCTTCACCCTTCACCCCCTCCGGCGTCAAGCTCGGCCCCAACGGCGCCGCCTTCGTCTCCTCCGGCATCCCCGACCTCGACAGTAAGCATGTCCCTGCTCATACCCTCGGTTCAGATCAAGCAAATATTTTTGATCGAGCTTAGTTTCAAAGAACACTAGGAACCGACTGAGGCCATATCTGTATTTCAAATCTTGCGTTTTTATTGTGAACTGTCAAGTAGATACCTAAATTGCGTTCACAATATGTATGATGAAAATTGAAAGCTGTGGTCTTGAGGTCAGGGGAACGAAAGATTTTGAACTGGGAGAGAGAATGGTCTGCTATGGAAGAATGGCTATGTGCACTGGCCAATTAGGTGGCTTGGTTGGTGCTCATCAGGCCGTCGTGACTTACCAGCGTTTCTGTCGCAGGGATCCTGGGCGGCGGCTTCCTCCTCGGCTCGGTTGTGATGGTCATGGAGGACTCAGACGCGCCGCACCACCTCCTCCTGCTCCGGGCCTTCATGGCGCAGGGCGTCGTGCACAAGCAGCCCCTGCTCTTCGCCGCGCCTATGAAGGAGCCCCGCTCGTTCCTCGGCGCGCTGCCTGCTCTGGCTGCGTCCTCGAAGGAGGATGCCCGGCAGAGGGCGATGGCGGGCGGAGCAGCTGGCGATGGACGAGCAAGTGTATGTCTGTCTTGTGGAAGGAATGTGTTTTGTGGGGAATATGTGTTCTGAACATGTTTCCTTATTGATCTGGATATGTACTGTAATTGTGCAGGATGAGGGTTTGAGGATAGCTTGGCAGTACAGGAAATATTTCGGGGACGAGAGGAATTCCAGTGCTGAACACAGAGGTGATGTCGAATACTCCCTCCATCCAGAAATACTTGTCGTAGAAATGGATACAAATGGTTGTATCTAGAACTAAAATACATCTAGATACATCCATTCCTCGGACAAGTATTTCCGGACGGAGGGAGTACTTCCCTTCCCTTTGTTTACTTGATGGTTAGTTGTCATAAAGAGCCATTGTCTCTGTCAAAAAGGAAAATTGGACGGTGTTCTAGAAAATTTGAAGATGAAAAGAAGTATCACATTGTCAGAGTTGTGGCCCCCTGATGCTAACGGAACAACAGCTATATTTGTGCTACCTGTTATAGTTTACTTGTATAAGCATCATTTCTAGGGTTGTTATGTAGTTTAAACTATTGTTACTGTCTTTTGAGACGTTTTTTTAAAACAGCTGAATTATTATTTGGCAAATGTTGCAGACAGCAAGCAGGAATTTAGCCATGATTTTGATTTACGGAAGCCCCTGGAACGGCATTTACTTAATGCACAGAATATTGAATGTTTGAGCACTCAAGATGTGGATACTCTCCATGATCTCCAGGATCGTTCTTCTGCTTTCTTATCCAAACATCAAAGGTGAGGTTGATTCCTGGATATATTGTTGAGCTTGTTATCACAGAATGATCTGCCTCAAGATGACTATGATTGTTTAATTAGCACAAAACTGGAGTTGTATACGATCTGATGCATTTTGCCTTATTGCTTCTGACATATCTCGTGTTTTGTGCATTCAGAAAAGAGGGTGGGAATCTGAGTGCAGGGCGTATTGCTATACAGTCACTCTGTGCACCACAGTGTGGATATTTTGGGAAGGCAAGTTTTTACTTGAAATGATGTGTGCTGACTGGTTGATGGCTTGATGCAGCACATTCAAAGTTTGAAGCCAAGTTACATGCTTCCTCCCTTCCAACTCAGTTTTGACATATTATATTATTTATGCATTGCAGGACTGGGACATGGTCTCGTTTCTCAGATCACTGAAGGCCATGGTGCGCTCATCTAACGCCGTTGCCATTATAACATTTCCATACACAGTCCTATCAGATTCTTTCTGCAAGAGATGGCAGCACCTAGCAGACACGCTGCTGTCAATAAAAGCAATCCCAGGCAAGCCTAACACTTCAGAATCTGTTTTCCTGATTGCAACTTTGACTGCCGGCCATGCATGGCCTGATTGTTCATTGCCATGATCATTAGATGAGGACAAAGACTTGGCGAAACTCCTCACGGGGTATCAGGATATGGTTGGTTTTCTGCATGTTCATAAGGTAGCACAGACCAACAGCCAGGTACCCACCCAAGTAAACATAGGCTCATAGCTGCTGTAAACAAAACTCGCGCTCTTCTGTTTTGACGACGCCGTTTACATCGATATGCAGGTTCCTGTGATATTAGAGGCATCTACATTTTCTCTAAAGCTGCGAAAGAGGAGGTCGCTGGTGCTAGAACGGCTGAATCAGGCCCCAGTGGACGGGTCGAGCGGGCCCTCGTCTGGTGGATCAGGCAGTTGCTCCTCGTCGACGCAAGGCTCGCAGCTCGACTTCTAGTGGGACTCCTGGAGCTTCCCTTCGAGAATAGAGGGAAGCATCTACTGTTCTTCAGCTTATTAGGATACTGGAAACAGGACGTAGCTCAGAAAGGCTCCTGGTTGCTGTGTGTATTTGTTACTGAAGAAAATGCAACTTTTAGAGGTTTTGTTTTGGTTTTGCAATGGATCATTCAGTTGCTGATACCGCTTTCAGCACTTATACCTGTATTTTAAAAGATTTAGATCGTACATGATATGCTGGTGATGACACATTTAGTACATTTGTGTGTTGCTGATGTGATATGCTGGTGATGACACATTTAGTACATTTGTGTGTTGCTGATGATACAGATAACCTCTGAAGATGTTATGCAGAAACATGTGGTAGATGTAAACAATCAGACATGAAAGAGAACATCATGTTCCATGCTTCTAGAGCTGAGTTGCAGAGGTGCACACATATTTACAAGGTTTTGGCAAGGTAGAAAATTTCAGCCCTAAATATACACAAAACATCACTTGTTCAAAGCGTCACATAATTGAGATACTTCAGGCTCCATCTAACACTGCTTTTGCAGTTTTACCCAGAAGGTGCAGCCCCATCTCTGAAAAGCATGTTTGCGACAGGTGGAGGGAGCCATGCCGTGCCGACACTGTTGTGCACTTCCTGCTGCTGAACTTTCTGAGGATCACCGCCCTGATCGGAGACGCTGGCGACCTTTCGACTCCTTGGCCTTGTGATGCTCTTCCCAACAAAGACACCTAGCTTCATAGCAGTAAAGAAACCTATGGCGATGAACAGAGGCCTCACCGCCCAATGGAAGTCCTCGAGGTGCTCATACTTCTTCACAACCCCCTCGCACTTGTCGAAGCTCACCACCTCCACCTCAGAAGGGTCGGCCAAGCAGCTGCACACTTCGCCAAGGCTGAATTTGCCAGGGAAGGTCACAACAAGGCATCCATTCGAGAGTATCTGCGAAATACGACCTGTGGCAAACACTCCGCCTCTCTTTCGTGGCCATTCAAACCGGGGGCTTGATGTGTTAATTCTCAGCCTCACAAATTGTCCCACGCAGTAGGCTTCGGCCATTTGCAGATCTGAATATTCCCCCTTCCAGAGGGTGTCCATTCCTATCAAACCAACATACACGGTGCCATTACGGTCAATGCTATGAAGAATTCCGACCTGAGACCGCTTCTTGTCTTCCTCCCTAAGCCTCACCCAGTCTCCGGCAGCGAAACCATAGGTCACCCTCTCCACTGTCGAGGAGCGGACCTTCAAAGGGTCATGTATTCCATGGACTCGTACAAGAATGTAGCTATCACGTTCTCCATCCTCCATGCCAACTATGGTTCCATCAGGGATTTCCATTGTTTCAGGAGTACAAGAGTTTTTAACCTTTCTCGAGCGGACCTTGTCACCAACTTGCAGCTTATCCTTAAAGTGTGACCAATTAGTGTGACTTGGCACTACTGCCCTTGGGTTTTCAGAACTATCCCAGCCATTGTTGTCATAATCCACATCTTTAGCACTGAAGAAATGAAAAAAGAAAACAAATTTAGGGGCGATCACCCATCCATCCAATGGCAGTTTAACCAAATACTGCAAGTTGATAATGCAGAAGTAGAAAGAGAGTTTTAGCATGTTACCTTTCAAATGCTTGTAAGATATCTGACATCAAGGGGCGATCCCGAAAGTCATACTCAAAGCAGCTAGAAAGGACATTCTCAACCTCTGCAGGTAAGTTGTACGGGAATATCGGTTTCTCTTTCTTCAGGACAACCAACTGATAAATCTCATCTGGTGATTTGCCACGCCAAGGCTGAACGCCAGTGAACATCTCAAGAATGCTGCAGGCAAAGCCCCATGAATCTGTCTCGTAACTAATTGGACCTCTGATGTTTGGTTGCCATTGCTCTGGGGCCATGTAATTTGGAGTCCCAAGTCTCTGGATAAGCTCTGGGTTTGGCAGCGACAGCCCAAACAGCAAGGATGGAATCCCAAAATCCCCCAACACAGCATGGTCATGGTCATCAAGGAGAAAATTGCAAGGCTTGAGATTAAGAACAAATATTCCCCTGGAGTGTAGGTCCAGCACACCACGCGCCAAATCGGCGCCATATCTGCAAGTTATAAGAATTCATAAGCATTCTCAAAAGTCAACAGGATCATGTGCCTGCACTAAGGTGATAAACTATATCTGCCAGTTAATCAATCAACACGTTCACTGGCAGAAAGTTGGAAACTGCATGCTTAGGTGACACTTCATCTAAAGAACTGTATATTTGCCACTGGTAAACTGTATTCTTAAGATAAGCCGACGAACATTCAGTATTCAGGACATCAAATATGTTCAAAACTGTGGGGACTTCCACCATACCTTAAAACATCTGACAAAGGGAGCCTTCCACCTTTAAGCCGAGCCATCTTGTCCCCGACGGATCCTTCGTAAAACTTCATCGCTATGCAAAGCTGAAAATCCATGAAACAAAAATTGAGCCACAACACCATCTTTCATTCACAGGCGACCCAACAGCAAGGCTATGCCAGACAAAAACATACCCTCCCATTCTGCGTTGAGATGCCATGTAGGAAGCAGACATTGCCCAGGCCCTGGCATTTGCCGAAGACCTCGTCGAACCTCGCCGAGAACACCTGCAGCTGGTCGTCCCTGACCGGGTGCAGCATCTTCACGGCGACCTCGTGGTACCGGTCATAATCCTCCGTCCTCTGGTGGTGCGTCGCTATCCAGACGTCCCCGAAGGGGCCTCTCCCTATCCGGTGCTTCAGATTCAGCACCACCGGGTCGATCCACGGGCTTATCTGGCTCGGGCCGGAGAAGACCGTCCGGTAGTGATCGGGGTCCTTCTCCAGCAGCATGTACTCGAACGATTCGGTGTCGGTGGACTGGGAGCCTGCCATCCCTGCAGTCAGAAAATTCACCATTGATTTCTCAACAACAGGTACAGAGTACAGACTGCAGAATCACCAAAAGATTGTAACCTGGGGGCTTGTACTCTCACTCCTCAATAATAATCTCTTGTTTCTCGGGCACAGCTCAAGGGAGAACGACTAGAAACAAGATCCCTACTATGACATTTACACTCAACTGTAAAACTGGGAGCTTGGTGCAGGCTGCAGGGGATGCGCAAAATTCAGCGCATGCCAGGCGCAGATGCAAGCTCAAAAACCGTAAGAATCACTCAACCAATCTCGCACAGGTCAACGGCCTGGCCTGGATCACGGACAAAATCAAGAATCCGGCCACGGAGAGCAAGAACCGCTCGGCCAATCCGGCGAGCATCACCCAGACAGCCGGCATAAAAGTACAACAATAAAAGGGTAAAGAACCTGCATCAGCGGAGAATCTTGAATCTACAGAAGAGACGGGGGGCTCACCTGTCGCCTTCTCCATCTGCCTTTTCCGCTTTTCCCCGCCTCTAATCTGAATCCTAAGTGGCGTCGGCGAACTGGGTTTGCTGGGTGAAGAAAGTGCTGAAAAAGAAACCTATGAATCGGCTGCGGCTGCGGCTGCTGGAGTGGTGTGGATTCGAGGAGGCGACATGAGCAGACCTGCACTGGAGGTTGGGTGGATGGTGCGAGGGGGAGGAGGGGAAAGAGGGGGAGGGGGAGCGTGCTTGAGGAGGAAGAAGAGGGCGGCGGTTGAGCGGTGGAGAGCGGTTTATATGGAAAGGATTTCCTCGGCTCGCCGCCCGTTACCTTTTCCGTTGCTGCCTTCGGCTTTCCTTTTTCTTTTGGTATAATTTTTGTCTTTTTTATGAAACCTAGGTTTTTTTAGGAAATACTTCCGATCTATTCATCAGCTGTTAAGGTGGTATAATTTTTGCCTTTTAGTGAAACTTTGGTTTGATTGTATTTATACTGATTGAATAATTCTTTTTAACTGGTTTTGAATGATCTGTAAAGTGTGTATGGTTTCAACCACATATACCAACATATGGCACATTTTCCTGCACGTTCGCCTTCGTTTCCTTTGTACATAACCTCCCCCACCCCCACCCCCCATCCCCACCGCCGGTCGAATCCTGGCTGCTTGCTCGTTTGCCATTGCCTCTTCTTCAATCCTCACCTCCTCCGTACATCGCCTCATGATTGCTTCCACGACGCCACCTCGAGCAGCCTCCACCCCCTCCCCCCCGGGGTCTCTTAGAAGAAAAATGGTCGTGTTGTGCAAGGTGAGTAGCTCGGTGATGTAGATTACTATCAGGATTTTTAGAGGAAGAGTAGGTGATTCGTATGGTAGGGGATAAAGCCAAGAGAATAAAGAACGAAAGTGTGGAGACTGAGCATGTTCAATGGGGTTAGTTTCATCCATATTGACTTTTTTGTGTGAGATATTTTTAATCTATTCATCTTCAGTCATGGCAGTACAAAGAACACCAGTAAGTAATAAAAATTACAACCAGGTCTGTGGACCACCTAACGACGACTATAACCATTGGAGCCAACCCAAGGCACGTCGCCGTTATCGCTCTCCCGCCAGAGTCAGACAAACCTTGTTGCACTAAACATTTGGGGAAGTTGTCTTGCTAAGACCCCATGGAACCAACGCATTAGAGAGCAACCATCGCCAATGAAGAAATTCATAGATCGGAAGGATCAAGCCTGTAAACACCCAAACAAAGATGAATGAAGACCAGATCCAAATAGATCCACCAAAGACCAGCATTGACTGAATCCCCTGAGATCCAACGGAGGCACACTTCCACACGCCCTCCGACAAAGTTAGACGCACCATCGAGATGGGGGAGAACATGCATGTGAGACACTATTCCTACTAGGGGCATTATTACAGATTGACTCTGCGGCTAATGTCACTACAAAGTGAATATTTGTGTATTGAGGAATGGAGGGAGTATAGTGTGAGAGCCCCTCAATGAGACATGTGGACTTTTTTTTGGGGGGGGGGGGGGGGAGGGGACATGTGGTAGTACAACCGCACAAGATATGCTTGGAGCGAGCATGCGGAGGAATGCGGGTGGTTTATTGTCTTCTATCTTGAATAAAGAGAACACTATGAATTGTGTCCACTTTTAAATGTGTTCTTCATTTTCTTAATATGTTCTATATAGGTTTGTGTAAAATTCCTTGAAATTTTGAACCATTGTTTTTTTCCCTCTAGCTAGAACACCACAGATGTCATGAGTGAGTAGATGTGCTTGGACTCCAAGAGCAATTATCGGAAATAGCATGCCTTGTCTGCTCTAGGTATCCAAAGTGACAGGGGTGGCCCCATGAAAAATATTCAGCGGACCCGCAAAAAAAATTATTCAGCCAGGAGGGATTTACATCTAACGTCATATAGGATCGCTGGAATAGGTGACTGTGCAGCTGCTTCTGGTGAATGCCATTTTTTTGCAAAGTTTAATAGATGAGAATCGAACCCATGCCCTCCTGTGTGTGCCAGAATGCCCATAGACACCGGGCTAGGAGGGCGTTTGTGAACCATTTCTGTTTAAAATGCCATATATATCCCGAAAATCTATATTTTTTTTCATTTTCTCACATGGGAGTTATATATTTTTATAGCATGACATTTTTTAAGAGGATGACATTTTTTATTTTAATGGCATGGCAGTTTTATTACTAAGTGCATGGCATTTTTTATAAAAATGATTTTTTTTCATTATTAAGAGAGGGCATTTTTTATATTAAGAGATGGCATTTGTTGTTATTAAGAGAAAGCATTTTTTGTTTATTAAGAGTTGGAATTTTTGGTATTAAGAGTTGAAATTTTTTATATTATTTACAAGAGATGGCTTTTTAAATATTTTATAAGAGATTGCATTTTTGCGTTAAAGAGATGGCATTTTTTGTAAATTAAGAGATGGCATTCATATATTAAAAGATAATTTTTTATAAGAGATGGCATTTTATTATTTAAGAGATGGCAATTTTTATTTAAGGGATGGCTTTTTATATTTAGAGATGGCTTTTTTATATTTTTATTAGAGATGGCATTTTATTGTTAAGAGATGGCATTTTTTGTTTATTCAGAGATGTCATTTTTATATTTGGAGATGTTTTTTATATTTAGAGACGGCATTTTTATAATTTTAAAAGAGGTGGCATTTTTTATTAAGAGATAACATCTTTATATTTAGGGATGGTATTTTTATTACTTTTTATAAGAGATCCCTTTTTTGTGTTAAGAGATGGAATTTTTTGTTTATTAAGAGATGATATTTTTTTGTATTTAGAGATGACATGTTTACTATTAAGGGATGTATTTATTTTGAAGAGATTTCATTTTTATTATTTAAGAGATGGGATTTTTTTATTAAGAGAAGGGTTTCATATATTTAGAGATGGCATTTTTATTAGTTAAGAGACGGTATTTTTTTATTTAAGAGAAGGGTCTCATATATTTAGAGATGGCATTTTTATTAGTTAAGAGATGTCATTTTTTTGTTAGGAGTTGGCATTTTTATTGTTTAAAAGATGATATTTTACATGAGATGGCATTTTTATGGTAAGAGATGACATTTTTTATTTAAGAGATGGCTTTTATATTATTAAGAGATGGCATTTTGGTTTTTCTATGTGGCGTTTTTTGTTTATTAAGAAATGACATTCTTTTATCATGGCATTTTTTGTTTTTTGGTCTTAAAAAGAATGTTCTCTAATTTTTAAAGCATGACATTTTTCACTTTTTTAGATGTAATCTTGTAGTTACGCCTGGAGCCCTGGTACCGGGGGGGGGGGGGGTAAAGGTGCCACTGGTTAGCTCAACTGCGACCTCCGTAGCGAACAAAACCGTTCACTTGTAGCAATTTTGTGTTAAGAGATATAATTTTTATTTAAGAGATTTCTTTTTATATTTAGAGATGGCATTTTTATATTTTTATAAGAGATGGCATTTTTTTGTTTAATAAGTGATGTCCTTTTTATATTTAGAGATGGCAATTTTAATTATTTTCAATAAGAGATGGCATTTTTTGTTTATTAAGAGATGAAACTTTTATATTTAGAGATGGCATTTTTACTATTAAGAGATGGATTTTTAAAAAAGAGATGGCGTTTTTTGTTAAGAGATGGCATTTGTATTATTTAAGAGACGGTATTTTTTTATTTAAGAGAAGGGTTATATATATATTTAGAGATGGCATTTTATATTTTGTAATAGATGGCATTTTTTATTTTGTTATAGATAGCATTTTTGTTTTAAGAGATGGCATTTTTTTTGTTAAGTGTTGGCATTTTTATTATTTAGAAGATTGCATTTTTTATTTAAGAGATGTATTTTTTTATACGAAATGGCATTTTTGTGTTAAGAGATGGCATTTGGTTTTTCTATATGGTGTTTTTTATTAAGATATGACAATTTATTCGATGATGGCATTTTAACCGATGGATTTTTTTATTTTTGGTCTATAAAAAGGAATTGTTCTCTAGTTTTTACCACATGGCTTTTTTTCATTTAGGCATGTAGACCTGTTCTATAAAAAGGAATTGTTCTCTAATTTTTACAGCATGACAAAAGCGTTCGCCAGTGGATCCACCAGCCAGCGAATGAAACGACAGCTGGAGCCTCCCTCGCTGACGACCGGACGGATAAAGGTGTCCAAAGTTTATAAGTATTTTATGAGTGGGGCTCTGAAAAGCGATGAAGAAGATATACTACTGTGGATAGCATGCCTTGACCTGCTTTTGAGACTTGAGCACTTTTTATTAAGATGACACAACCATTTGATCATCGGTGTTGGTGCATACTACCTTCGTCCTGGTTTATGGTCCCTTTTATAATTTGTGCTAAATTTTGATCAAAGATTTAACTGATAAAATATTAATACATGTCAACAAAAATGATATCATTGGATTCATATTTGAACATAGTTTTCAATGATATAATTTTTGATGACATGCATAAACATTTTGTTAGTTAAATTTATGATTAAAATTTGGCATAAAATACAATGAAGGCCAATAAACCAGGACGGAGGTAGTATAACCGAGGGATGTACCGGGGTAAAAAATGCTTATAGGACGGAGGGAGTAGCATTCTCCATTTCACCAAAGCACCAATGCCATGATTGTACTTACTGGCCCCTTGTACAACAGTGAGACAGCGCATGTGGTGCGATGGCAGGTAATCATGACGGAGTCCATAGAGAGAGAATTGGCACCTTGGTTTTCACAGTCGGATGCCAAGTAAATTGGCACTATCTTGTGTCGCTACTGATCGATCAAACCGAACAAGCTGACCAGCAACATGCTTGCTTGTGTCCATTTTCCTGCAAGATCAAGATGGATCGTCTCCACAGCAACATGTGGCCAGCGGCGGCGCCAGATGCCGCACTCATCGGCAACAGATAGTACATAGCTTCTCAGCGAAGATCTCCACCACGGCTGGTCAGCAGCTAGCTAGCTCTGCCCGCACGCCACAACCAGACTCTGTAAACTATGAAGCTGCTGACGCGATTTGTCCCCAGAGAAAAGCAAGATCATTCAGCCGTAGTGCAGATAAAGCCGCATTGAACTTTGCATACAGGGCTGCAGAAATTCCAACAGCCAACAAACAAATTAGTTCCTGCAGAGTTGGAAAAAGGGAAAAGGAAATCCCCTGTTCTGAAACTCATGCCTGGGAGATTATTAATCACTCAAAGATTCTGCTGCTGGAAAATACAGGGATCCATCGGTCTCGCGGGCTGCTGCTGTAAAGTAGAGTCATGGGTCTGGTCTCCGCACAAAAGCTAGCTTGAAGAGCACACACTCTCCAACCGGCTAAATTTCGTGTTTTGACCCTTTTACAAAAGCTTAGCCGGATCTGATCCTGATTCGAAATTTTTTCAGGATCTGATCCTTTTCCTACCGCCGCAGTGAATGGCGGTAGGGTATAACAGCCTACCATTAAAGTCCTCGACGGTAAGACTTAACTAAGCCGTCACGTCCGTTTAACATTAAAAATACCCTACGGCGGTAGGCTGTACATACCTATCGACAAAGAGCACGGCGGTAGGCTGTGCACATGCATCAATCCCGTAGTGGCTCGTTGAAACTCTGGGACATCCATCAGGAGCAGGCATGCATGCATGCATGTAACAGTGGCCATCCATCAGGAGCAGGCACGCATGCATACAGTGAGCTCGCTTGTCTTTTATCGCTGCCCAATGCATCTCTCTCTGCTAGGAGCTACTACTAGCCCGTGCTTCACAGTCAACTTGTAGCCTAGTAGCCTACATACTACTCCCTCAGTTCTATGACTCAACTTTATACTAACTATAGTATAAAGTTGGGTCATCTATTTTAGAACGGAGGGTGTACTAGTTAATTTGGCAGTGCACTTTTCTGTCACACGGTTAGTCCCACTTGTGACATGTATAACCAGCGCCATAGGTTATTTCGACGCACTGCCTACCGCCAGGCTCATCGGCGGTAGGATTGCACAACCTACCGTCAAAAAGCTTGGCGGTAGGGTATTTTTTATGTTAAACGGACGTGACGGTGCAGTTAAGTCCTACCGTCAAGGCTCGTGGCGGTAGATAGTTATATCTTACCGTCAGACACAATGGCGGTAGCAAAAAGGGTCAGATCCTGAATTTTTTTTTGAACCAGGTCAGATCCAGCTAAACTTTTGCGAAAGGGTCAAAACACGAAATTTAGCCTCTCCAACCAGCTGGAATCTTCACCTTTTGGTAATCTGCCTTGTGATATGGTGCCAGTGGCCCATCATGTACACCCAAAGATAGACAGGCACTGTATGGAGATGGCATTGCTTCATCCATCCATGCTCCCACTATAACATGCCACTCTTAACTTTCTCTACAATCTGGCCGGTCAGATTGAGGAGAAGTTAGTTTTTTTAAAAGAAAAGAAAGAACTAATTGTAGTTGAGGTGGCCAGGTTGCGTAGAACTACCAATTTGACCACGCGTTTGTATAGGTTAGGCTCTAATTTGTCCGTATACAGACAGCACAGCACCTGTCAAAGCTGACAAAGTCCTCTTGAAAACTAGTACTAGTAAGCTTTCTCTACACGTTTGCCACTAATTCCAAAAACTATTGGCGTGAGTACGTTACTTATGATCGTATTTGGGTTACATGTCCTGCATTACGTAGCACACCAGATTCCAGACATGTAGAGACTAGTAAATGGCAAGGTTAGAATATAATCCGTCCGGTGGTTTTCTCTCGTTACGGCCCTGATTGATCATGTGTAAGGTTTGTATGTTTCTCGGTGTTTAGTTCAAGATCGCCCTTTTTTCCAGGCACATCGAGAGTCCACCCACTTCTGTAAGTTGTTAAGCAGAGTGGACCTATGAAAGTTCATGAGGAATATGGGCCATTTGTCTTCTAAGATTAAACAAGGTGTTGCAATCTTATAGAAACACGTAATTTTTTTCCCGTTCATAGACATTTGTCATACTTTATTTTCAAGTCTTTTTATGTCGCCTACATCTTCAAATATCGGTATGATAATCACATCAACCAATTTCTGTTGACATTTTCAAGTGCAGACAACAAGCTTGGGCGTGCCTTCCTATGGTCTATCTCGGACAAGACAACGGGCCAAGTGCAAAGTAGATTGGGATTTTGTTTGCCGACCTTTTGAGCATGGAGGTCCTGGTGTGCTTAACACCACAAAATGCGCAAGATCTCTCCGCCTAAGATGCCCTTGGTTCGAGTGGACGGGGCCCTCAAAATTATGGGTTGGTATGGGCGACCCTTGCGACGAGTAAGATCTTAACATCATTGGGAATGACGCGAAGACACCATTTTGGGATGCGTCATGGATCAATAACCGGAATCCCAAGGAGATTGCGCCCCTCAATTTTGAGGTTTCATCGTTTTTCTTTTGGAAAATAAAGGTAGTGTTTTCCTTTCATGCTTGGGTCTCCATGGTCAAGTTATCAGCAAACTTCACCATGGGACACATCCGCCAGTTTGTGGCCCTATGGACGACCATCCATGACTTTCATCTTGTTGCACATGAGGAGGATGAGATCTTGTGGAAGCAATGGACTCTAGAAAAATAAAGTGCGCACACTTATTAATATTAGTAGGTTTCCTTCTAAATTATTTGTGCATATGAATAAGTTTGGCCCGACTAGAATTTATCCTTTGTTACAATTTGATTGGGTGTATGTGCACTATGATATATGGTGTTATTAGGTAGAAGATGCCATATTTGTGATAAAAAAACTAACTGTCCTACATGTTTGATTAGTATTGTGTCTTCATTACCTTTCGTACAAAATTGAAACACAAACAAGTGCAAACATTTTGCTTCCAGAGTCCTAATTGCCAAAAAAATCCAAAATAATAATTCAAATTGCACCTTTAGATTTGATAATAACAGTTGACTAAAAATGTTTTTAGCTGGACTTTAGGAAAAAACTAACTAATGCATGGATCTATAGTACAAAATAGCAGATACAAGCGATCGATGCATGCATTTTTGTTTGAGTGTATCATACAAATAAACATATATTTTAAAGAACTTTAAAGTTACGGAGTACATGCATCTACATGTACATCCTTTTGAAACTTCAAAATGAGTTTTCTTCTTTCCTTTTTGAACTAATCTCATAGGAGCATTCAATGTTTTCATTCAATATGATGATATATTAGTGTCACTAGGCTTACAAGATTTTTTACTTACTCTATTAATGAATAAAAAATATTATACTTTTTGTGATGGTAAATATGGTCACCCTTCACAGAGTAAGGTATGTTACCTAATACTTTAGGGCTCGGGGAGACTCGGTTAGTAAATACACAAGTGAAGATATTTGTGTATATCATCATGTTGTTGTGTACTATCTTATCTTTCCATTGACATGTAAGTCAAGCAGAGAACATCTCGCACAAAGAAACACCATTTCACGTGAAACATCCACTCCCCGCTATGATAATCTCATTAACCAGTTTGCTTTGACATTTCCAAATGTATGCAACATTCATCTCGTCAATTATATGCTTCCAAACAGTGAAGTGTGTTGGGGGCTGCACCATCCTAGCAATATGTATACATATACACATACTAGGTTCGCCCCCTCCCCTAGCTTGTGGGGGCCCATGGAGGTCATTGTGCTACCCCAGAGTCGGGCCGGGAGGTTGGACCAAGACCATGAGTGATATTTGTAATGCTGAGAAGAGTCGGTTTTTGGGAGACCTTCACAAATTTGGTAAATAAAGTTCTCTTCCGGGATGGGGGGGGGGGTGATTTGATAAAAAAAATGTTTACTCCCCAATTTTATAAAAATTGAGACTTCTTTAGTCACTAATTCAGCAACTGAAGTCAAATGTTGATCTCATGAGAGCCTCACGGCTTTAGGACGAGAAAAAGAGCATCAAAGTGTAGTTAAAATGTTAAAGAAGAGGATACTAACACAAGATTAATTAAGATAGAAACATGATGGTTCATGCGAGTGACTAACGATACATGAGACCGAAGTTGTGGAGATTGATATGCTAATAATCATCATGAAAAGTACTCCCTCCATCCGGTAATGTAAGACGTTTTTTTTGACACTACACTAGCGTCAGAAAATGTCTTACATTATGGGACGGAGGGAGCAGTTTTTATATGTCTTGTGCATATACTAGAACGATGCCACAAAGATTAATGACTATATATATTTTTCCTGATTAATCCAAGAGTCTCAACATGTAACTCAAACTCGGCAATTCTCATCACATATTTCAGGTGTCTCGTAGCAAATGTTTTTGCCGGGGGTTGGGCTCACTAAACAACACCAACAGTGGTCCTTGCATTTTTCAAATTGTCTACGTGGTCCACACAATCCATATGGTAGATTGATCTTCCTGTTACCTATGTCTTCAATTCTCCCACCTAGAGAATAAAGAAATTAGAGCAATGCATATATATGTATTATCGATGCAACTATGAAAAACAAAGGAAAATATGAAACAACAAATGAACAAACAACATCCTATATACCTTAGTAGTTGATCCCCAGTAACTCAATTGTCTTAACATGCAATGATGCTAACTCATCATGCTACTCCGCATGCTCCAATAACTTTAATTCTCTCAACATGCAACCATGGCAAATCACCATGCCACCATACATGGGAAAAGACTGACAACTTAACATGCACATGCATGCTATTCAACTTCAACAAATGTCCTGTATCTATATAATAATAAAATATAACAAATTATATGTATTTTAGTTTCAATTATTAGTATTTCTAATCAAAATATTAAATTTTCATGCTGCCAAATCTCATAGAAATAACTGCATCCAATTCCCACGACAACGCGCGGGGTATCATCACTAGATTTTTCTAAAAACATAGAAGTTTTCCACACACATGTACAAATAATAGATAGAACACATGGTAACTATAAAATAAACAATGTAATTAAGTATATGGAAACAATTCTTCTTCATACATCGTGCTACTTACATTGAACATGAACAACAAAGCAAACGAGGAGAAGTATCGAGAGTGGCAGTAGCAGGCGCACATGTTCCGTGTACTTCTCCATGCACAAAGACTTGAATTATTTTAATCAATCAATGCTTTTGGAGGCACAACATGGGTGTGCTGATCCAAGAATTAGCTGGTGCTTGCTATCCATATTGTTCATTTCTATATATAGAGGGGTAACAATGTTGGAAATATGCCCTAGAGGCAATAATAAAAGCATTATTATTATATTTCCTTATTCATGATAATTGTCTTTATTCGTGCTATAATTGTGTTAACCGGAAATCGTAATACATGTGTGAATAACAGACAACAAACATGTCCCTAGTGAGCCTCTAGTTGACTAGCTCGTTGATCGACAGATAGTCATGGTTTCCTGACTATGGACATTGGATGTCATCGATAACGGGATCACATCATTAGGAGAATGATGTGATGGACAAGACCCAATCCTAAACATAGCATAAGATCGCATAGTTCGTTTGCTAGAGTTTTCCAATGTCAAGTATCCTTTCCTTAGACCATGAGATCGTGTAACTCCCGGATACCGTAGGAGTGCTTTGGGTGTGCCAAACGTCACAATGTAACTGGGTGACTATAAAGGTATACTATGGGTATCTCTGAAAGTGTCTGTTGGGTTACATGGATCGAGACTGGGATTTGTCACTCCGCTTGACGGAGAGGTATCACCGGGCCCTCTCGGTAATGCATCATCACAATGAGCTCAATGTGATCAAAGTGTTTGATCACGGGATCATGCATTACGGAACGAGAAAAGTGACTTGCCTGTAACGAGATTGAACGAGGTATTGGTATACCGACGATCGAATCTCGGGCAAGTAAAATACCAATTGACAAAGGGAATCGTATACGGGATTAATTGAATCCTTGACATCGTGGTTCATCCGATGAGATCATCGTGGAGCATGTGGGAGCCAACATGGGTATCCAGATCCCGCTGTTGGTTATTGCCCGAGAGCCGTCTCGGTCATGTCTGCATGTCTCCCGAACCCGTAGGGTCTACACACTTAAGGTTCGATGACGCTAGGGTTGTGAAGATATGTATGTGCAGTAACCCGAATGTTGTTCGGAGTCCCGGATGAGATCCCGGACGTCACAAGGAGTTCCGGAATGGTCCGGAGGTAAAGAATTATATATAGGAAGTGCTATTTTGGCCATCGGGACAAGTTTCGGTGTTATCAGTATTGTACCGGGACCACCGGAGGGGTCCCCGGGTCCACCAGGTGGGGCCACCTGCCTTGGTGGGCCACATGGGCCCTAGGGGGTGCTCCTTGGCCTGCTTGGGCCAAGGGGAACCAGCCCCAAGAGGCCCATGCGCCAAGAGAGAAAAAAAAGGAGAGAGTCCTACAAGGGGAAGGCACCTCCGAGGTGCCTTGGGGAGGATGGACTCCTCCCCACCCTTGGACGCACCCTTCCTTGGAGGAAGGGGCAAGGGCTGCGCCTCCACCTCTCCCTTGGCCCTATATATAGTGGGGAAAAGGAGGAGCAAACTAACCCTTACGCCCTGGCGCCCCCTCCTCCCTGCAACACCTCCTCCTCCTCCCGTAGTTGCTTAGCGAAGCCCTGCCGGAGTTCTGCTGCATCCACCACCACACCGTCGTGCTGGATCTTCCTCAACCTCTCCTTCCCCCTTGCTGGATCAAGAAGGAGGAGACGTCTCCCGTCCCGTACGTGTGTTGAACGCGGAGGTGCCGTCCGTTCGGTACTAGATCATCGGTGAATTGGATCACGGCAAGTACGACTACCTCATTCACGTTCACTCGAACGCTTCCGTTGCGATCTACAAAGTGGTATGTAGATGCTATCTAATCTGAATACTCGTTGCTAGATGAACTCATAGATGGATCTTGGTGAAACCGTAGGAAAAATTTTAATTTTCTGCAACGTTCCCCAACAGTGGTATCAGAGCTAGGTCTATGCGTAGTTCTTCTTGCGCGAGTAGAACACAATTTGTTGTGGGCGTAGATGTTGTCAACTCTTCTTGCCGCTACTAGTCTTATCTTGCTTCAGCGGTATTGTGGGATGAAGCGGCCCGGACCAACCTTACACGTACGCTTACGTGAGACCGGTTCCACCGACCAACATGCACTAGTTGCATAAGGTGGCTGGCGGGTGTCTGTCTCTCCTACTTTAGTTGGAGCGGATTCGATGAAAAGGGTCCTTATGAAGGGTAAATAGAAGTTGACAAATCACGTTGTGGTGGTTTCACATAGGTAAGAAAACGTTCTTGCTAGAACCCTAATTCAGCCACGTAAAACTTGCAACAACAATTAGAGGACGTCTAACTTGTTTTTGCAGCAAGTGCTATGTGATATGATATGGCCAAAGTTGTGATGAATGATGAATGATCTATATGTGATGTATGAGATGTTCATGCTATTGTAATAGGAATCACGACTTGCATGTCGATGAGTATGACAACCGGCAGGAGCCATAGGAGTTGTCTTTATTTTTGTATGACCTGCGTGTCATTGAGAATCGCCATGTAAGTTACTTTACTTTATTGCTAAACGCGTTAGCCATAGTAGTAGAAGTAATTGTTGGCGAGCAACTTCATGGAGACACGATGATGAAGATCATGATGATGAAGATCATGGTGTCAAGCCGGTGACAAGATGATCATGGAGCCCCAAGATGAAGATCAAAGGAGCTATGTGATATTGGCCATATCATGTCACGTTTATTATTTGATTGCATGTGATGTTTATCATGTTTTGCATCTTGTTTACTTAGAACGACGGTAGTAAATAAGATGATCCCTCATAATAATTTCAAGAAAGTGTTCACCCTAACTGTGCACCGTTGCTAAGGTTCGTCGTTCCGAAGCACCACGTGATGATCGGGTGTGATAGGTCCTTACGTTCGCATACAACGGGTGTAAGACAGATTTACACACGCAAAACACTTAGGTTGACTTGACGAGCCTAGCATGTACAGACATGGCCTCGGAACACAGAAGACCGAAAGGTCGAGCATGAGTCGTATAGAAGATACGATCAACATGAAGATGTTCACCGATGTTGGCTAGTCCGTCTCACGTGATGATCGGACACGGCCTAGTTGACTCGGATCATGTAATACTTAGATGACTAGTAGAGGGATGTCTATCTAAGTGGGAGTTCATTAAATTTGATTAAATGAACTTTATTATCATGAACTTAGTCTAAATATTTACAATATGTCTTGTAGATCAAATGGCCAACGTAGTCCTCAACTTCAACGCGTTCCTAGAGAAAACCAAGCTGAAAGACGATGGTAGCAACTATACGGACTAGGTCCGGAACCTGAGGATTATCCTCATAGCTGCCAAGAAAGATTATGTCCTAAGAGCACCGCTGGGTGACGCACCTATTCTCCCTGCAGAACAAGACGTTATGAACGCTTGGCAGTCACGCTGCGATGATTACTCCCTTGTTCAGTGCGGCATGCTTTACAGCTTAGAGCCGGGGCTCCAAAAGCGTTTTGAGAGACATGGAGCATATGAGATGTTCGAAGAGCTGAAAATGGTTTTCCAAGCTCATGCCCGGGTCGAGAGATATGAAGTCTCCGATAAATTATTTAGCTGTAAGATGGAGGAAAATGGTTCTGTCAGTGAACACATACTCAAAATGTCTGGGTTGCACAACCGCTTGACTCAACTGGAAGTTAATCTCCCGGATGAAGCGGTCATTGACAGAATCCTCCAGTCGCTTCCACCTAGCTACAAGAGCTTTGTGATGAACTACAATATGCAGGGGATGGTAAAGACCATTCCTGAGGTATATGCTATGCTGAAATCAGCAGAGGTAGAAATCAAGAAGGAGCATCAAGTGTTGATGGTGAATAAAACCACTAAGTTCAAGAAGGGCAAGGGTAAAAAGAACTTCAAGAAGGACGGCAAGGAAGTTGCCGCGCCCGGTAAGCAAGTTGCCGGGAAGAAGCCAAAGAATGGACCCAAGACCGAGACTGAGTGTTTTTATTGCAAGGGAACTGGTCACTGGAAGCGGAACTGCCCCAAATACTTAGCGGACAAGAAGGTCGGCAAAACCAAAGGTATATGTGATATACATGTAATTGATGTCTACCTTACCAGTACTCGTAGTAGCTCTTGGGTATTTGATACCGGTGCAGTTGCTCACATTTGTAACTCAAAGCAGGAGCTGCGGAATAAACGGAGACTGGCAAAGGACGAGGTGACGATGCGCGTCGGGAATGGTTCCAAGGTCGATGTGATCGCCGTCGGCATGCTACCTCTGCATTTACCTACGGGATTAGTTTTAAACCTCAATAATTGTTATTTAGTGCCAAGTTTGAGCATGAACATTGTATCTGGATCTCGTTTAATTCGAGATGGCTACTCATTTAAATCTGAGAATAATGGTTGTTCTATTTATATGAGAGATATGTTTTATGGTCATGCTCCGATGGTTGATGGTTTATTCTTAATGAATCTCGTACGTGATGATACACATATTCATAGTGTGAATACCAAAAGAGTTAAAGTTGATAACAATAGTCCCACATATTTGTGGCACTGCCGCCTTGGTCACATAGGTGTCAAACGCATGAAGAAGCTCCACACAGATGGACTTTTAGAGTCTCTTGATTATGAATCATTTGACACGTGCGAACCATGCCTCATGGGTAAAATGACCAAGACTCTGTTCTCAGGAACAATGGAGCGAGCAACCAACTTATTGGAAATCATACATACCGATGTGTGCGGTCCAATGAGTGTTGAGGCTCGCGGTGGCTATCGTTATGTTCTCACCCTCACTGATGACTTGAGTAGATATGGGTATATCTACTTAATGAAACACAAGTCTGAGACCTTTGAAAAGTTCAAGGAATTTCAGAGTGAGGTTGAAAATCAACATGATAGAAAGATCAAGTTTCTACGATCAGATCGTGGAGGAGAATACTTGAGTCACGAATTTGGCACACACTTAAGAAAATGTGGAATAGTTTCACAACTCACGCCGCCTGGAACACCTCAGCGTAATGGTGTGTCCGAACGTCGTAATCGCACTCTATTAGATATGGTGCGATCTATGATGTCTCTTACCGACTTACCGCTATCTTTTTGGGGCTATGCTTTAGAGACTGCCGCATTCACTTTAAATAGGGCTCCGTCGAAATCCGTTGAGACGACACCGTATGAATTATGGTTTGGGAAGAAATCTAAGCTGTCGTTTCTAAAAGTTTGGGGATGCGATGCTTATGTCAAGAAACTTCAACCTGAAAAGCTCGAACCCAAGTCGGAAAAATGCGTCTTCATAGGATACCCTAAAGAAACTGTTGGGTATACCTTCTACCTCAGATCCAAAGGCAAGATCTTTGTTGCCAAGAATGGATCCTTTCTGGAGAAAGAGTTTCTCTCGAAAGAAGTAAGTGGGAGGAAAGTAGAACTTGATGAAGTATTACCTCTTGAACCGGAAAATGGCGAAACTCAAGAAATCGTTCCTGAGGTGCCTGCACCGACTAGAGAGGAAATTAATGATTATGATCAAGATACTTCTGATCAAGCTCCTACTGAAATTCGAAGGTCCACAAGGACACGTTCCGCACCAGAGTGGTACGGCAACCCTGTCTTGGAAATCATGTTGTTAGACAACGGTGAACCTTCGAACTATGAGGAAGCAATGGCGGGCCCGGATTCCGGCAAATGGCTGGAAGCCATGAAATCCGAGATAGGATCCATGTATGAAAACGAAGTATGGACTTTGACTGACTTGACGTTGAACGGAGAGCCATAGAAAATAAATGGATCTTTAAGAAGAAGACAGACGCGGATGGTAATGTGACCATCTATAAAGCTCGGCTTGTCGCTAAGGGTTATCGACAAGTTCAAGGGGTTGACTATGATGAGACTTTCTCACCGGTAGCGAAGCTGAAGTCCGTCCGAATCATGTTAGCAATTGCCGCATACTATGATTATGAGATATGGCAAATGGATGTCAAAACGGCATTCCTTAATGGTTTCCTTAAGGAAGAATTGTATATGATGCAGCCGGAAGGTTTTGTCGATCCTAAGAATGCTGACAAGGTATGCAAGCTCCAACGCTCGATTTATGGGCTGGTGCAAGCATCTCGGAGTTGGAACATTCGCTTTGATGAGATGATCAAAGCGTTTGGGTTTACACAGACTTATGGAGAAGCCTGTGTTTACAAGAAAGTGAGTGGGAGCTCTGTAGCATTTCTCATATTATATGTAGACGACATACTTTTGATGGGAAATGATATAGAACTCTTGGACAGCATCAAGGCCTACTTGAATAAGAGTTTTTCAATGAAGGACCTTGGAGAAGCTGCTTATATATTAGGCATCAAGATCTATAGAGATAGATTGAGACGCCTCATAGGTCTTTCACAAAGCACATACCTTGATAAAATATTGAAGAAGTTCAATATGGATCAATCTAAGAAAGGGTTCTTACCTGTATTACAAGGTGTGAAATTGAGCTCAGCTCAATGTCCGACCACGGCAGAAGATATAGAAGAGATGAGCGTCATCCCCTATGCCTCAGCCATAGGTTCTATTATGTATGCCATGCTGTGTACCAGACCTGATGTAAACCTTGCCGTAAGTTTGGTAGGAAGATACCAAAGTAATCCCGGCAAGGAACACTGGACAGCGGTCAAGAATATCCTGAAGTACCTGAAAAGGACCAAGGAAATGTTTCTCGTTTATGGAGGTGACGAAGAGCTCATCGTAAAAGGTTACGTTGACGCTAGCTTCGACACAGATCAGGATGACTCTAAGTCACAAACCGGATACGTGTATATTTTGAATGGTGGGGCAGTAAGCTGGTGCAGTTGCAAGCAAAGCGTCGTGGCGGGATCTACATGTGAAGCGGAGTACATGGCAGCCTCGGAGGCAGCACATGAAGCAATTTGGGTGAAGGAGTTCATCACCGACCTCGGAGTCATACCCAATGCGTCGGGGCCAATCAAGCTCTTCTGTGACAACACTGGAGCTATTGCACTTGCAAAGGAGCCCAGGTTTCACAAGAAGACTAGGCACATCAAGCGTCGCTTCAACTCCATTCGTGAAAATGTTCAATATGGAGACATAGAAATTTGTAAAGTGCACACGGATCTGAATGTCGCAGATCCGTTGACTAAACCTCTCCCTAAGGCAAAACATGATCAGCACCAGAACTCTATGGGTGTTCGATTTATCACAATGTAACTAGATTATTGACTCTAGTGCAAGTGGGAGACTGTTGGAAATATGCCCTAGAGGCAATAATAAAAGCATTATTATTATATTTCCTTATTCATGATAATTGTCTTTATTCGTGCTATAATTGTGTTAACCGGAAATCGTAATACATGTGTGAATAACAGACAACAAACATGTCCCTAGTGAGCCTCTAGTTGACTAGCTCGTTGATCGACAGATAGTCATGGTTTCCTGACTATGGACATTGGATGTCATCGATAACGGGATCACATCATTAGGAGAATGATGTGATGGACAAGACCCAATCCTAAACATAGCATAAGATCGCATAGTTCGTTTGCTAGAGTTTTCCAATGTCAAGTATCCTTTCCTTAGACCATGAGATCGTGTAACTCCCGGATACCGTAGGAGTGCTTTGGGTGTGCCAAACGTCACAACGTAACTGGGTGACTATAAAGGTATACTACGGGTATCTCTGAAAGTGTCTGTTGGGTTACATGGATCGAGACTGGGATTTGTCACTCCGCTTGACGGAGAGGTATCACCGGGCCCTCTCGGTAATGCATCATCACAATGAGCTCAATGTGATCAAAGTGTTTGATCACGGGATCATGCATTACGGAACGAGAAAAGTGACTTGCCTGTAACGAGATTGAACGAGGTATTGGTATACCGACGATCGAATCTCGGGCAAGTAAAATACCGATTGACAAAGGGAATCGTATACGGGATTAATTGAATCCTTGACATCGTGGTTCATCCGATGAGATCATCGTGGAGCATGTGGGAGCCAACATGGGTATCCAGATCCCGCTGTTGGTTATTGCCCGAGAGCCGTCTCGGTCATGTCTGCATGTCTCCCGAACCCGTAGGGTCTACACACTTAAGGTTCGATGACGCTAGGGTTGTGAAGATATGTATGTGCAGTAACCCGAATGTTGTTCGAAGTCCCGTATGAGATCCCGGACGTCACAAGGAGTTCCGGAATGGTCCGGAGGTAAAGAATTATATATAGGAAGTGCTATTTTGGCCATCGGGACAAGTTTCGGTGTTATCGGTATTGTACCGGGACCACCGGAGGGGTCCCCGGGTCCACCAGGTGGGGCCACCTGCCTTGGTGGGCCACATGGGCCCTAGGGGGTGCTCCTTGGCCTGCTTGGGCCAAGGGGAACCAGCCCCAAGAGGCCCATGCGCCAAGAGAGAAAAAAAAGGGGAGAGTCCTACAAGGGGAAGGCACCTCCGAGGTGCCTTGGGGAGGATGGACTCCTCCCCACCCTTGGACGCACCCTTCCTTGGAGGAAGGGGCAAGGGCTGCGCCTCCACCTCTCCCTTGGCCCTATATATAGTGGGGAAAAGGAGGAGCAAACTAACCCTTATGCCCTGGCGCCCCCTCCTCCCTGCAACACCTCCTCCTCCTCCCGTAGTTGCTTAGCGAAGCCCTGCCGGAGTTCTGCTGCATCCACCACCACACCGTCGTGCTGCATCTTCCTCAACCTCTCCTTCCCCCTTGCTGGATCAAGAAGGAGGAGACGTCTCCCGTCCCGTACGTGTGTTGAACGCGGAGGTGCCGTCCGTTCGGTACTAGATCATCGGTGAATTGGATCACGGCAAGTACGACTACCTCATCCACGTTCACTCGAACGCTTCCGTTGCGATCTACAAAGTGGTATGTAGATGCTATCTAATCTGAATACTCGTTGCTAGATGAACTCATAGATGGATCTTGGTGAAACCGTAGGAAAAATTTTAATTTTCTGCAACGTTCCCCAACAAACAAAATATTGGTAAGGAATTCATTTAATGTAGCGAATTATCTGGTCATTTATAATTTTGACAATAAATGAAATTTGATGATGAACATTAAGTCTCAGGATTCTAATTTTGGGGTGCATTAATGGCCAAATTGCAAAAACTACACATGAGAAAATTGGAAATGCATAATATAATTTCACATTTAATAACCTAATATCGCTCCATAAATAAACCATATCCATGTAGAAGATGCACTAACAAACTACTCTAAATGCAAGGAAATCCACACTGTAGATCCATACGGTGGACACTAAATAATTGCATATCCATGGCGATGCTACAATACCCTAAAGCATTAAAGGTGCACATTGCTGCGTCCATCCATTTTCACTCTAGAATGTTATGAAAATATATGGACATTTAATAACCTAAACTTACTCCGTAATTATACCATATGCATCGAGAATATTGTTCTGTCCATCCCTTTTTGCCCTAGAATGTTATGCAAATATATGAACATTTAATAACCTAATATTGATCCATAAATAATCTATTTCCGTGGAGAAGATTGTTGCGTCCGTCCATTTTCGTGATGTAATGTTTGATATTGATGCAAATATTTGCAAGAACTTTACTTCATAATTAAATTGGTATGAAGTAATGTGCATGTATTAGTTAGTAATTGTGGAAGCAATTTGTTCCATTGTAGCCTCGTTCTCAAAGCACACACATAAGCTGGGATCGAATTCTGGTGTTTGTATTCCATCTAAGAATTATATGTTATTGCTGGGACTATTGTGCCTAGGGTGCCAATCGCACATGTTGTTGTATAAGCTATGGTTCTCTTTCGTGCCTCCCTTAAAGATGTACCATGTAGTGCACCATAATATTAACATCCATGAATAATCATACTTTCTACTAGCTTTCTTACTGATACCATCTTGTTTTTTATTAAATGAAGTAATATGACGTATAATATAAGGCCATGACCCACAAAAATAAAGTAAAAAACAATAGCAGCTCATGTGCCTCCGACTTCATGTAGACTTCTGGTGGCAATATGTCCTAGAGGTAATAATAAAGTTTTTATTATCATATTTTCTTGTTCTTGACAAGTGTTTATTCTTCATGATATAACTGTATTAGCCAGAAAATCAAATACAAGTGTGGATACATAAACAAACATTGTGTCCCTAGTGAGCCTCTACTAGACTAGCTCGTTGATTAAAGATGGTTAAGGTTTTCTAACCATAGACATGAGTTGTCATTTAATAACGGGATTACATCATTAAGAGAATGATGTGATTGACTAACCCAATCGTAAGATTAGCATCTGATCGTGTCACTAAGTTCAAATTTCTATTGCCTTCTTAATTTCAAGTATCTATTTCTTAGACCAAGAGATCACACCACTCCCTAATCCTGGAAGAATGCTCTATGGGTATCAACCATCACTTCGTAACTTGGTGATCATAAAGGTGCTCTTCAGGTATCTTGGAAGGTATGTGTTTGGTTGCATGGATCAAGACTAGGATTTGTCACTCCATGTGACAGAGAGATATCTTTGGGATATATGGGAGTCATTATGGGCATCCAGGTCCCGCTATTGATCATTCATCGGAGAAGTTGTCTCGATAATGTCCGCATGTTCTCGAACCCATAGGGTCACACACTTAACATTAGGTAGTAATAATGGGATATTCATAATGGTGAGACCAAAGATAGTTCAAAGTCTCATATGGGATCCAGGACATCATGAGGAGCTTCGAAATGGTCCGTAAATAAAGTTTCATATAAGGAAAGTGGTTTTCAGGGTTCCGAAAAATGTTCGGGATTTTTTAGTATTGTACCAGGAAGGTTCTAGATGGTTCTGGAGTGGAGCCCGCCTGCGTGGAGGTACCCACATGGACGTGGGTAGTGGAGGTAAGGCCCCAGACATCTGATCCATGTGCACCTAGGTATATATATAAGGGCTATCGTTTCTTACCACTGCAATTTCGTCCTTCCATCTTACCATATTATATTTCGTACGTCGGTCGTTTGTTTTGCCATCCTTGGAACGCCAAAAGAAAAAAAATGCAAACATTGCGTAAACCAGGATTTGAACCGGGGTCACTTAGAGTTAGGCCTAGCACCGCTAGCCAATTCAGTCTTTATCGCCCAATAGGGCCGTAGTTGCCTATCGCACGTCCTGATCTGGTGTGACCGGGGTGCATCTTTTGCATCTCATTAGCGTAAAAAGATAACAATTTTGATTGGTGTATTTTTTTGTTACCTTTGCACCCAGTCATCCATATATTTACAATGCATATGTGACTAAGTTGGATAGTGCTCCATGTTGGGGAACGTTGTGGAAAACAAAAAATTTCCTACGGTTTCACCAAGATCCATCTATGAGTTCATCTAGCAACGAGTGATTGGATGCATCTACATACCTTTGTAGATCATGAGCGGAAGCGTTCAAAAGAACGGGGATGAAGTAGTCGTACACGACGTGATCCAAATCACCGGAGATTCTAGCACCGAACGGACGACACCTCCGCGTTCAACACACGTACGGAGCGGATGACGTCTCCTCCTTCTTGATCCAGCAAGGGGAGAGGAGAGGTTGAGGAAGATGGCTCCAGCAGCAGCACGACGGCGTGGTGGTGATGGAGCTGCAGTACTCCGGCAGGGCTTCGCCGAGCTCTATGGAGGAGGAGGAGGTGTTGGAGAGGGAGAGGGAGGCGCCAAGGACCAGGGGGTCCGCTGTCCCCTCCCCCCTTTATATAGGAGGGCCAAGGGGGGGCGCCGGCCCTAGGAGATCCAATCTCCTTGGGGCGGCGGCCAAGGGGAGGTTTTCCTCCCCCCAAGGCACCTAGGAGGTGCCTTCCACTTGTGGGACTCTTCCCCTTTGGAACCCTAGGCGCATGGGCCTCTTGGGGCTGGTGCCCCTTGGCCCATGTAGGCCAAGGCGCACCCCCTACAGCCCATGTGCCCCTCGGGGCAGGTGGCCCCACCCGGTGGACCCCTGGAACCCTTCTGGTGGTCCCGGTACAATACCGGTAACCCCGAAACTTGTCCCGATGGCCAAAACAACACTTCCTATATATAATTCTTTACCTCCGGACCATTCCGAAACTCCTCGTGATGTCCGGGATCTCATCCGGGACTCCGAACAACATTCGGGTTACTGCATATACATATCCCTATAACCCTAGCGTCACCGAACCTTAAGTGTGTAGACCCTACGGGTTCGGGAGACATGCAGACATGACCGAGACGGCTCTCGGGCAATAACCAACAGCGGGATCTGGATACCCATGTTGGCTCCCATATACTCCTCGATGATCTCATCGGATGAACCACGATGTCGCGGATTCAATTAATCCCGTATTCAAATCCCTTTGTCAATCGGTATTTTACTTGCCCGAAATTCGATCGTCGGTATCCCAATACCTCGTTCAATCTCATTACTGGCAAGTCACTTTACTCGTACCGTAATGCATGATCCCGTGATCAAACACTTTGATCACATTGAGCTCATTATGATGATGCATTACCGAGTGGGCCCGGTGATATCTCTCCGTCAAGCGGAGTGACAAATCCCAGTCTCGATCCGTGTCAACCCAACAAACACTTTCGGAGTTACCCGTAGTATACCTTTATAGTCACCCAGTTACGTTGTGACGTTTGGCACACCCAAAGCACTCCTACGGCATCCGGGAGTTACACGATCTCATGGTCTAAGGAAAGGATACTTGACATTGGAAAACTCTAGCAAACGAACTATGCGATCTTATGCTATGTTTAGGATTGGGTCTCGTCCATCACATCTTTCTCCTAATGATGTGATCTCGTTATCATTGACATCCAATGCCCATAGTCAGGAAACCATGACTATCTATTGATCAACGAGCTAGTCAACTAGAGGCTTACTAGGGACATGTTGGTGTCTGTTATTCACACATGTATTACGATTTCCGGATAACACAATTATAGCACGAATAAAGACAATTATCATGAACAAGGAAATATAATATAATAATAATGCTTTTATTATTGCCTCTAGGGCATATTTCCAACAGTCTCCCACTTGCACTAGAGTCAATAATCTAGTTACATTGTGATGAATCGAACACCCATAGAGTTCTGGTGCTGATCATGTTTTGCCTTAGGGAGAGGTTTAGTCAACGGATCTGCGACATTCAGATCCGTGTGCACTTTACAAATTTCTATGTCTCCATCTTGAACATTTTCACGAATGGAGTTGAAGCGACGCTTGATGTGCCTGGTCTTCTTGTGAAACCTGGGCTCCTTGGCAAGTGCAATAGCTCCAGTGTTGTCATAGAAGAGTTTGATTGGCCCCGACGCATTGGGTATGACTCCGAGGTCGGTGATGAACTCCTTCACCCAAATTGCTTCATGTGCTGCCTCCGAGGCTGCCATGTACTCCGCTTCACATGTAGATCCTGCCACGACGCTCTGCTTGCAACTGCACCAGCTTACTGCCCCACCATTCAAAATATACACGTATCCGGTTTGTGACTTAGAGTCATCCAGATCTGTGTCGAAGCTAGCGTCGACGTAACCCTTTACGACAAGCTCTTCGTCACCTCCATAAACAAGAAACATTTCCTTAGTCCTTTTCAGGTACTTCAGGATATTCTTGACCGCTGTCCAGTGTTCCTTGCCGGGATTACTTTGGTACCTTCCTACCAAACTTACGGCAAGGTTTACGTCAGGTCTGGTACACAGCATGGCATACATAATAGAACCTATGGCTGAGGCATAGGGGATGACACTCATCTCTTCTATATCTTCTGCCGTGGTCGGACATTGAGCTGAGCTCAATTTCACACCTTGTAACACAGGTAAGAACCCCTTCTTAGATTGATCCATATTGAACTTCTTCAATATCTTATCAAGTTATGTGCTTTGCGAAAGACCTATGAGGCGTCTCAATCTATCTCTATAGATCTTGATGCCTAATATATAAGCAGCTTCTCCAAGGTCCTTCATTGAAAAACTCTTATTCAAGTAGGCCTTAATGCTGTCCAAGAGTTCTATATCATTTCCCATCAAAAGTATGTCATCTACATATAGTATGAGAAATGCTACAGAGCTCCCACTCACTTTCTTGTAAACGCAGGCTTCTCCATAAGTCTGCGTAAACCCAAACGCTTTGATCATCTCATCAAAGCGAATGTTCCAACTCCGAGATGCTTGCACCAGCCCATAAATGGAGCGTTGGAGCTTGCACACCTTGTCAGCATTCTTAGGATCGACAAAACCTTCCGGCTGCATCATATACAATTCTTCCTTGAGGAAACCATTAAGGAATGCCGTTTTGACGTCCATTTGCCATATCTCATAATCATAGAATGCGGCAATTGCTAACATGATTTGGACGGACTTTAGCTTCGCTACCGGTGAGAAAGTCTCATCGTAGTCAATTCCTTGAACTTGTCGATAACCCTTAGCGACAAGCTGAGCTTTATAGATGGTCACATTACCATCCGCGTCTGTCTTCTTCTTAAAGATCCATTTATTTTCTATGGCTCGCCGCTCTACGGGCAAGTCAGTCAAAGTCCATACTTCGTTTTCATACATGGATCCTATCTCGGATTTCATGGCTTCTAGCCATTTGTCGGAATCCGGGCCCGCCATTGCTTCCTCATAGTTCGAAGGCTCACCGTTGTCTAACAACATGATTTCCAAGACAGGGTTGCCGTACCACTCTGGTGCGGAATGTGTCCTTGTGGACCTTCGAATTTCAATAGGAGCTTGATTAGAAGCATCTTGATCATCATCATTAATTTCCTCTCTAGTCGGTGCAGGCACCTCAGAAACGTTTTCTTGAGTTGCACCATTTTCCGGTTCAAGAGGTAATACTTCATCAAGTTGTACTTTCCTCCCACTTACTTCTTTCGAGAGAAACTCTTTCTCTAGAAAGGATCCATTCTTGGCAACAAAGATCTTGCCTTCGGATCTGAGGTAGAAGGTATACCCAATAGTTTCTTTAGGGTATCCTATGAAGACGCATTTTTCCGACTTGGGTTCGAGCTTTTTAGGTTGAAGTTTCTTGACATAAGCATCGCATCCCCAAACTTTTAGAAACGACATCTTAGGTTTATTCCCAAACCATAATTCATACGGTGTCGTCTCAACGGATTTCGACGGAGCCCTATTTAAGGTGAATGCGGCAGTCTCTAAAGCATAGCCCCAAAAAGATAGCGGTAAATCGGTAAGAGACATCATAGATCGCACCATATCTAATAGAGTGCGATTACGACGTTCCGACACACCATTACGCTGAGGTGTTCCAGGTGGCGTGAGTTGTGAAACTATTCCACATTTTCTTAAGTGTGTGCCAAATTCGTGACTCAAGTATTCTCCTCCACGATCTGATCGTAAAAACTTGATTTTTCTGTCACGTTGATTTTCAACCTCACTCTGAAATTCCTTGAACTTTTCAAAGGTCTCAGACTTGTGTTTCATCAAGTAGATATACCCATATCTACTCAAGTCATCAGTGAGGGTGAGAACATAACGATAGCCACCGCGAGCCTCAACACTCATTGGACCGCACACATTGGTATGTATGATTTCCAATAAGTTGGTTGCTCGCTCCATTGTTCCTGAGAACGGAGTCTTGGTCATTTTACCCATGAGGCATGGTTCGCACGTGTCAAATGATTCATAATCAGGAGACTCTAAAAGTCCATCTACATGGAGCTTCTTCATGCGTTTGACACCTATGTGACCAAGGCGGCAGTGCCACAAATATGTGGGACTATTGTTATCAACTTTAACTCTTTTGGTATTCACACTATGAATATGTGTATCATCACATACGAGATTCATTAAGAATAAACCATTAACCATCGGAGCATGACCATAAAACATATCTCTCATATAAATAGAACAACCATTATTCTCGGATTTAAATGAGTAGCCATCTCGAATTAAACGAGATCCAGACACAATGTTCATGCTCAAACTTGACACTAAATAACAATTATTGAGGTTTAAAACTAACCACGTAGGTAAATGTAGAGGTAGCGTGCCGACGGCGATCACATCGACCTTGGAACCATTCCCGACGCGCATCGTCACCTCATCCTTCGCCAGTCTTCGCTTATTCCGCAGCTCCTGCTTTGAGTTACAAATGTGAGCAACTGCACCGGTATCAAATACCCAAGAGCTACTACGAGTACTGGTAAGGTACACATCAATTACATGTATATCACATATACCTTTTGTTTTGCCGGCCTTCTTGTCCGCTAAGTATTTGGGGCAGTTCTGCTTCCAGTGACCACTTCCCTTGCAATAAAAACACTCAGTCTCGGGCTTGGGTCCATTCTTTGGCTTCTTCCCGGCAACTTGCTTACCGGGCGCGGCAACTTCCTTGCCGTCCTTCTTGAAGTTCTTTTTACCCTTGCCCTTTTTGAACTTAGTGGTTTTATTCACCATCAACACTTGATGTTCCTTCTTGATTTCTACCTCTGCTGATTTCAGCATAGCATATACCTCAGGAATGGTCTTTACCATCCCCTGCATGTTGTAGTTCATCACAAAGCTCTTGTAGCTAGGTGGAAGCGACTGGAGGATTCTGTCAATGACCGCTTCATCCGGGAGATTAACTTCCAGTTGAGTCAGGCAGTTGTGCAACCCAGACATCTTGAGTATGTGTTCACTGACAGAGCTATTTTTCTCCATCTTACAGCTAAAGAATTTGTCGGAGACTTCATATCTCTCGACCCGGGCATGAGCTTGGAAAACCATTTTCAGCTCTTCGAACATCTCATATGCTCTATGTCTCTCAAAACTCTTTTGGAGCCCCGACTCTAAGCTGTAAAGCATGCCGCACTGAACGAGGGAGTAATCATCGGAACGTGACTGCCAAGCGTTCATAACGTCTTGTTCTGCAGGGAGAACAGGTGCGTCACCCAGCGGTGCTCGTAGGACATAATCTTTCTTTGCAGCTATGAGGATGATCCTCAGGTTCCGGACCCAGTCCGTATAGTTGCTGCCATCGTCTTTCAGCTTGGTTTTCTCTAGGAACGCGTTGAAGTTGAGGACTACGTTGGCCATTTGATCTACAAGACATATTGTAAATATTTTAGACTAAGTTCATGATAATAAAGTTCATCTAATCAAATTATTTAATGAACTCCCACTTAGATAGACATCCCTCTTCTAGTCATCTAAGTATTACATGATCCAAGTCAACTAGGCCGTGTCCGATCATCACGTGAGACGGACTAGTCAACATTGGTGAACATCTTCATGTTGATCGTATCTTCTATACGACTCATGCTCGACCTTTCGGTCTTCTATGTTCCGAGGCCATGTCTGTACATGCTAGGCTCGTCAAGTCAACCTAAGTGTTTGCATGTGTAAATCTTACACCCGTTGTATGTGAACGTTAGAATCTATCACACCTGATCATCACGTGGTGCTTCGAAATAACGAACTGTCGCAACGGTGCACAGTTAGGGGGAACACTTCTTGAAATTATTATGAGGGATCATCTTATTTACTACCGTCGTTCTAAGTAAACAAGATGCAAAACATGATAAACATCACATGCAATCAAATAATAAACGTGACATGATATGGCCAATATCACATAGCTCCTTTGATCTCCATCTTGGGGCTCCATGATCATCTTGTCACCGGCTTGACACCATGATCTCCATCATCATGATCTCCATCATCGTGTCTCCATGAAGTTGCTCGCCAACTATTACTTCTACTACTATGGCTAACGCGTTTAGCAATAAAGTAAAGTAATTTACATGGCGTTTCTCAATGACACGCAGGTCATACAAAAATAAAGACAACTCCTATGGCTCCTGCCGGTTGTCATACTCATCGACATGCAAGTCGTGATTCCTATTACAATAGCATGAACATCTCATACATCACATATAGATCATTCATCATTCATCACAACTTTGGCCATATCATATCACAAAGCACTTGCTGCAAAAACAAGTTAGACGTCCTCTAATTGTTGTTGCAAGTTTTACGTGGCTGAATTAGGGTTCTAGCAAGAACGTTTTCTTACCTACGAGAAAGCCACAACGTGATTTGTCAACTTCTATTTACCCTTCATAAGGACCCTTTTCATCGAATCTGCTCCAACTAAAGTAGGAGAGACAGAGACCCGCCAGCCACCTTATGCAACTAGTGCATGTTAGTCGGTGGAACCGGTCTCACGTAAGCGTACGTGTAAGGTTGGTCCGGGCCGCTTCATCCCACAATACCGCTGAAGCAAGATAAGACTAGTAGCGGCAAGAAAAGTTGACAAATCTACGCCCACAGCAAATTGTGTTCTACTCGCGCAAGAAGAACTACGCATAGACCTAGCTCATGATGCCACTGTTAGGGAACGTTGTGGAAAACAAAAATTTTCCTACGGTTTCACCAATATCCATCTATGAGTTCATCTAGCAACGAGTGATCGGATGCATCTACATACCTTTGTAGATCGCGAGCGGAAGCGTTCAAAAGAACGGGGATGAAGTAGTCGTACACGACGTGATCCAAATCACCGGAGATTCTAGCACCGAACGGACGGCACCTCCGCGTTCAACACACGTACGGAGCTGATGATGTCTCCTCCTTCTTGATCCAGCAAGGGGAGAGGAGAGGTTGAGGAAGATGGCTCCAGCAGCAGCATGACGGCGTGGTGGTGATGGAGCTGCAGTACTCCGGCAGGGCTTCGCCGAGCTCTATGGAGGAGGAGGAGGTGTTGGAGAGGGAGAGGGAGGCGCCAAGGACCAGGGGGTCCGCTGTCCCCTCCCCCCTTTATATAGGAGGGCCAAGGGGGGGGGGGCGGCCCTAGGAGATCCAATCTCCTTGGGGCGGCGGCCAAGGGGAGGTTTTCCTCCCCCCCAAGGCACCTAGGAGGTGCCTTCCACTTGTGGGACTCTTCCCCTTTGGAACCCTAGGCGCATGGGCCTCTTGGGGCTGGTGCCCCTTGGCCCATGTAGGCCAAGGCGCACCCCCTACAGCCCATGTGCCCCCCGGGGCAGGTGGCCCCACCCGGTGGACCCCCGGGACCCTTCTGGTGGTCCCGGTACAATACCGGTAACCCCAAAACTTGTCCCGATGGCCAAAACATCACTTCCTATATATAATTCTTTACCTCCGGACCATTCCGAAACTCCTCGTGACGTCCGGGATCTCATCCGGGACTCCGAACAACATTCGGGTTACTGCATATACATATCCCTATAACCCTAGCGTCACCGAACCTTAAGTGTGTAGACCCTACGGGTTCGGGAGACATGCAGACATGACCAAGACAGCTCTCGGGCAATAACCAACAGAGGGATCTGGATACCCATGTTGGCTCCCACATACTCCTCAATGATCTCATCAGATGAACCACGATGTCGCGGATTCAATTAATCCCGTATTCAAATCCCTTTGTCAATCGGTATTTTACTTGCCCGAGATTCGATCGTCGGTATCCCAGTACCTCGTTCAATCTCGTTACTGGCAAGTCACTTTACTCGTACCGTAATGCATGATCCCGTGATCAAACACTTTGATCACATTGAGCTCATTATGATGATGCATTACCGAGTGGGCCCGGTGATACCTCTCCGTCAAGCGGAGTGACAAATCCCAGTCTCGATCCGTGTCAACCCAATAGACACTTTCGGAGTTACCCGTAGTATACCTTTATAGTCACCCAGTTATGTTGTGACGTTTGGCACACCCAAAGCACCCCTACGGCATCCGGGAGTTACACGATCTCATGGTCTAAGGAAAGGATACTTGACATTGGAAAACTCTAGCAAACGAACTATGCGATCTTATGCTATGTTTAGGATTGGGTCTCGTCCATCACATCTTTCTCCTAATGATGTGATCTCGTTATCATTGACATCCAATGCCCATAGTCAGGAAACCATGACTATCTATTGATCAACGAGCTAGTCAACTAGAGGCTTACTAGGGACATGTTGGTGTCTGTTATTCACACATGTATTAAGATTTTCGGATAACACAATTATAGCACGAATAAAGACAATTATCATGAAGAAGGAAATATAATATAATAATAATGCTTTTATTATTGCCTCTAGGGCATATTTCCAACACTCCAATGGCATCCATGACCTGTCGACAAGGTGACCTAAATGACTTAAATGACGGTGGATTGACTACTGCTACAGTATGATCGTGGCAAGCTCAATATGGCATCCTGTTTGCTATATACTCCAGATCAATGAGGAGGACCTCATGACTCCCATCAGATGCCGCCTTACGCAAGCCTGCTGCACTAAACCCGCTAGCACCGGTCGCCAACACACGAGGAAGATGACTCATTCTTCACCATTTACTCTGTAGTGACACACCCACGTTGTGCCAAAGTACGATGAAAAGCACATCGTCTTGGGATTGATCACGTTCTTCATGAATAAATGGACAATATGAGCCCCATTAGCGATGGCGATGAAAAGGAGAAATGACAACAAAATTGAACTGGTAGCTACGAGCGTGCAAGGATTTTGTTTCTCCCATTGCAATGCACGGGCACATTTCCTAGTCCCCCCTAAAAGGAATAGGATCATATCCCGAAGGGATAAGACCAAGATCCCTAAAAGGGGAGATCGTGATCGGTGGGGAAGGAAAGGAGGGAATTTCCCTCCCCCCTTGGTGTGCAACCCTTAGGGGCTTGGAGGAGGGGCCAAACCTCCTCCCTAGGACTATATAAAGAGGGGGAGGTGCAGGAGGTAGCAGCCCATCCAACCTTAAGCGCCCCCTCCTTGCTACTCCATGTCCTCCTCCGTAGACGCTTGGTGAAGCCCTACCGGAGCTCCATCATGAACCCCATCACCACGCAGTCGTGTTGGCCTAGATCCCTTCTACCTCTCCCTCTTGGTTGTTGGATTGAGAAGATGGATACGTCACCGATCCATACGTGTGCATATCTCGGAGGTGCCATTCGTGCAGTTCTGGATCGGATTGGATTGCGAAGTAAGTACGACTACGCCAACCACGTTTATTATAACCACTATTCAAGAATTCATCCGGTTAATCAGTTAATGGGCCAGTTAATCGCTACTCGTAGGGTGACCGACTCAAATAACACTTATTCGTCACGTTAACTTGTCAGGTCGATTAAATGGTCTGTCAGACTGATTAATCAGTTGCCAGGCTGATTAATCACTTCTGGTGTGTTTAGTGGTGCGCAAACAAAGCCCGATTATTTGTCCCGTAACCCCTCCCAGCGCGCTCCTGCTCCTAAATAGTTAGGGTTTGGCCCTCTTCCAGCCCTCTCCCACTCCTCTCATTTCGTCCCGACCTAGATGGTGTGGCCAGGTCAGCGTTGGCACTTTGTCCCTTCCCTTCCCCCCTATGTGTCGCCACTTCATCTACTCCCTCTACGTGCTGCTACTTCCTCTCTTCCTTTGCGACTTGCCACCTCCCTTCGCGTGTCACCGTCGCGTGGCCGACATATCTCGATGCTCTCGCCCAAGCATAAGTTAGCAAAAATATGTTGATGTATACATGTTTGTTGATGATTTTGCTTGTTCACATGGATGTTTATTGATGATTATTGTGGTATACATGTTCGTGATCTATTGAGAAAGGAAAAGGTGCCATTTGCTGCAGATGTGCAATGTAAATTTTGTTATAGCATTCAAGTTCTATTGTCTCCATATAACAATTGTTTCGATTGAGTTCAAAATTCCACCGATTAATCCAGTTAATAGGCCGTTTCATCGATTAATATATACTCCCAAGCCTAGCGAGAAGCTACCAGTTAATGATTTCCTCGACATTGATTATAACGTTTCCGCTTTCGGTCTACAACAGTATGTAGACTCTCCTACTCGTTTCTAGCATCTAGTAGATTAGATCTTGGGTGAATTCGTGGGATTTTTGTTTTGTTTTTGATGAAACAATTCCCAAAAGTGGTATCTGATACGTATCCAATGTATCTATAATTTATGAAGTATTCATGCCATGTTTACAACAATTTTATATGGTTTTGGTATGATTTGAATGAAACTAACCTGGATTGACGCTCTTTTCAGCAGAACTACCGTGGTGTCATTTTTTTAAGAAACAAAAGTTCTCAGAATGGGCTGAAAATTTATGGTGATTTTTTATGGGCCAAAAGAGACCCCCAAGCTCCGAGGAAGGACCAGAAGCTTCACGAGGAAGCGACAAGCCTGGGGGCGCTCCCTCCCCCCCTCAGGGCGCGCCGGGCAGGCTTGTCGCTCCCTTGTGGGCCCCCTGACGTGAAACCGACGCCAAAAATCCTATAAATTTTAAAAACACCAGAAACTTGACGTAGATGAGTTGTTCCGCTGTCGTAAGCCTCTATATCCAGGAAAGCTCAATCGGGACCCTATTCCGGCACCTTGCCAGATGGGAAATATTCACCAGAGGCCATCTTCATGATTCCCGCGGCCACCATGATGAGGAGGGAGTATTTCACCCTCGGGGCTGAGGTTATGTACCAGTAGCTATGTGTTTGATCTCTCTCTCTCTCTCTCTCTCTCTCTCTCTCTCGCGTTCTTGATTTGGCACGATCTTGATGTATCGTGAGCTTTGTTAATATAGTTGGATCATATGGTGTTTCTTCCTCTCTATGTTGTTGTGATGAATTGATTTTTTTACCTTTGAGGTTTCACTATTATCGGATTGAATACTTGTTGGATTTGAGAACACTTGATGTATGTCTTGCATGTGGTACTCGTGGTGACAATGGGGTGTTCTATTGATTCACTGGATGTATGTTTTGGTAATCAACTCGTGGATTCTTGAGGTGGCAATGGGTTAATCTATGCATAGGGTTGATACCCGTTTTCATCCTTCTTTCTCCGGTGGAAACCTTGGGACACTCTTTGAAGTTCTTTGTGTTGTATTGAATATTATGAATTTGAAGTTGTTTGATGCATATCGAATAATCAACTCACGGATACTTGTGGTAACATTGGAGTATCTAGGTGACATTAGAGTTGGTTAATATGTATCTTATGGTTTTATTTTAGTATGAACTCTAGGGATGTTTGTGAGACTTATAGGAATAACTCAATAGATTGATCGGAAAGAATAACTTTGACGTGGTTTCGTACCCTACAAAAAGTTTCATCTTATGCTCTCCGCTAGATAAGAACTTTGGAGTGACTCTTTGTCACACGTTGAGGGATTGTTATATGATTCAATTATGTAAGCACTGTTGAGATATCGCACTAGTGAATGTATGAACCCTATGCCTTGTTTCTAAGCATTGCAATACCGGTTTTGCTCCGTTTTATCACTTGCTAGCTTGCTGTTTTTATATTTTCAGATTAAAAAAACTTATATCTACTATCCATACTACATTTATATCACCATCTCCTCGCCGAACTAGTGCACCTATACGATTTACCATCGTATTGGGTGTGTTGAGAAACAAGAGATTTCTTGTATTTGGTTGCAGGTTGTTTGAAAGAGATCATCTTCATCCTACGCCTCCCACAGATTGATAAACTTTAGGTAATCCGCTTGAGGAAAAATTACTACTGTCCTACAAAAACTCTGCGCTTGGAGACGCAACACGAGTCTACAAGAATAAGTTGTGTAGTAGACATCAAGCTCTTTTGTTGCGCCGTTGCCGGAGACGTGAGTGCTTGAAGGTATATCTTTAAATCTTGCAATTGAATCTTTTAGTTTCTTTTTTTCGATCATGGCATTTTGTTGCTAATTAACAGATGATCTTTCTATATGGCTTTTTTTGTATATTAAGAGATGGCATTTTTTTATCATGGCATTTTAATCGATGGCATTTTTTTGGTCTATAAAAAGAAATGTTCTCTAATTTTTACAGCATAACATTTTCATTTTTTCGGATCTAATATTGTAGTTAGGCTTGGTAGCCGAGGAAGAGGAGGGGGGGAGCTAAAGGGGGCCGCTAGTTCGCTCTATCGCGACCTCTCCAGCTAATAAAACCATTCGCTGGTGGATCGACCAGCCAGTGAACGAAACGATCGCTAGACCCTCCCCCTAGCGACCGGACGGTGAATAAAAGGGTCCAAAATTTATAAGTGTTTGAGTGGGGCTCTACAAAGCGGTTAAGAAGATATACTAGTGTGGATAGCATGCCTTGACATGCTTTTGAGACTTGAGCACTGTTTATTAAGATGACACAACCATTTTTGATCATTGGCATTGGTGCATATAATAACGAGGGAGAGTATGTAGGCAAAAACTACTACATTACAGGCCATGTCTACAAAAAACTACCATTTTTCTTAATGTTTCAAAAAACTACCACAAAATTGATTCCCTATTCCAAAAAACTTAAATGATCATGTGATTTAGAATTAATCCGATTTATGACAGGGCGGGCCCACTCCTAAACAAACCGTTTGTTGACTGTTTGTTTGACCGTTAACTTACATCTGGGTCACACATGTAAAGCGCGCTCTCTCTCTTATCTTTCTTCTCTCCCTCTTCTTCCCTATTACTCTCCCGAGTCATTGTCGGGCACCACCACGGGTTGCCGCAGCCAGCACCAAGCTCGGCGTAGCCACAACCGCCGCCGCCAGGGCCGGCCACCACCATGCCATGGATACGGAGAAGATGGATGGAGGGCGGCGGATGGGCGGCTCTTAGCGGTTCGCTGGTGGTCGGAGTCGAGCTCGTACTACATGACAGCACCCACAGGAGGACAGCCGGGACGATGGGGATTTGCAGCAGAGAGGAGGAGGAGCTCTGCGTCGCAGGACAGCTCGACACGGGTGGGGAGCAGCTAGGGAGCATGGCTGGTTCTAGCCCGTCATCGCTGCTGCTTCCCACCGGCCACGACTGCCGCAACCATGGCCAGAGCAAGCATCTACTCCGGGCGTGGCACTGGCGGGCTCTGGCGACGAGCTTGCCGGCGAGGACCCGATTGCTTCTTTTTTATTTTTCAGGGGCCTGATTGCTTTTACTTTTTATTGTAGGGACCCGATTGTATTTCAAAAAATATTTGCGCCCCACCTGTCATAACCTATCAATGGTCAAACCTAACGGTCAACCAGACAGGTGGACCCGAGCTTTCATAATAACGTTTAAAGTTAACCAACATAGTCAGCCGTGCGACATCGTAGTTTTTTGGAACAGCGAACCATTTTATGGTAGTTTATTGAAAGATTAAAGAAAACTAGTCGTCAACCCGTGCATCTGCACGGGCTAGCTATTTTGTGGGCACATGAATAATATGAAATCTATAAGTATGTATGTTTACATAACATAACACCTAATAGTATACATTGTATTTTGTAAGGATAAAATTTACATATCTTTAATTAGTTCTTGAATATGGAAGTTTATTTACGATTTTCAAGTCTAGATATTCTGTTTTGAAGTAGAGAGAGTAGGATTGTTGAATCTGATGACACTACTGTCCTTTCTAAATGATTAGTGCGTCCAATAGTTTAGAAGAACTTATTTTGTATGATCATAAATCTAATGGGGATCAAGCAAGACTTTATGGGAATAGTACAATAGCAATATTTATGATTACTAAGAAAATAATTTCCCTTTAACATCTTAACTTTGAAGATATATGTATGCGTGAGCTATTTCCAAGATGATTTGAAAATTTATGCCAAAATCAGTTTCACTAAATGGAGAATAACGTCATATTACCTAAGAAAAACATTTATTGATCGCATATGTTGCTCTTACTTTAGATTCATTTGTTCAATTGAAATAAATTTCCATCACTGATACATTTATGGGTAATGAGGTTAAAAGAAAATTTGCAAACATTAGTTGCGGGCAATGAAACATGAGTCAGAAAATATCCATGTGAAGTGCCGATTTTTTATGAAATTAATCTCTTATAGGCAAGGAAGGGCAAAGCTATATTTAAAATATTAACCGGCAATTCAGCACCAAAAGCAGGTGTTCACAGATTATGAAATATAATGGTGAAAACGAAGCATCATAATACAATGCCGATTATACTTTTGGTTCCAAAATTTTAGGAGCTCTCAAAGGATATTGTTTTTTTCATAAATAGAAACGACAATAAGGTGTAGATGCAAACACCAGAATTTTATCTCTGTAGAGACCTTGTCAAGATATTTTGAAGATAACCTCGACATATGAAACTTGATTCCTGACTCGAACATGGGGAGAATCATCACTCATAAAGTTGTCACGTGTACATCTCAAGTATTGTAGGAACTGCATTAAAAAGAGGTGGTAATAAATAGCAAGTTATACGGATTTAAACGCTAGATATGATTTTTTTTCTTAGAGCATCCATGATGGACATTCTTAGATCCTTCATTAACTTGACCAATTAGATGCCAGAATTCTGCATGGGCTCAAATATTTATGTTTTGAGTAAATACGACCTGCAAGTATAATGCTTCAAATTGGCATCATTCATGAATTCATAATTATTACACAGAGCAATGGAATGTTGTATCCAAAGATCCTGCCAGATTAGAGCATAGAGAGTGCCTGCAAAATAACACAAATCATGTATTGTACGTTGAGTAATATAAATGTCAGTCCCATTACTTCATCTTCGACTAACAGAAATCCCATATGTGAAAAATTCTAGCAAGTAGATGGATATCCAACTACACAATAGTACATTGGAGCAAAGTTACAACCAGTCTGGTTTGCAGAAAAAAAATCATGGGGTATTTTACTATAACTACGTGATGGTATTAAGAAAGTTAAGTTCATTAGTCATGGTGCTGATGGCATCCAAATTTTAATTTCTCTAGCATGTACTTTCCATGCACTCCTCTTGAGGTTTATTGTACTAAAGACATCCAGTGACATTGTTTTCCTCATTCTGATTCATGTGGAAAATACAACAATCTGGGAGATTAAATTTGAAATTACCACAATACTTCAATGTTGTTCATGTATGCAGTTTACCGTCTACCCAACCTCTTGCATATCGTATCATTACTTGACAAAAATCTGGAATAAAATGTGAACGTAGCCTTACTGAACTTGGTGTGTACGCAATGAACACTTAGGCAGCGATCGCTGGCCAGAAGCCGATGTACATCATATCAATGCCTTCTAGGATCTGGAGCATGCTTTACTTGCGGTGCACCGCGAGAACGACAAAGACGCAGATCACGAAGCTGTGGACATGTTGGTGTATTACGACACAAGGATGTAGGTACTTGCCAAATGGTTGCTTATATGGCCTAGTGATTATGAAAAAAAAATGACAGTGTAAGTTCATAATAAAAGCTTTTACATCCTGAAAGTATTTGAAAAGCTTAACAATGCATGTTTGAGTTTCTGCCGGGTTATCATCTGTATGGTATTGGTGTATTAAGGAAACAATCATTAGTGTGAAAATAGCAGCAAACCTGAAGGGAAAGGATGTTGTCTTCCGGCCATGGTTAACATAGATGCACATCAATATTGGAAGACATATCGAAATCATTAGATATGTGTGCAGGGTTGACAAATAATCTCTCGTAGAAAATATAAAAATCTGGCAAAGAAGACATAAGAAGTAACTTAAACGCAAATATCTGTGTTTGTCCATACAGCTTAAGGAATTTCGTAATGGAAAAACTTACCTGTAGACGTTTTTATCCTATCGTACTGATTAGGTACATGATAGTAACCCTAGAGGTCAAAATATAAGAAGATTAAACCTGCAACTTGAGAAGAACGAATACGAGAAGAAGAAATAATCTGAGTTGGCTGTAATATCTGAAAAGCATATTCAATCCTGATGATTCATGCATGTAACTTACGAATAGAAAGGACTTCCAGCTAGTCAATGCTTAATGGCCCCACTGGAATCATCATTGATAGAATTGAGAAAAAGAAATCTAGTACAGCCATTGCTTGGTCGACCATACCACCGGAAGCGCCATGTTTTCCTCCAAGTGTATTAGGATAGATAAACAAAAATCTAGCCACTTCATGCTTGATAGGCAACCCAGGAAAGGACATTCATGCATGTCTTATTATTACCCAGAGAATGTACGTGCAAGAAGTTTGTGGCCTGGAGATGAGGGAGATGATGGCCTAACTCCTCATTATGTAAGAGATTAGCAGGATTCTCCTTCTGTCCGCCATCGCTAGCCAAGTGAGGAGGCCGAGAAGAGGTACGAAAAATATCCACGATAGTTCATCAACGGCAACAACCATCCTATCAGGCTCTTTCAAACTATATATATTTTAGAAATTACAGAAATCTGAGACACATAACATCAGTTTATTCCGTTCCTTTGACATGGGGGTTATTTTCCTCTTCCAAGTAGAGATTAGAATCATGCCAAAGGAGTAGAGATCAGAAGAAAAACTCACCTCAAAGAAAGCAGCGGGGATATGGAGCGGAAGCCACACACATACATCATGTTACTGGAATCAGATGGTTGATGTCGTACTTGCGTAGGAGATGAGAGTAGCGGCCGCTGGATTTGATAGGGACCATGGAAGGGTCATGTGGAAAGGGAGGAGAACAAAACCTGCTAGATCGAGGATGGAAAGCCCCATCAAACAATCATAACTCAGAAGCATTGAAAGGTCGTTTCTTTTTTTATGGAGAAACCATGTTTCTCACGGGAGGGATTGCATCAGCCTCGGAGAAAAAATAGGAGCGTCCTCCATCAAATCTGTTACGTTCTGTTAGCAAATGATTTATTTTAGTGCAGATAATTGTCTTCTACTAATCCGAGCCATAAACTTTCTTTGAAATTGAAGCATTATGATCTATCTTTCACGTCTAAGACATAATCTAGATAGTTGTCTATCTTTTAATCTGATGAGGCATATACTTTCTTTTCGACTGAGCCATTATGCTTCGATCCCTCACGTATGAGCTGAAGTTTATTTCAATCTGAGCCATTATAATTTGGTCCAACATGATTGACTACATATAACTTTTCTATTTTCTCTGCTCGCTTCTGAGCCAAAGTTTATTTCAACCTATGATTCAAATCTGAATTACTGAAAAAAGAGTAAAAAAAATTAAAAAACAAATATGGATCTATAGAAAGTTCTACGGCAATGGAGTTGGATTGAAGCCATTAATGGGAGCATAGAAAACCGTATTGAAGAGAAATCAAGGGAGGAGAGAGGAGGCAATGCCTAGAATCGGGACTGGCAAGGGAGATAATGTAGAAATAAGACTGAGGAGGCCATGCTAACCTGCAACATCGTTGATGGCGATAAGAGGGCCGGTATGGAGAGGGAGATGGCTGGGGACGGCAGCAGACTAAGGAGGTGGCTGATACATGACGGAGAGATGACCTGCACGTGAAAGAGGAGGCGTGAGGGAGAGGCGCTGCGTAAATCAGAGGAGAGGATTTTGAGGCGTTCTGGCCATGGAGAGGAAGGAGAGACGTGAGGGATTAGGAGAGGAATCATGGCTAGAGATGATATGTACTTTCTTTTATGGGAGAGATGATCTGATGCTTAACACAGTTAATTTCACCGTTGTTTTTCTCAGGTATTGGTTAGATTAACCTAAAAAAGCTGGAAAATCTACACCGCAATAATTGGATCCCACAATATGAATGGTTCCTAATTCGATTAACATGGGAAAAAACTTAGAAGATCTACACCGTAGTAATCTGGTCCCACAAAATGAACGGCTCCTAATTACTGATTAACGTGATAATTTCTTGGGAGTCTGTAATTAGTATAGGTATAGATAGATAGATAGATGGTAGTTTTTTGTAGACATACCCTGTATTGTGGTAGTATTTTTTTTGCTATATACTCTAACGAGGGATGGCATGTAGCACTCTCTGTTTCAACCAAAGCACCAATGCCAGGATTGTACTTACTGGCCCCTTGTACAACAGTGAAACAGTGCATGTGGTGCGATGGCACGCAATCACGAGACAGTGCAAGGCTCACGCTCCGACCACAGAGAGAATTGGCTCCTTGGTTTTCACAGTCGGATGTCAGGTAAATCGGCACTAGTTCGTACCAGGACGCAAGGACAAGCGTCCGGATATGATATGATATATATGGATTTTTGTCCATCGTATATCACGTCTACTACTATTGCTACTATTCTTGTGTGGCTACTGATCGATCAAACTGAACAAGCTGACCAGCAACATGCTTGCTTGTGTCCATTTTCCCGCGAGATGGATCGTCTCGTCAGCAACATGTGGCCAGCGGCGGCGCCAGATGCCACACTCTTCGGCAACAGCTCGCTTCTCAGCAAAGACACTCCACTGCTTCCACCAATCCACAGTTAGTCAGAAGCTCCGATACCGCGATCAGTTCCGAGAGGACGGCAAAACCAATCACCCGTAGTGGCAGTGCAGACAAAACCGCGCATAGAGCTTTGCATACAGGACTGCTGCAGAAATCTCATACATCGCCTTCGTCACCATTGTCTTCCCGCCAACCGTCGTCTCCATCGCCTTCCCGCCACGACATTCTTCCTCGCCTCTGCCGGTGCCCTGCCACCGCCACGCCCTTCTTCCTCGCATCCAGCGCCCCGCTGCCGCCATGCCCCCGCGCCCCGGAGCTGCTCCGGCTTCTGCAGCGTCCGCCTCCTCCCCTCCGGCGTGTATTACGCGGAGATCCGCTCCGGTGATACACGCCTTGGACTCGGGACGTTCGAGACCGCCCGCGAGGCCGCCCGCGTGTACGACGCGGCGGCGTGACGCCTCAGAAGGCCCCGGGCGCAGATGAACTTCTCCGACGTGCGGACGCGCGACCAGGCATAGGAACCCGTGCTTCCCCCGAGACTCGTAACCAACGAGGATCCCCGCATCCAGCGAAGGCGAGAGTGCCACGTCCTCATCGCCGAGGCGGATGAGCACGCCATGGCGGTGTGGCGCGAGCGCTTCCCGCAGGACGTCATCGTCGAGACCGAGTTCTGGGAGCGGAGGAGGGCGGATCGAGCCGTGCGTCGGGCGGACAAACGTGCACGGAAGGCCGCGGCGCAAGCCGAGTGCGAACTTGGACCTGTGATGAGGATCATCCTCCGTGGGCCGGCTTGTTTACATAGTTGGACTACACCACCGAGGAGGATGAGGAGTAATCCCTCTTATTTGCATTGTATGAACTAGTTTGTGGTGTGGCGCTTGAATTTTATGTGTTGTTGCTATCAATTTGAACTAGTTTTTATGCTATGAATTTGAACTATTTTTGCATTGTATAGAAACTGTTTGTGGTGTGTGCACTGGATTTTGTAGTGCCTACTGGAGCTACAACGGCACGCTAAAATTTTGGGCGTCGGCTAAAGCAAAATACACCCCCCTTCCCCCCCCCCCCCCCCCCCCCGCGAAAACGCTATTTCGGTACTGTTAGAGATTTTTAGCGGCGTCTGTTGGAGACGCTCTAATATGCTACTCTTAACTTTTTCTACAATTTGGCCGGTCAGAGATTGAGAAGTTTAGACTTGCAGTTTTTTTGAAAGAAGAAAAGGAGTATTTGAGGTGGTCAGGTTGCGTACACCGACCAGTTTGAGAACTCGTTACATGAAGAGGTTAGGCTCTAATTTGTCCACATACGGACAGCACAGCACCTGTCAAAGCAGAGAAAGTCCCCTTGAAAGCCAGTACTAGTAAGTTTTCTCTACATGCTTGCCGCTAATTCCAAAAACTATTGGCGTGAAATGTCATGCATTACGTACTGACATGCTGAGACAACTAAATGGCAGGGTTAGAATATATCCATCCGGTGATTTCTCCCGTTAAATCATTTACAACCGGATTTGGCAAAAAAAAAAAAAGTATCTACAGTCGGACTTGGTAAACCCGGTCTCCTATACGTCGGCGTGCGCATCCGAACGCATCCACAAATAGCGTCAGGCAGCCCCTTGTATGGGTTGCCGCACATTTGCACAACTCAAATGCATGCAATCCATGCACATCGATCATATGATATAAATTATGGCAATTGAACAGTTCAAAACAAAGCAAAACAAATCATAGTTCAACAATCCAGACATGCCAAAATGAAATCAATGTCCGATCCCGAGGATCCCTCGCTGGCTAGCCGGATCATTCGCGTCCTGAGGATCCCTGCTCCAACACCATCCTTGTGTCTTGCTCCGCCTGCATCCAGGCCACATGCTCCGCCTGGATCCGGGCCGCATGCTCCACCTGCATCCTTGCCCCATGCTCCGATGCTGCTGTAGCCGCCCTCGCCGCCTTCACTAGTAGAAAACGGAGCTTTAAAACCGGTTCGTAAGGGCCTTTAGTGCCGGTTCCATAACCGGCACTAAAGGGTGGGCACTAAAGGCCCCCCCCTTTAGTACCGGTTCGGCACGAACCAGCGCTAAAGTGCCACCACATGGCGTGAGCTCACGCCCTGGTATGGGGACCTTTAGTACCGGTTGGTGTTACCAATCGGTACTAAAGGTTTTTTTTTGAATTTTTTTGAAAATTTTGGAATTTTTTTGATTCCTTTTGATTTTTAAATTTTCCGAATTATTTGATGATTTAGTCTCTAATCACCTTCCTTAACTGCTCAAGTGTGGATCACTCATTCCAAATCATCTAACTTCCCGACCGGTCACCCATCCCTCTCACTACTCCAGCCCGAGCATGCTTAACTTTCGGGTTCTATTCTCCTTCGTTTCCAAGTCTGCACTTGTTGTTTTCCTGACAATAGTAAGATGTCAATCCTATTAACCCTCAGGAGTTTAGCTTGAGCATGAAGTCACACATTTCACTGTTTGAGTTTCAAAATATTATTCTAAAAAACAGTAATTATTTAGTAACATTAATATTTCTTGAATAAGTTTGACCAGAGTTTGACCATAGTTTGACCAGATTTGACCAAAATTAAAAAAATTGAAATAATTATTTAGTAACACTAATATTCTTGAATAATTAGTAACATTAATACTTCTTGAATAAGTAGTTTGACCAGATTTAACCAATTTTTTTAAAAAAACTGAAATTTGACCATATCTTTTTTTCCTTTTGGAATTTGAGGATTCTAAAAAATTCCAAACAGGCCATAGGCAATTTCCATCGGATGCGGATTTTCGTGCTGAATTTTTTGATATATTATACGTCTTTTTCCGACATCGTATGCAAAAGTTATAGCCGTTTTACATTTTCCCTACACTTTTTGCAAAACATGTCCAAGTTTAAGTTTTCAAAATTTCCTAACTAGTAGATGTAGTAATATACCTACCTCTCGAAGGATTTGATTTTTTGAAGTTTTTATCATTTTCTTTTGATTTTTTCAAAACTGAAATGGCGATACACCGGGGGGGGGGTAGAGTTTGAAAATTGTCCTATAGTCCCGGTTTGTGTCTCCAACCGGGACTATAGGTCAGACCCCTTTAGTACCGGTTCATGGCACGAACCGGTACTAAAGGTTAGACCTTTAGTGCCGGTTCGTGTCACGAACCGGTACTAAAGGTGATCGTGGGGCCTCGGCCTGACGCCAGCCTGCCACAGCCTCTTTAGTACCGGTTCGTGGCATGAACCGGTACTAAAGGTTCTCCACGAACTAGTACTATTGGTCGCCGCCATGAACCGGTACTATTGATCACATTAGTGCCGGTTTTTTTACAAACCGGCACTAATGTGCTTCACATTTGACCCTTTTTCTACTAGTGCTTGTACTCCCTTTGATCGTTGATCTCCTTCTTCTCTGCAAGCCACTTTTTTGCATGCTCATCCAAGAGGGTTCCGTCCGCCCACATGATCTTTGCATTTTACGCATCCCGTGCGAGTTGCAACCTCTCCTTCTCAAGCTCAATCTCTTCAAATGTCTTGGCCTTCTCGAGCTCCCATTTGATCGCCGCCTCTTGCTTCTCCAACTCGATCTTCCCCCTCCCAATTTCTAGCTTCTTCTCTGCCCTCTCCCGGTCCCAATCCACCATCTCTTTTTCACATCCAACACGAGCTTGTATCACTCCTCTTTCTTGCCCCCCCTCACGAAAAAATGCCCGTCCATGTGGAGGATAATTTTTGTAGCCGCGATGTCTCAGGAGGCCCTTGCATTCTCCCACTTGTTTTCCATGACTTGACGGTAATCCTTTGGCACGATGGCTCTTCCATTCTCCACGATAATATCTTCCTCTTCATCGTCCAACGCAATTGATTGGTGAGAGCTTGAGCTCGTTCCTATTCTTGCCGGCCTTGAGATCGACCACAAGTTGTGTCCATTTTGCTCGGCCATTCAATATGATCCAAAAATGGCTAAAAGCAAATGGCTTCTTCTCCGTTTCGTGATAAATAGTGGCCGCCACCGCCATCTAGCAAACATAATATGTATGACCATGAGAATGCAAACAAAAGAAGCATTAGCAAATGATGACAAAATGAAGCAATTGAGCTGGCATGAGTTGCCACTCCCATCCCACTTTTAGGTCGGCCGGTCACTTGCAAGTACTAGCCTACGTACTTGTTCACTTCCCCGTGAATGAACCCCATCGATGTTGGAGAGATGCCACATTGTAGTTTGTGACGATAGGATGCGGCTCCACGTTTTCCTTTTGTTCATGATATTTCTTCCAAATCTTCTACCTATACTTGTTCCCCTTTTGCTCGGTGCTGCATATTGGATCCATTGTCGTGTCCAACCAAGTTTTAACCAACAAAATATCCTCAAAAGTTGAGAACGCCGTACCTCTTGCCTTTCCGTATTTTCCTTCTTCTTCTACTTGCTCGGATTGGGATTTGATGTTGTCCCAACTTCAAATGAAGGGCAAGTTGGATCCCCCAATTCGTAATCCATTTGGATCGGACCTTGATTGATCATGTATGATGGGAACGCTTCCTAAATGATCATGGTTTGCAAGCATTCATCATGTCTAAAATGAACTAGCGGTCTATGCAAAACATATGCAAAGTTGATCGGACATGAGCAACAAGAACATACTGACTCTTGTTGTGCCATTCCGTCGAACAGGTCGTGGGCAGCCGTGGCGCCGCCGATGCCCGTGCTTGTCCGCGCCCAAACGAGTTGCGACTAGAGATAGACGTCCACCACCGGCATCTGCATGGGCGGAAAGCTCTCCAGAATGCCCCAACCGGCCATCGGATCCTCCTCTGTCCCAACCTGGTCTGATGGTGCAATCCTTATCGATGGACGAAGAGATGGGGTGCACGCGAGGGGGGGGGGGGAGGGGGCATCTGCTCGTCCATGTCCGCATCCGATCACTTCCGGCGTCGCCAGTTCCTCTAGGAAATGTTCTTTGGCTTGCACGACGTAGCCAAGGAAGACGCGCCGACAGGCGGATGCAACCTCTGTCACGGCGATCAAGACAGGCTCTAGTCCGGCGGATCAGGACCGGCGGCGAGGATGGGGAGCAACAGTGGCGAATGGCGAGGGCTCGGACACGGGAAAGGTTGGAGGAAGGTGGGAGGAGGGGTTTGGTGGATTTGGCGCAATTTATGGTGGGGCAGGGCTATCGGGTCTGACATGGCGAACGCGCCCGGGTTTGGGTTGGATATGAGGGGTGTCGGTCAGCCTGGGCTTTCGAGGCCCGTTTGAGGTGCGTGTCTAGGTACCTTTTTTATGACCGGTCACTGACCGGACTGTCCGCCCAGGGGTTTGAGGAAGGTTTGGGGAGCCCGGTTGTAGATGCTCTTACAACCCTGATGATTCAATTTTTTTTGAAACAGAGGAAAACGGTTTGTGTCATCGATTAATTAAGAAGAAGAGAGTTGCCTAGTTAATTGACGGAAAACCGGACGAAAACCAATACAAACAAACCACATGTGGACTACTCCCAGAGTTTGAAACTCCATGACCGCACCATCGACCCTACATAGATTCCCAGCATGCAACATACCCAAGCCCACACGCATCTGCATCACAAAGAATCCCCCAAAAGAACACCTCGGATATAGACAAATAACCACACCAAAACCACGATGATAAGCTAAATCCCTGGTGATTTCTTCTCTCATTGCATCACTCATTGATCGTGTGTAAGAGCATCTACAGCCGAGCACCCCATACGCCCCCTCAAACGTTCGGTGGACGGCCCGTTCAGAGACCGGTCAAGAAAAGCGGATCCCGGACGGACGCCTCAAACGAGCCTTAGACGCTCGGGCTGACCGACCCCTCATATCCAGCCCAAATGTAGGGCAGATATGGGGGCGCCCGGGTGCGTCCCCCATGTCGTATTGATGGTGGAGTCCCACACATAATCGCCTGGAAACCCGGCGGTCCCACGGACATCTCCTCCCATGGGGTGTGAATGTCGTGTGGCGCTGCTCCGGCTCGCCATCCGAGGCCAAATCCAGCTATTTAAGACCAGTGTCCCCCACCCTAGCCATATCCACATCCTCCCTCTCCACACCGCCAGCCCATCCACCTCTCTCCCGCGCATCGCTCTTCACACGCCCTACGGCTATGCCATCGCTCGGCAAAAGAAGATCACGTATGATATGCTCACGCCGAAGCGCCGATTCCATATTGAGGACGAGATCCTGGCTAGGCGTGCCACCCGCATCGTTGTCGGCCTGCCTCCGGACTCGCCGGAGCTTGCGACTGACGCGTTTTCGCCGAACTCGCCCATGTACCCGGAGGAGGTAGTACAGGTTGATTTATGTAGGATTTCCTTGTTTGAAAGCCTTGTGTGGATTTAAGGTATCCGGATGCAAAGAACTAAGTTTGAGGCGTCACGGGTCAGTGCTCGTAGATGCACCCGGGCGCGTCTGCGGGCCTTTGAGGTCTGGATTTGCCAAGTCCGGATATAGATGCTCTGTCGTTTGTATGTTTCTCTCGTTAAGGCCCATTGTTTAACAATAATTGCTACCAGCATGGTTCTCTCGTTAAGCCTTGTATGGATTTAAGGCATTCGGATGCAAAGAACTAAGTTTGAGGTGTCACCGGTCAGTGCTCGTGGATGCACCTGGGCGCGTCTACGGGCCTTTGAGGTCCGGATTTGCCAAGTCCGGGTGTAGATGCTCTGTCGTTTGTATGTTTCTCTCGTTAAGGCCCATTGTTTAAGCCTTGTATGGATTTAAGGTATCCGGATGCAAAGAACTAAGTTTGAGGCGTCACCGCTCAATGCTCGTGAATGCACCCGGGCGCGTCTGCGGGCCTTTGAGGTTCGGATTTGCCAAGTCCGGGTGTAGATGCTCTGTCGTTTGTATGTTTCTCTCATGAAGGCCCATTGTTTAACAATAATTGCTACCACCATGGTTCAAAAAGTGAGTGCGTTATGTCAAACTCGAGCTCAGAACCTCATGGTTATAATTACACGAGTTAACCATCAGAGATTCATCACCTTCTATGTCTAAGCTTCTCTTTTTTCATCTGTTTTAGTGCGTCAAATATAACACTAAAAAGAAAGACTCAGGTTTTCCATTTCTATTGGGATGTTTTGGCTGGTTTTTTCTTTGGTGTTTTCCTCGTGTTTATATATATATTTTTTTAATTTCTCTTTTTCGGATTTTTTCAAATGCGTGAATTTTCAAAGATTTGATTTTTTTTTCCAAATTCATGATTTTCTTTCAAATTAGTGAATCATTTTCAACTTCATAATTTATTTTCAAATTGCACGAACTTTTTTCTGAAAATTCAATTTTTTCCCAAATTTGTGAACTTTGATCTTTTCGGTTCATATTTTTATTTTTTGTTTATTTTAATTTTCCAAAAATGCCCGTGCTATTGAATATTTTTTCAAAATTTTAAAAAGTTTGATTTTTCAAATTTAGTGCAAATTTTTTTTCGTATTTTAATAAATTGTACAAAAACTCCATAGGATGATAAAACATGAAATTTTTAAAAGAGCGAACAAAATTTTAATGGAGGACATTTTATATTTTCAAACATTTTTGAAACTCACTAAAATATTTGAACTAAAAAAATATGAAAATAAAAAATAAATTGAAACTATTTTTTCGAATTTCGTTTAAGATTTTTTGTGTTTGTGTAGAATAGATTTGAAAACAGGAACATTTTAGAAATTCCAAACAAATTTCGAAAGTGGAACATTATTTGAAAATCCTCGAATATTTTTTGAATTTGTGAACAAGTATTGAAAAAAGGAACATCTTCCGAATTTATGAACAAAATTTTCAAATGGGGACTATTTTGAATTCGTGAAGTTTTATCGAATTCACGAGCGTTTGGCCGGGCCAACAGGTGCCTGATGGGAGCGATGCCGTCTTCTAGTTGGGCCATGGCCTAATCGTTTCTTTTTCTATTTTCTTCTTCTTTTTTGTTAATTCATTTTTCTTCTTTTTTTTGAAATCTATCCAAAAGATTGAAATATTTTTTTGAATAGCAAAATAATAATTTTATGTAAGTATTTTAAATTTTGGATTTAAGTACATATTTCCTTCAAATATTTATTAAGTGCTTTTAAATTATTGTTTTATGCAAGTTACGATGTCAAATATTTTTCAAATGTGACGTGATATCTACCATGGGCATGCCCATCAGCTTGCCAAATTTGTGGTTCTTTCAAGAATGTTCGGAAAACACCACGTTCAACATAGCGTGGCTGGATAGGCCAAAAGATTCTGTTTGAGAGCACGTTACTTCCTGACATTCGTCAAATGGCATAATTTTTTCCATGGTCTTGTATGACCATTTGAAGGCACCATGCCAAGCTGTTTTGGTTTACCAAAATATCTGCATTTTCTGGATTTTTTCTGGTGAAAAAAGACCGATAAATGGCGTGTCGTAACTTGCATACGGTGTCAAAAATCATACAAACCTGACATGGATGCCTAGAATGGGTATGTCCACCTCCTTACAAAAGTTGGAGTCATTTCAAGGATGTCAAAAAATAGAACACGTTGAACGGAGGGTGTTCGGGTAGTCTAGATGGTGCCCTCTCAAAGCATGTTGTTTCTCAACATCCTTTAAATGGATCCAATTTTTTCATGGCCTTTTATGACGAATTAAAGGCACCAAGCCAAGTTGTTTGGATTTTCGATATTTTTCAGTTTTTTGGACTTTTTCTGGTGAAAAGAGGCCAATAAATGACCGAATGTATGAAAACTTACATACAGTATCAGAAATCGTTCAAACCTAACATGTATGCCTACAATGGGCATGTTCACCTGTTTGCAAAAGTTGGAGTTATTTCAAGAATATCCACAAATAGACCAAGTTGAACGGAGGGTGATCTTGTAGGCTAGAAGTTTCTGTCTGAGAGCATGTTGTTTCTTGACATACTTGAAATGGCCCCAAATTTTTTGCATGGCTTTGTATGACTAATTCAAAGCACCATGCCAAGTTGTTCGGGGTTTTAATAACTTTTGTATTTCCTAGAATTTTCCTTTTGAAAAATTGACGTTAAATGAACAGACATGTCGCAACTTGCATTCAGTGTCGGAAACCGTCCAAACCTGGCAAGGATTCCCACCATGGGCATGCCCACCTGCTTGCAGAAGTTGGAGTCATTTCAAGGATGTCCAAAAATAGACCAAGTGTAATGGATGGTGTTCGGGTAGGGCGAGAAGGGTCCGTTTGAAAGCACATTGATTTTCAACATCCATCAAATGGCCCCACAATTTTCCCAACAACTTCCATGACCAAAGTTTTGCATTTTTTGAACTTTTCTCGGTGAAAAAGGGCCGATAAATGGCCGGACATGTTGCAACATGCAAATGGTGTCGAAAGTCGTTCAAACCTGACATGGATGCCTAATATGTCTATGCTAGGTTATTGCACGAAGTTGGGTTCATTTATATATAGACGGAAAACCACCAATTGAGAGGAGTGTGCTAGACTAGGTCAGACGGGTACATCCATGAGCATGTAATTTTTCCTAATTTGAATGCTTCAGTTATTTACAATTTCTGTCATTATCAATTAACATGAACATATTTTTATATCCTAACCATTTCTTGAAATTTTTAAATAATTTTTGAGTTTTAAATCATGTTTGAAAATTTTATAGACTTGAACACTATTTTGAAAGTTGTGAACAAATTCCCAATAATTGATGGTGAACACAAATTGCAAAATAAAAAGGCCAATCAAAAGCAAAAAAAAAGAAGAAGAAACCAGACTGAGAAGATGCAAAAAAAGAAGAATAGAAGAAGTAATTAGACACAGTAAGTAAGTTGTCATAGTTGGTTATAGCAAGAAGAAAAAAGAAATTGGCCAGGCCAGGACGGAGGGGGTGTGCGCTGGTTTGTGTGACATTACTTCATGTATAGCTTATACGGTGGGCAAAGAGTTTATAAAATATGACCATCATGCCCTTTTTGAGGAAGAGGTCTGGGTGAATCTAAGCCCTCCTTCTTTTTAGGGGAGGTGTAAGGTTGCCCTATTCTAAAATTTATTTCTGAAGAGATTATAATCACTCAAAGATTTAAGTTAAAAAATCACTCAAAGATTCTGCTGTTGCAAAACACAGTGTTCGATCCATCTCGTAAGCGCGCTGCTGTGAGCGAATAGTCACAGGTCTGGTCTCCAAACCCCGCCAAAAAAAAGTCCGGTCACCAAAGAAAGGTAGATTGAAGAGCACACGGTCTCCAACCAGCTGGAAGGAATATTCACCTTTTGATAATGATACCAGTGCACCATCATGTACACCCAAAGATAGATAGGCACTATATGTAGGTGTCGTTGCTTCATCTATCAATGCTCGGAGTATAGCGCAATAAGCAGCAGCAACAGCGAAACCAAGCCAGATCCCAGTCGGCGTCGGGTGCCACGGGGCCTTTGCCAGTGGCGGCACGGGCTTCTGGTCAGCCGGGCAACAATGGTGAGGGACATCAGCCAGTGGTGGATTGCTTCAATTGTGGTGAAAACCACTTCTTGGCCCAATGTGACAAGCCACAAGCCTGCTTCGCCTGCAAACTTCCCGGTCATGTGTCTACAAACTGCCCAGGCCCACAGAAGTTGCCTTTGCTGTCCATGTTTGGTTTTGGCATGCGACAAGCAGGGTTCTACTTTCTTGATATCGATGACGAAGGTGAACCCGAGCCTGAAGTTGTGGCTAATGCGGCCTGCCTTATTGTCAGCAGCGACCAACTCATCTCGGTGGAAGCTCTCACGGAAGAACTTGGGAATCTATCAGAGGGTGGATGGGATTGGCGTGTGCAATAGATCAGCGAAAGAGTCTTCTCAGTGGTGTTCCCCACAAAGGACATGTTGAAGATGTGTAGGGATGTGGGAAAGCTTTGTTTATCAATCACAGACGCCACAGTTCAGGTTGGGCCGCCTGTTGCCAATGATGCGGCCAACGCTCTTCTGGATGAAACCTGGGTGATGGTTAACAAAATCCCTTCCAAGTTGCGTACGGAACCAATCATCAAGGAAATCTGCAAGGTGCTGGGGGTAGTTGTGGATGTGGATGAGGCCTCAATCTCTGCTCAGGGTCCGGTCCGGCTTAAGATCTGGTGCAGGGAGGCGGGTAAGGTCAAGGGACTCTTCCAGATTTTCTGCCGAAGAAACTGCTTCATCATGCACGTCGAGCCCGAAGCGGCCAGCTCTTCTGCAAGTTCCCCAGTCAATCCTCCACCCCCGGGAGAAGATTGATGGAGAAGATTGATATATCCATCCATTTTCGTTCTCTAATATTTGAGATTGATGCAAATAAATGGAGGCACTTTACTTTATAATAAACCAGCAAACTTGCACGTGCTTTACAATAGGAAAAACAAATCCTTGCACATGACTTTGTAATTTGTGAACGCGCTGCTATCAATGATATAAACGCCCTGACGTTTAGATGTGCATGCACTTGTGCTTTGTGCTTTACTATGGATGAAGCGCCGGACTCAAGTCCTCCTCCCGAGTCGAGCGAGGTGGGCTTCTACAGTTCTACATGGGGGCACGGGCTTTAAGCAAAGTCCTTGACAAAAAAGTCAGTGCCTAGAAAAATGTATATGTAGTGCAGATGATATTTTGAAAGGTCCAGCATTGCTGGCATTCATTAATTTAGTAAGAGAGCAAATAAAACATTGTTGATCAAGTGATCGAAGGAAGAATCAAGCCTCGGTTCTGACCATTACCCACTCATGTTTTATTCTGGTGAGGCCAGGCCCGTCAGGCGATCGCATTTTCATTTTGAGCTTCAATGGTTGGAGCATCCAGGCTTTGCTAAGAAGTAGGATAATAAACAGCCTTCAGAATCCGGGCACTAAGTATGCTAGGTTCGGTAAGGAGCCGCCAGGCTTGGCGTGCCAACAAAGCTAAATTGAAGAGCTCTATGTCTCTAAAGCCCATGCCACCCATAGCATTAGGTTGTGACATAACTTCCCATGATAACAATGCAGTTTTCCTTTCGCCATTCTTCGATCCCCACCAAAACTTCCTCAAAATACCGTTAATGTGTTGCCATAATCCCCGTGGCAGTTTGAAGCAAGCCATAGAATATGTGGGGATTGCTTGAGCTACAGATTTGATAAGCACCTCCTTTCCACCGGCAGACAGGGCTTTTTCCATCCAACCTTGCACATGCTTCCAGATTCTATCCTTGAGATATTTAAAGGATCCTTCCTTGGCTCTCCCCACATCGGCAGGAAGCCCAAGATAACGATCGGATAGTTGCTCGTTTTGGACTTGCAAGGTTTCTTTGATTCCTTGTTTTAAAGACCCGGCACAACCTTTGCTAAAGAAAATTGAAGACTTCTCCTTATTTGTGCGTTGGCCAGAGGCACCGCAGTAACGTTGAAGAAGAGAGTCAACTCTGGCTGCCATCTCAGGTGTAGCATTAAAAAATAGGAGGCTGTCATCTGCAAAAGGTAGATGGTTTACCTCAGGGGCTCCTGCTGCCACCGTTATACCCCGCACCCTTTCATCAGGATTAGTAGACTTCAATAAATAAGATAATCCCTCTGCCACAACAAAAAGAAATAGGAGGATATTGGATCCCCCTGTCTTAGGCCCCGTGTTGGAGTGAAATCCTCTTGCTTTCCTCCGTTGAAGATGACAGAGAAGGACAAGGATGAAACACACCTCATTACAATCTCCATGAAGCGAGGGCTGATACCAAGTTTTAACATGACCTTCTCCAGGTAATTCCATTCGAGTCTGTCGTATGCTTTCATCATATCAAGTTTCAAAGCACAGAACCTGTTGCCCTTCAACTTCCTTGTTTTCATATAATGCAGGTACTCATAGGCCTACGCTAGCTGAGAAGACTTTTAATTCCATTGAAAGCTGAGACATGTCTGCTGGCCCATAAGGCCCAGCCGGACGACTGATATTTTGTTTAGAAAAAAACTGAAACAACTTGTGGGAGGGCATAGGAAACGGGAGAAGGTAGGATTCTTAAAAAAACTGAAACAACCTTTTTTTTAGAAACAAAACTAAAACAACCTGAGGGGCTTGATCACAACGTACGTGTGAAGGCCCAAGTGGAGGAGCGCATGCCCAACTCAGCTGATATGAACCTTTTTTAATAGTCGATATGAAACTTTGCTCTACAAATTAGTACCACCTCATGTATTTCACGTAACGTAGGGTCAGATGCGGGACGAAATCAAGAATATCACCTTGCTTTAATAGTACGTATAGATATAGATCAGGGGAATTTAATATATACGCGTCCGTTTCTTTCTCTTGTTACGTCCCTGATTTCATTGGTTGTGTGTAATGTTTCTGTGTTTATTTGTATTTAGTTCAAGGTCGCCCCATGGCACATTGAAAAAGAGTAGTTGCTACCACACACTTGTCTTGTGTTTAATGCGGACCTATGGAAATTCAGGAGGAATATGAGCTATTTTTTTTCTGTAAATTTAGACAGGTGGTTGCAATCTTAAAAGCATGTTTTTTGTTCCGTTCATAGAGATCTCTCATACTTTATTTGAATGTCTTTTATGTACTTATCGTGTTATAACACACACCTGCATCTTCAAACCTCGCCGTGATAAATCACATTAACCAATTTCTTTTGACATTTTCAAAAGCAGACTGCAGTCATTTCATCAATTATATATGCTTCTAAATGCGAAAGTGCAGCAGGGGGCTTGAGCAATCGTAATGCTTGCTCTGGCCAGTGCCGGCCCTAGAGGATGGACCAAGAATCAGTTGTTGGTAGTCCTTCACAAAATTGATAAAGATACACGAGAAAGTCTAGCAAAATTGTTGGTCTCATGAGAGTTTGGCAGCCTTAGTGTGAGAGGGAGAGTGTCACAGTGCGGTGCAAAATGCTAAAGAACATGATAGTAACACAACCTTAATTAAGATGGAAAGAGGGTTTTGACAGGGACTAAACATACACGAGAGATTGAAGTTGTGAAGATTGACATGCTAATAATCCTCATGAGAAGTAGTTTATTTATATCTTGAACATAGGTTGCAGCGGTGCCCTAAAGATTAATGACTATATAGTATTGTTTTCTGATTAATATGAGAGTCCTCAACATGTAACTCCAACTGTAAAGAACAAGATATACGCTAATCTTTTTTATTTTTAGTGAACAAATATTTCAGTTTGGTGGGAGGGTGGAGGAGGCGGGCGCGGCCGCCACAATGTTTAGTGAAGAATGCTTGCGGCATTCCTTATCACATTCTTCAGGCGTGCGATAGCAATAGTATCTGGGATCCGGGAAACAACACCAACAATATCCATCATTGCATTTTGGAATTATTCTAGGTGGTCCGCACAATCCATATGGTAGACTGATCTTCCTGTTACCTATGTCTTCGATACTCCCACCTAGAGAATATAAACAAATTAGAGCAACATATATATTATGGGTGCAACTATATATAGAACTATTCCATAAATGTTTATTTAATCAACAAACAAGAAAAGCAAAATATGAAACAACAGCGAACAAATGGCAATTTTGCTAATAGCATAGCCATTTTTCAATATACATGAAAAAATATTAGACATAACTGATGATAAATACAAAACTAAACAATGTAAGTATACGGAAACAAATTTTCATCATATATCGTGTTACTTACATTGAACATGAGCAACAAAGAAAACGAGAAGAAGTATCGAGAGTGGCACTAGTAGGTGCACACGTTCCGTGTACTTCTCCATGCGCATAGACTTTGAATTACTTTAAACAATCAGTGCTTTTGGAGGCCCAATATGTGTGTGCTGATCCAAGAATTAGCTGGCGATTGCTAGCCACATCGTTCATTCTTATATAGAGAGGCGTAACAAAATATTTCTCAGGAATTTATTTAATGGAGCCAATTAGTTATCATTTATAATTTTCTAAGTAAATGAAAGTTGGGGATGAACATTAAATCTCAGGCTGCTAATTTTGGGGCGCATTGATGGCCCAAAGTTTAAAAGACTACCCAAGAGACGCTCGGAAATGCACATTTAATTTCTAAATGTAATTACACATTTAATAACCTAACATTGCTCCATACGGAAACCATATCCACGCAGAAGATACACTAACGAACTACTTCAAATTCAAAGGAAATCCAAACTGTACATCCATACAGTGGACATTAAACAATCGCATATCCATGGCCATGCTTACAATACGTTAAAGAATTTAAGGCCCACATTGCTGCACCCACCATTTTCGCTCTAGCATATTATGCAAATATATGGACATTTAATAACCTAGAATTGCTCCATAAATAGAACATATCCATGGAGAAGATTTTTCTGTCCGTCCATTTTTTGCTTCGTATGTTACGCAAATACATGGATATTTAATAACCTAATATTGCTCCATAAAATAAACCATATCCATGGAGAAGATTGATATATCCATCCATTTTCGTTCTCTAATATTTGAGATTGATGCAAATAAATGGAGGCACTTTACTTTATAATAAACTAGCAAACTTGCACGTGCTTTACAATAGGAAAAACAAATCCTTGCACATGACCTTGTAATTTGTGAACGCGCTGCTATGTCTATGCTAGGTTATTGCACGAAGTTGGGTTCATTTATATATAGACGGAAAACCACCAATTGAGAGGAGTGTGCCAGACTAGGTCAGACGGGTACATCCATGAGCATGTAATTTATCCTAATTTGAATGCTTCAATTATTTACAATTTCTGTCATTATCAATTAACATGAACATATTTTTATATCCTAACCATTTCTTGAAATTTTTAAATAATTTTTGAGTTTTAAATCTTGTTTGAAAATTATATAGACTTGAACACTATTTTGAAAATTGTGAACAAATTCCCAATAATTGATGGTGAACACAAATTGCAAAATAAAAAGGCCAATCAAAAGCAAAAAAGAAGAAGAAGAAACCAGACTGAGAAGATGCAAAAAAAGAAGAATAGAAGAAGTAATTAGACACAGTAAGTAAGTTGTCATAGTTGGTTATAGCAAGAAGAAAAAAGAAATTGGCCAGGCCAGGACGGAGGGGGTGTGCGCTGGTTTGTGTGACATTACTTCATGTATAGCTTATAAGGTGGGCAAAGAGTTTATAAAATATGACCATCATGCCCTTTCTGAGGAAGAGGTCTGGGTTAATCTAAGCCCTCCTTCTTTTTAGGGGAGGTGTAAGGTTGCCCTATTCTAAAATTTATTTCTGAAGAGATTATAATCACTCAAAGATTTAAGTTAAAAAATCACTCAAAGATTCTGCTGTTGCAAAACACAGTGTTCGATCCATCTCGTAAGCGCGCTGCTGTGAGCGAATAGTCACAGGTCCGGTCTCCAAACCCCGCCAAAAAAAAGTCCGGTCACCAAAGAAAGGTAGATTGAAGAGCACACGGTCTCCAACCAGCTGGAAGGAATATTCACCTTGTGATAATGATACCAGTGCACCATCATGTACACCCAAAGATAGATAGGCACTGTATGTAGGTGTCGTTGCTTCATCTATCAATGCTCGGACTATAGCGCAATAAGTAGCAGCAACAGCGAAACCAAGCCAGATCCCAGTCGGCGGCGGGTGCGACGGGGCCTTTGCCAGTGGCGGCACGGGCTTCTGGTCAGCCGGGCAACAATAGTGAGGGACATCAGCCAGTGGTGGATTGCTTCAATTGTGGTGAAAACCACTTCTTGGCCCAATGTGACAAGCCACAAGCCTGCTTCGCCTGCAAACTTCCTGGTCATGTGTCTACAAACTGCCCAGGCCCACAGAAGTTGCCTTCGCTGTCGATGTTTGGTTTTGGCATGCGACAAGCAGGGTTCTACTTTCTTGATATCGATGACGAAGGTGAACCTGAGCCTGAAGTTGTGGCTAATGCGTCCTGCCTTACTGTCAGCAGCGACCAACTCATCTCGGTGGAAGCTCTCACGGAAGATGTTGGGGATATTGTTATCTGGGGTAAACCGCCTGCAGGGCCCGGGTTACCTCCGTCAATAGACCCGAGATGTTAAAGCCCAAGGAGAAGTAGAAGGGCCCAAGGCCTATAATCGGTTTAAAGGCTTATGGTGTAAACCGGCCTGGGGCAAACTTGTATTGTAAGTTAGGAATAGAGAGACTGACCCGGGCACGTTTATAAGCCGGAGGTCGGGACTTCGCAGACCGACGGGCGTCACCCGTGTATATAAGGGGACGACCCGACGGCGGTTTGGGGGGGAGAAAAGAACTCGAGGTTTAGGCGAAGCTTGTCGCTCCCTAAGCCCTCGAAACCCATCAATCCCATCACAACTAGACGTAGGCTTTTACCTTCATCGAAGGGGCCGAACTAGTATAAAAACCGTGTCCTTGTGTCCACTTTTAACCCCTTCAAGCTAACCCGCTGCGATGGCTCCACGACTAAGTCCTCTCACTAGGACATCTGCCGTGACAAATCCACGACAGTTGGCACCCACCGTGGGGCTATCGCGAGATGGTTTCAAGTTTTTGGAGGGCCGCTTTGAAGGACTCGAGGGTTACGCTGTGGGACGGATGACCAAGAGCCGCCGCGGAAAACTCTACATCGACAGCACAGGCTGGGGCCCCGACGCCGGCTCGATCGAGTACGGGTACCGGGTCCCCTTTGGCGGCATCCATGTTTTCATCGGCAAGATCGGAGAACCGGGCCCCGAGTTAGGCGTCTGCGCCGACCTCGTCGAGACAGCTCAGTGCGCGAGATCGACCCTGGATAAACCGACCAGGAAGCACGCCTTCGTGGGAGTCATCCACGGGGGAAGCTACGAGGAAGGATCCGAATCTGGTGACGAAACCGCCATCTACTCCGGCGATGAAACGTCGACCGGGGAGACCGAATCTCTTTACCAGCTACAAGATGATCGGATTGGGGGCGGCTCCGATGGCAACAGTATTCCGGACCCCTCTGATCTGCCCTATCGGGTTGGGATCTTCATGGCTGGAACACAGGCGGCACCACGATCATCAACTGCAGCAGCAGCGATCTCCGGATCGGCAGCAGCAACGGCTGCACGGGCGGGAGGCCCTACGGGTTCACCAGCCCAAGTTTTGTCAGACCTGTTTGACGCACTGGCAGCGCTCATGGCGGAAGCCAACCCGGTGGATCAGGAGGTTCATAATGCTGAGATTGCCAAAGTAAGAGAGCAGATCACTCAAGCTAAAGCGGAGCTGGCAGCGGAAGAGATCAGGATGACGGCCGAGCGCGCCGCTTTGGATGCACAAGCTTACAGGCTCATGATGGACCAGAATGCGTCTCAGGAAGTCCTGAAGAGGAAATCCCGATCTCGATTGCCTGCAGCCCTCGACGCCCGAAATCTCTTCAACACCCCGGGGGTAAACCGTGCGGAGGTGACAGTTGGCGCCCCGGTTCAGCACCGGATTATAAGCCTGCCTCGTCACAACACTGGTACACCACCGGCCGTGCCAACACCGTCAGGTCATTATTCCAACCCGATGGATAACCTCGTCGCGGCGGCAGCTCGTCTGGAAGCCATTCCGATCGAAGGCGATTCACCGCAGGACGTAGAGACACGACGGGTCAAGGAGCTCCTTAGGACCGCGTTGGCCCAACAAGAAGCATATTCACAAAGCCGTGATCGGATTCACTCCACCCCTCGCCCCAGCAGGAGCCATAGTAGGCGTATGGAGGAGCCGGCTGTTTCAAGCAATGCCAGGCGTGAAGCGCTCCGCGGCAACAACCCGGCAGGCGTCGACAATGCTCAGGAGAGTATGGATCGCACCCGTGCGCGGGAGGCCGGAATAGCAGCGCAGCATCAGGCTCGTCAGCTTACACCTATCTTCCCAGCAGCTACGGTTGAACCGGGGGTGGTCTCCAGTTCTTTGGGAGTACCGTGCCTTGTTCCCGCTTTACGCAACGTACGCCTGCCCAAAGACTTCAAAGGCCCCCGCAAGGTACCAAACTACACGGCAGATCAGCCTCCGGAGACATGGGTGGAGAGCTATGAAATGGCTATGGAGATGCTGGATGTGGATGACACGGCGTGTGCCAAGTATTTTACTATGATGTTAGAAGGAACGGCCCGGACTTGGCTAAAGAGCTTACCGCCTAATTCAATAAGTTCATGGGCCCAATTGCGCGCCCGGTTTATCAAGAATTTCAAGGACACGTGCAAACAGCCAATGTCGATAGTTGACCTAGCAGCCTGCGTTCAGCAAGAGGGGGAATCAACTACCCATTGGGTACGGCGGGTATCAGAAGTTTTGCACTCGTCAGATCGCATCAACGCAGACACCGCCGTGGTGCTGTTGGAAAGCAACTGTCGGTTTGGCCCTTTGAAGCTAAAGCTGGGCCGGATGAAGCGTGATTGTACAGATATAGGAACGCTCATGACCGCTTTAGTGAAGTATGCGGATTCTGACAGTACCAAGGATCCTGACTCTGGTGATGACAAAGCAGGGAAGGGAAAGAAGAATAGCAACACCAAAGGCCAGCAACATCGGCCGGCAGGTAATGGAGGCGGAGGAAAGCGTAAACCGGACGGGAGCATGGACTTGGTGGCCAGCACAAGTGCACAGGATAAAGGCCAGCGGCGTAAGGGGAAACAGCCAAGTTTCCGCGCACATCCCGGTCCTAATCCGGAGCGTTTGAGCTTTTTCTTAAACCAGCCCTGTCCGAAGCACGGAACAAAGGAGGAACCAGCAGCCCATCTTTGGAAGGATTGTTATATCATGAAGGAGTTCAAAAGCTCAAACACTTTCCAAAATGATCACAGCTCCGGCGGTGGTTCAGGTTCCGGATCAGGATACGGTGGCGGAAATTCCGGTCCAGGGTTCCAGGGTAATCCGGGCGGACAGGACGGCCGAAATAATCAAAGTGGTTACGAACAGCAGCAATCAGGTTATCAGAACAACCCGAAACAGTTGAGTAGTGGACAGTATCATGTCTTTACTACAAGCTTGGATAAACGAGATAGAAAGCTTCAGAGGCGGGCAGTCAGTGCTGTTGAACCGGCCACGCCTCACTATCTGCGTTGGTCGGAACAGCCTATCATATGGAGCCGAGAAGATCATCCTCCCAGGGTTTATAATCCGGGTCAGTTAGCATTGGTGGTGGCGCCTCAGGTGGGAGGTTATAAGCTCACCAAGGTGCTCATGGACGGAGGGAGCAGCATTAACATCTTGTATTACGAGACCTTCCGTCGTATGGGACTGGTAGATAAGGATCTCAAACCGACCCATACAGTGTTCCACGGGGTGGTGCCTGGCAAGTCTGCATATCCGGTTGGTAAGATAGCCCTTGAAGTGGTATTTGGCGATAATCACGATTCCAGATCAGAGACGCTGACGTTCGAAGTGGTTAAAATCCAAAGTCCGTACCACGCTTTGTTTGGACGGCCTGCTTATGCAAAATTTATGGCACGGCCCTGCTACGTGTATCTGCAACTTAAGATGCCAGGTTACAAGGGCACTATAACGGTTCATGGGAGCCGTCGAATCGCTTTGGAATGCGAGGAAGGAGATGCGACTTATGCAGAATCGGTTTGTGCTACGGAGGAGCTAAAGCAGTACAAAGACAGTGTTGATCCGGAGGATATGACTTCATTAAAAAAGCCAACTACGGACCACGATCCGGCCTTGAAGTTCAAATCAGCGGCCGAAACTAAGCTTGTTGACTTCGTGCCTGGCGATTCATCCAAGCAGTTCAGCATCAGTGCAAACTTGGATCCAAAATAGGAAAGCGCGCTCATCGAGTTCATCCGTGAGAATCGGGACATCTTTGCATGGAAGCCGTCTGACATGCCTGGTGTACCGAGGCAACTCGCTGAGCACACCCTTAATGTGGATCCTAAGTACAAGCCGGTAAAGCAGTTCTTACGGCGGTTTAACGAAGAAAGATGTAAAGCGATTGGTGAGGAAGTGGCCAGGCTCCTGGCGGCTGGGTTTATCATTGAGGTTTTTCATCCCGAATGGCTTGCTAATCCGGTGCTAGTTCTTAAGAAAAACGGCACCTGGCGCATGTGTGTGGACTACACAGACTTGAATAAAGCTTGCCCTGCGGATCCTTTTGCTATCCCCCGGATTGATCAGATCATTGATGCTACGGCAGGTTGCGAGCGTTTAAGTTTTTTGGATGCCTATTCGGGTTATCATCAGATCAAGATGGCAGTTAAGGACCAGGAGAAGACAGCGTTCATTACTCCCTTTGGAGCCTTCTGCTATGTGTCTATGCCCTTCGGGCTTAAGAGTGCGCAGGCTACTTATCAACGGTGTGTGCAAAATTGCCTCCACAAGCAGATTGGTCGTAATGTGCATGCTTATGTGGATGATATTGTGGTCAAGTCACGAAAGAAAGAGACCCTGGTTGACGATTTGAAGGAAACTTTCGATAACTTGAGAGTGTACCAAATGATGCTCAACCCGGCGAAATGTGTTTTTGGTGTGCCTGCAGGCAAGTTGTTGGGGTTTTTAGTATCCCATAGAGGAATTGAGGCTAATCCGGAAAAGATCACAGCCATCACCTCCCTGGCCAAACCGAGATGCGTCAATGATGTTCAGCGCATGGCCGGACGGATTGCAGCGTTAAGCCGGTTCATCAGTCGCCTCGGTGAAAAGGCGATCCCCTTGTATCAAATGCTCAAGAAAACGGATCAATTTGTCTGGAGTGCGGAGGCGGATAAAGCGTTTGAGGACTTGAAGCGGCAGCTAGTCAATCCGCCAGTTTTGGCAGCCCCTGTAGATAAAGAGCCACTCCTGTTATATGTTGCTGCGAATGCCAGAGCGGTTAGTGTGGCGATGGTGGTAGAACGAAAGGAGGCTGGAAAGGAACATCCGGTTCAACGACCGGTTTACTATATCAGTGAAGTACTTATCGAGTCCAAACAAAGGTATCCGCATTGGCAGAAGCTGGTATATGGTGTTTTTATGGCAAGCCGGAAGCTGAGGCAATATTTTCAAGGACACCCCATCACGGTGGTCAGTTCCGCTCCTTTGGGTGACATCATACAGAACCGGGAGGCGACCGGTCGGATTGCTAAGTGGGCTATCGAGCTTGGGCCGCACGGTTTAAGATACGTGCCCCGGACGGCTATAAAGTCACAAGCACTTGTCGACTTCATAAACGATTGGACAGAGTTACAAGCGCCTGAGGAGAAGCCAGATAACACCTATTGGACTATTCATTTTGACGGGTCCAGGCAATTGGAAGGCTCGGGGGATGGAGTCATTTTAACTTCCCCACGAGGAGATAAGTTTTGTTATGTCCTCTGTTTAATGTTCCCCTGTACAAATAATGCGGCTGAGTATGAAGCTTTGCTTCATGGTCTTCGGGTGGCTAAAGAGATGAATCTGAGCAGAGTTAGGTGCTTTGGTGATTCGGATCTGGTGGCTCAGCAGGTATCTGGCACCTGGGATTCTAAGGATCCGCTCATGGCTGCATACCGACGTGAAGTAGATATGGTGGCTGGGCATTTCAAAGGCTATCAAGTGGATCATGTGGACCGCAGAAAGAATGAGGCAGCAGACGCTTTAAGCCGCTTGGGCTCTCAGCGTAAACCGGTCCCACCCAATGTTTTCTTGGATGTATTGCATCACCCATCGGTACAGCTGCCCGGTGAGCTGGAGTTGGCTGTTCCTGATCCGGAGGCTCAGTTAGTGGCGGCTCTTCACATCACCCCGGATTGGACGCTCCCTTATCTGGCATATATGAACCGGGGTGAGTTGCCAGAGGATGAAAGCTTGGCTCGACAGATAGTACGACGGTCCAAGTCTATGACCATTTTCAAAGGAGAGTTACATCATCGCAGCGTGTCAGGAGCGCTGCAACGGTGCGTATCCCCTAAGGAGGGGTGCGAGATATTACGAGAAATACATGAAGGGGATTGCGGCCACCACGCCGGTTCAAAATCATTGGTGGCTAAAGCGTTCCGCCACGGTTTCTACTGGTTAACTGCTCATGCTGATGCAGAAGACCTAGTCAGGTTATGTGATGGTTGCCAGAAATTTTCCAGACGAGCACACATACCGGCTCAAGAATTGAGGATGATTCCAATCACTTGGCCGTTTGCGACTTGGGGGCTTGATATGGTTGGGCCTTTTAAGCGTTCCAAAGATAAGAAGACCCACCTACTGGTGGCGGTTGACAAATTTACAAAGTGGGTGGAGGCAGAACCTGTCAGTAAGTGTGATGCTGCCACGGCGGTTCGGTTTATAAAGAAGGTGATCTTCCGGTTTGGCTTTCCACACAGCATCATCACAGATAATGGTACCAATCTATCCAAGGGGGCCATGAAAGAGTTCTGTGCACAGGAGCATATACGGCTTGATGTTTCTTCGGTAGCGCACCCACACTCTAATGGTCAGGCAGAACGAGCGAACCAAGAGATCTTGAGAGGTATCAAACCCCGGCTTCTGGTCCCTTTGCAAAGGACGCCGGGTTGTTGGGTGGAGGAGCTACCGTCTGTATTATGGAGCATCAACACCACACCTAACAGATCCACGGGGTTTACGCCGTTTTTTATGGTCTATGGAGCAGAGGCGGTTCTCCCAAGTGATATACGACATGACTCACCTCGCGTGGCAGCATATGTTGAAGCGGACAATGAGCAGGCACGGCAGAACGCTCTTGACTTGTTGGATGAGGAGCGTGACTTGGCAGCTGCCCGTTCAGCGATTTACCAGCAAGATCTTCGCCGTTACCACAGCCGTCGGGTTAGGACCAGGACCTTTCAGGAGGGGGATTTGGTGCTTCGGCTCATCCAGGATCAGTCTGATCAGCATAAATTATCCCCGCCTTGGGAGGGACCTTTTGTGGTCAGCAAGAATCTGAATAATGGGTCATATTACCTGATTGATATTCGGGAGCGCAAGGATTCACGCACATCAGAGGAGGAGTCCAGCAGGCCGTGGAACATAGCTCATCTTCGACCTTATTATACATGAGCCTTGGGCTCTATTTATGTACATATCATGACCATGTATATATTATGATTAATACAATAAACCGGAGCCTCGAGTAAAGCGGGGTCTCTGTTGTTCTTCACATCATGTGTGTTTACCCCTGGAGGTCGCTTCACAGAAGTTCAGATTATAGATTCCGGTTTAAAAGCCGGTTCAAGGGAAGATGTCTCCTACAAGGCTGTGAAGCTCTTAATATCCGGTTCAATACCCCGGTTCAATCATGAGGCTTCCTGTTCAAACATAGGTCGTATTCGAACCAAAGAGAACATAGCTATTCAAACATGGGGCTTCCTGTTCAAACATAGGTCGTATTCGAACCAAAGAGAACATAGCTAAACCCTACAAAGTCAGTTGGGGACCTAGTCGGCCTGAACCGTAGCTACACCTCCGGGGGGCTTGGTCATGTCTTGACGACGGTAATGCTTTCTGGCTGGCACATTTGCCACTGAATCAGTTGGGGACCTAATCGACTTGAACCGTAGATTACGCCTTATGGGAACTCGGTCATGTCTTGATGATGGTAATGCCTTCTGGTCGGCTTTTTAGCCAATGAATCATTTGGGGGCTTGGTCGTGTCCGAACCAACGCAATGTCATTTGATCGGCCCTTGGCCATTGAGTCACTTGGGGGCTTGGTTGACGAACCAATGCAATGCCATTTGACCGGCATATTTGCCACGATTCAGTTAGGAACCTAGTCGACCTAAACCGTAGCTACACCTCTTGGGGGCTCGGTTTTGTCTTGACGATGGTCACGCCTTCTGAACGGTTCATAGTAACCACTATTTGCATGCGTTTTACTATCGCGTTGCCTTTTCATATTTGGTTTTTGTTTTCTGCCTTTATTGTGGTTTTTTTTTGTTCTTCGGAACGACAAGTATTTTTAAACCAATTCAGCTGACATAGCCTGGTCCGTTTTTTAACCCGGAGGCAAGTTGCCCGGTTTGGCAAAGGCGCAACACGGTTCATAGGGTCGAAAGATCTTGTGTACTCAGTAAAGACAGGAAACAAAGTTGGAAAAAGTCATTGGAAAGGGCATCAGTACCCGTGCGCGAAGGCACATTCAAACGCAGAGGTGTTAAACTATCTTATTACAAGGCAGCGTAGTGCCTGAATATATTGTTCGTTGACGGATTAAACGTCACCAATTAAGGTGAACTGGAGCGTTGATTACGCCTGTTCGCCGCCTCGGTTCGAAGGCTGGGGATCATCTTGCACCGCATCCTCTTGGCTACCCATTGGCTGGAAATCAGCAGTGGTCCAGTCGATTCCCATTAGCGCTTGAAAGACAGCTTCTTCGTGAATCAGCAAAGACGGTTCAATGTCAGGGGCATAGGTATGCTTACGGATTGGAGGAATAAGATTTTCTGTTGCAGGGACCGGGGCAGCTACTCGCTTATTCTGGTTATCATACTGGGCTTGGTAATGCGACAGGTCTGCTTCCTCAGCCAATTGACAAGCTAGGGGGCGCACCGCCCGGTTTATCGCCCTCAAATCATCTTCACCAAAGTCTGAACCGTCTTCCTTCAAGCTGGGGTATCCTTGGGCCGCTTCGACAGGATCGAAATCTGGTACCCACGCTTTGGCCCGGATCAAGGCAGTAATGGCTCCAGTTCGAGCAGCTAATCTTTTCAACTCTTCAATCCAGGCTGGAAGCATGGACAGCCTCTTTAACGTGTCTTGAATCAGAGACGGCGCAGGGTGGTTATGCGATGCAGTGGTGATAGCTCTTTGTGCTCCAGAGTACAACTGTTCAATCAGAGTATAAGCAGCTTTGAGTTTCATCCGCACATCAGAACCCAAGTGTCCAATACGTGAGCCTGCAGTGTTTCAAGATGGATTACAAACCGAACATAGGATACAAGGTACAAATTGGAAGAAGGGCGTCGAAAAGCTTACCAAAGACAGCAGAGGTCATGGAGTGTATCTGTCGCTTCACGGTGGATAATTCATCGACCACCGGTTTAAGAGCAGCTTCGGCATTTTCAGCCCTCTTCGTCAAAAGAGCTCTCTCAGTAGCCCAATCAGCTTGTTCTTTTTTGCGGCTTTCTTTCAGCTGTTCCATAATGGTTAAGGCATGGGCCAAGTCGTCCTTCGTTTTTTCAGTCTCAGCCTGTTGGGTTTTTAAGATTTCCTGAAGGTCCGAGACTTGTTTCGCTTTGGTCGTCAGATCCCCCTGCAGCAGGTCGTCAACAGTGTTCAGAGAATATTGCACGGTTTGGAAGTATCAACCACACAAGCAAGTTATGTGCTCGATACTTGGGGGCTAATGCATATTTGATTTTAACGCAAGTTTTCCATTGCAAAAAGTCCCAAGATTAATACAAGTATTTAAACTTGGCACTTGGGGGCTAATGGTTATCTGATGATGTTTTCTGGTTATGACCTATGTTGAAGCCTTGGGTTTTCTAAACCGGACCTTAATTGTTAAAACAGCCTGATCCGGGTTACCCTCTCGGTTTGGAAATATTGATAAGCTAAGTTGCAATGGAATGAAGCACAAGGGAGTTACCTCAAGTTTCTCCTTCATCATCTTGATCATGCCAGCTTCATAATCCCGACTGGTGTACAGTCGGTTCAGGTACCCAGAATAAAGATCCGGGGCGCTTAAAGCGGCGTATGTAGAGGAGTCAAGGTCCCATTTGCCCTTTATGGCCGAGATTTCATCCTTGGCAGTATGCTTGGCCAAGGTAGCAGTGTTCCCCGGTTCAGAGCGGCCAATGCCGGTAATCACAACATCATCATCCTTGGAATCGCTGCTCTGCAGTGGCCCTGTCGGTTTATCAACAGTTCCAAAGGGGGGATGGATTCTTCAACCCGAACAGGACTGGCAGGCGGATCAGTACGGCTGGCAGGTTCGATAGTCCTTTCTTCAGCGCAGGTGTCATCTTGCGGAGATGGATAATTCTGAGTATCTTCACGACCCAGAGTGTCAGCACCAGGAGTTTTCTCCGGTTCAGGAGCGGCAGTCCCTTCAGCCGGGTTATCCAGACGAGCCTTCTTGCTCGGTCTAGGTTTAGCCCTAAAAAAAGAACAAAGATTGTAAAAACGGTATAAGATGGATTAAGAGACCCATACAGAGATATGTTGTGATCGGTCCAACGTACCCAATAACTGTCTTCAACGGTGGCAGTTGAGTGGCTGAAGATTCACCGGAAGAGGAATGGGAAGTGACCTGATAATCGGAGTCAGATGGATTTAGAGGCTGACGAGTTAAACCTGCTTTAGGAGGAAAGCTAGCGCATAAATCGGAGACCTCTGAGCGGCGCTTCCGAACCGGGCTGTTCGGTAAACCGGCGGAGGTAACTACCTGGCCGCTATGCCGGGTGGTGCGTCGGGCTTCATGTTGCTGGGTCTTCACAAGAAATTTGGGATCCAAGTAAGCAAGAGGGTGAGAAAATTTAATTTTCCGGTTTGCTTGGCGAGGTTTTTTCAAAGGCAAAGGAACGGCGTCAGAAGAAAGAATAGTTACCTCTGGGCCTTCAGCATTGCTCGCTTCAGCGTCGTCCTGACAAATATCATCATCAATAAGACGTACAAAAAGTAAGCCAACTGAATCGAGGTCTACCCCAAGGTCCGGATTACCCACATCATCTTCCTCTAAATCGGGGGTAGAGGAAGCAGTGTTCCTTTTCTTTGTAGCGGGCTTCTTCACCCTTGTCTTGGGTCTGATTATCTTTTCGGTTGGCTCCTGGAACTTCTTGCTCCAAAACGGATCATCTCCCTGTTTCGGAAAGGACTGGAAGTTAACAATATATATATGGAGATCAAAGATTCTATAAACAGAGAGGAGTTACTTACAGCAGGTGGTTTGTTTGTGGCGCAAAATGGAAGCAGGCCGGTTCGAGCGCAGGCATGTTCCGGTTTGTTCAACATCTTTTTCACAGCTTCAGCGACTTCGTCCTCCGTCAGCTGAATGTTGTAGTGCCTCAAAGGATCATCAACCCGACCCGTGTATTGGCACATTAAACCGGAGCGGATGCTAAGGGGTAGGATGCTCCATGAAATCCAGCAACGGGCAAGATCTACCCCCGTTAAACCGTTAGCCATAAAGGCTCTGAGCTTGGACAGCTGAGGGGCATACTTACTCCTCTCTTTGGCGGTTAGCCGTGGGGGGAAGGGGTGTGTATTGCTAAGTCTCTCTGGACGGAAGCCGGGCAGTGGATTCTCTTCAGCAGGGGAAGTATCCTTGCAATAGAACCAAGTGCAATTCCATTCTTGCGGATGACTGTGCAACTTGGCGTGAGGATAAGTCACCTCTTTCCTCTTCTGGATCGCCATACCACCCAGTTCCATATTAGGGCCGTCGGTAAATTCAGTACGTCGGTTTAAATGGAAAAAGTCCCGGAACAGCTCTACAGTAGGTTCCTCTTGAAAGTACGCCTCGCAAAGCACTTGAAAATGGCAGATATTCGTGACTGAGTTTGGACCAACATCTTGTGGGCGCAACCTAAAATTAGCCAGGACGTCCCGATAAAATTTTGAACCGGGAGGATTAAAACCCCGGGCCAGGTGATCCGCAAACACCACCACTTCTCCCTCCTGTGGGGTAGGAGGACATTCGTCTCCTGGAACCCTCCAATGGATGGTATTTTTGCTACTCAAGGCACCAGTCAGAACTAAGTTGTTTAGTTGGGTCTCAGTGATGCAAGAGGGAACCCAGTTGCATTCGTACACCTGTTTTGCCATGAGGAAATCTACAAGATAAAAGTATTCCGGTTTGAGAACAAGTGTGATTGTAAACCGAAGATGCTCTTATATAGAGTCAGGTTATCAACAATGATATCAACCAGCGGTTCATCAAGGGGACTAATGGATGTGTAGATCGGTTTGTTCGCTTTGCTAAGAGTTAAACCGACCAGATCTAACAGTTGTGAGTATGAAAGCAGAAACAGATCCTGTACGGATTCTTTCAAAGCAATGGATCTACAGCTAGGGCGAAAAAGAAATAAAAATATGAAGTTTGGCTCACAGCAGAACAACATAAGTTCGACAAGCAGGAAAAAGAGTGAGATCTAAGGAGATGAGTACAGATTTATGGCGACTGCTAAGAGGGACTACAAATCACGATACAGGTATCATCATCTGTTCGCAAAGCTGCTACGGGGATGAACAAGAAACAGTAACAGGATGACGAACCCTAGACAGATCTAAAGGCAGAAGAACAGAGGCTTTACCGGGATCCAAACAGATGAGGAAAGTCGCCGCGGTGCTCTGGACCGATCAGGTTGATGCAGCGGCCGGAGTTGAGGCAGCAGCTGACGGCGGCGGCGGAGCTCTGAGGTCTGGGTCGCGGGGAAGACGAAGAAGGGGACGAAAGGAAGATGGCCTTCAAGTCCTATTTATAAGGCGCGGCGCGCGTGTCAGGCGCGCGAATCCAGGAGCCGGAGATTTCGGGAGCCCAGCCGTCGCCCTAATTCTTTCGGGTTAGCAAAAGGAGACGATAACTTCGTATTGACGTCATATCGGTTCACCGCAGTAAAAGGAGACGAAGAAAACGGCGGTTCAACAGTTACTGGAAGACATTTGAAAGGCAGAAATTTTTTATTAAGGATTGACATGAACCTGTTCAAATCAATCTGGGGCCTAATGTTGGGGATATTGTTATCTGGGGTAAACCGGCCTGCAGGGCCCGGGTTACCTCCGTCAATAGACCCGAGATGTTAAAGCCCAAGGAGAAGTAGAAGGGCCCAAGGCCTATAATCGGTTTAAAGGCTTATGGTGTAAACCGGCCTGGGGCAAACTTGTATTGTAAGTTAGGAATAGAGAGACCGACCCGGGCACGTTTATAAGCCGGAGGTCGGGACTTCGCAGACCGACGGGCGTCACCCGTGTATATAAGGGGACGACCCGACGGCGGTTTGGGGGGGAGAAAAGAACTCGAGGTTTAGGCGAAGCTTGTCGCTCCCTAAGCCCTCGAAACCCATCAATCCCATCACAACTAGACGTAGGCTTTTACCTTCATCGAAGGGGCCGAACTAGTATAAAAACCGTGTCCTTGTGTCCACTTTTAACCCCTTCAAGCTAACCCGCTGCGATGGCTCCACGACTAAGTCCTCTCACTAGGACATCTGCCGTGACAAATCCACGACAGAAGAACTTGGGAATCTATCAGAGGGTGGATGGGATTGGCGTGTGCAATAGATCAGCGAAAGAGTCTTCTCAGTGGTGTTCCCCACAAAGGACATGTTGAAGATGTGTAGGGATGTGGGAAAGATTTGCTTATCAATCACGGACACCACAGTTCAGGTTGGGCCGCCTATTGCCAATGATGCGGCCAACGCTCTTCTGGATGAAACCTGGGTGATGGTTAACAAAATCCCTTCCAAGTTGCGTACGGAACCAATCATCAAGGAAATCTGCAAGGTGCTGGGGGTAGTTGTGGATGTGGATGAGGCCTCAATCTCTGCTCAGGGTCCGGTCCGGGTTAAGATCTGGTGCAGGGAGGCGGGTAAGGTCAAGGGACTCTTCCAGATTTTCTGCCGAAGAAACGGCTTCATCATGCACGTCGAGTCCGAAGCGGCCAGCTCTTCTGCAAGTTCCCCAGTCAATCCTCCACCCCCGGAAGAAGATTGATGGAGAAGATTGATATATCCATCCATTTTCGTTCTCTAATATTTGAGATTGATGCAAATAAATGGAGGCACTTTACTTTATAATAAACTAGCAAACTTGCACGTGCTTTACAATAGGAAAAACAAATCCTTGCACATGACCTTGTAATTTGTGAACGCGCTGCTATCGATGATATAATCGCCCTGACGTTTAGATGTGCATGCACTTGTGCTTTGTGCTTTACTATGGATGAAGCGCCGGACTCAAGTCCTCCTCCCGAGTCGAGCGAGGTGGGGTTCTACAGTTCTACATGGGGGCACGGGCTTTAAGCAAAGTCCTTGACAAAAAAGTCCGTGCCTAGAAAAATGTATATGTAGTGCAGATGATATTTTGAAAGGTCCAGCATTGCTAGCATTCATTAATTTAGTAAGAGAGCAAATAAAACATTGTTGATCAAGTGATCGAAGGAAGAATCAAGCCTCGGTTCTGACCATTACCCACTCATGTTTTATTCTGGTGAGGCCAGGCCTGTCAGGCGATCGCATTTTCATTTTGAGCTTCAATGGTTGGAGCATCTAGGCTTTGCTAAGACTGTACATGAGTGATGACAGCAAGCGAGTTTCCGGCCTCGCCACCGTTATGGCCCATTGAAAGATACCATGGATAGATGGCAACACTGCATTAGAAAGCTGCGTCAGTATTTACACGGGTGGGGCGCCAATGCTGGTACAACTTTGCGGTCTCGGAAAGCAAGTTTGGTAACTGCAATTCAAGAACTAGACACCCTAGATGACGATCCTGGTTTAACTAAAGTGGATTGGTAATTGAGGTATTTACTAGAAAACAACTCGTTATTTATCACAACCTGTGAGGAGATCTATTGGAGATAGCAGGGATCACAGAACTGGATCCTCAGAGGGGATCTGAATACGGCTTATTATCAAGCAATTGCAAACGGTAGACGCAGGAAATGCCAAATCTCGATGCTTCGGGACGGCCACAATGTAATTTCAGACCCCGAGGCACTCTCGCAACATATTTATGCCCTCTATCGAGAGCTGTTGGCCTCGGGCGAGCGTGGCGGTACCACTCTCGCCGTGACTGCATGGGCAGACGGCGGCAGGGTTTCGGAGGAAGAGAACGAGTGGCTAACGACCCCTTTTTCCATGGTGGAATTGGAAGCTGCCCTTTCAGCCATGCGCACAAATACGGCCACGGGACCAGATGGGTTTCTAGTGACGTTCTACAAGAAATTCTGGCCACTTGTGGGGCGACAGATGTTCAAGTTGCTGAATGATTTCACAAGAGGCAGAATTGACATAAAGATGCTAAACTACTCAATCATCACTCTGCTTGCGAAGACTCCAGGGGCGGAGCTTATCAAGCAGTTTAGACCCATCATGCTAATAAACGTGGAATTCCGCCTTATGGTCAAGGGGTTTGCCACCCGGCTTTCCCCGGTGGCACATCGGGTCATTAGCCAGAGCCAGTAGGCCTTTATCCACGGTAGGCGTATCCTTGAGGGGATTTTGGTCCTTCATGAAATCCTTCACACAGCTGCCCAAGAGAAGGAAGACTTTTTGATTCTGAAGTTAGACTTTGAAAAAGCATATGACCGAGTTAACTGGGACTTGCTGGAAGTGGTCATGAGACTAAAGGGGTTTTCACCACTTTGGGCGAGCTGGGTGACGCAAATGGTGCGAGGAGGCCAAACCACCATCAACATCAACGGCAAGCCGATGCCGTATTTCCAGAATACCCGAGGGGTCAGGCAAGGAGATCCCATATCCCCGTTGCTATTTTACATTGTGGTCGAGGCGCTGGTCGTCATCTTAGAGGGAGTTGGGAAAGCCGGCCACACCCAAGGAATCTTTCCTAACCTTATGGAAGGGGGAATTACCCACCTACAGTACGCCGATGACATGCTAATCATAATAAAGAATGACCCAGTTAGTCTGGTGAACCTTCAATTTCTGCTCATGTGCTTCGAATCCATGTCTGGTCTGAAGATAAACTATGATAAGGGCGAGGCTTTTGTCATCAAAGGGAACCTGGAACATCACCTTAGGACAGTGCACATCATGAATTGCAAACTGGGCACCCTACCCATCTTGTATTTGGGCATGCCTCTTACCTACAAGCATCTCACCATAGAGGATTTCCTCTTCCTTACCGATCGAGTGGCTGGGCGAGTGGAGCCTTGGATCGGTAAATACCAATCACTCGGGGGCAAAACCATGCTGATCAACTCATGTCTCTCTAGTCTGCCCATGTTCATGATGGGATTCTTTCTTCTGCAAGATGGCATTCATGAAAAAATGGACGGTGCGATCTCGGTTCTTTTGGGGCAAAGAACTTGGAAAACAAAAATATCATATCGTACACTGGAGTACTATTTGTGCGTCGAAAGAGGTTGGGGGCCTCAGCATTATAAATACCAAGCACATGAATTGGCAAAGTTGGCATGGAAAATACTTACCGGCCAAGGTGGTCTATGGTTAGACATCATCGGACACAAATATCTACAACACGCCCCGATTTCCACTGCAGCAGGAAGAAACGGCTCGTCGTTCTGGAAAGCGATTGTTAAGATCAGGCATCTCCTTCGCTGGGAGCTATTCATCGGATTGGCAAAAGGCAATCCACCGTCTTTTGGCTAGATGTGTGGCTAGGGCCAGAACCGCTCGCTTACGCCTTCCCCCGGCTGTTCGCTATAGCAACAGCTCCGTATGCACTAGTCAGTGATATTTGGAGGAATGGCCAATGGACCCCTCAGTTGTGTCGCTCCATCGGTACGTTTGAAAGAGATGAATGGGGCCGGTTGGTGGCCCTACTGCAATCTGTTACACCAAACTCGGATCCGGACTCATTCCGGCGGAAATTAGAACCCTCGGGACAGTTCTTGACTGAATCATTATACCGGGCTTTACACAACGTAGCGGTTCCGTTCCAAGCAATAGATATTTGGAGGGCACCTATCCCTACTAAAATTAAATTTTTTTCTTATGGCAGCTGGTCCGTGATGCCTACTGGTGTCCAGGTTCAGAAGCGACACGGCCCAGGGGACGGGCGGTGTCCCCTGTGCGGTGTGATTGAAGATACCAACCACATTTTCTTCAAGTGCAGCCTGGCACAGCTCCTACGGGGCTCCATTCGCGATACCACAAATTGCAATTGGGCACCCAATTCATTTGGAGCCTTACATACCTTAGTTGCACGGCTTTCTGGGCGTCCCCGTAGAATTACTTGGTTTGTCTTTCGGCAATGGCTTGGGTCTTATGGCATGCTCGGAACAAAGCTGTAACTGAAGGAAAAATCATTAAACACCCTGCTGATATCATCTATAAAATGATCATCTTTATGCAGCTATGGAAACCACTGAACAAGATGGAGGACGCTTCCACAATTGCGGTACTACTGGAGAAGCTCCGAGCGCTCGCCTCCCAGCTACGGCGGCACAGGACCCATGATGATCAGCAGGGCGGCTGAGGGCCTCTGCCGTCAGGTTTCATGTCGCCTCGCTTCGTTGGCTGCGGCGGCATTCATCGCTCCCGCTAGGCGGAGCCCACTAGTTATTTGGCTTAGTGCCTCGGCCCTTTGGGTCTGTATCGAACCTTTTTCTTTTCCTGTTTCCTTTCGGTGAACTCCTTTGAACCTGGGTATGTACTTGTAAGGGCTTCAGCTTGCTAAAGCCGGGCAACTTGCCTCCTCTCTAATTTTTTTGTATTTTTTCTTTAATAAAGGAGAAAAGAAAACAAGAAGACCTACTGTAATTGTATTTTTTCTGAATGTTTGTGAGTATATCCACTGTATGTAGGTGGTCAGGTTGCGTGCATCTTCCACTTTGACAACTCGTTCCATGATGAGGTTAGGCTCTAATTTGTCCGTACAGAGACAGATAGCACAGCACCTGTCAAAGTTGCAAAAGTCCCCTTAAAAACCAGTACTGGTAAGTTTTCTCTACACATTTGCCACTGATGGCAGAAACTATTAGCGTGAACACGTTGTTTCTGACATGTCATGCTTTCAGGTACCACGCCAGACATGGGTCGGCTAGGTTTTTTTTTTTGAAACTAGCAAAAAGGCCCGTGCGTTGCAACGGGAGAAAAATAACCATAATGTTCAATAACGATGACAACATTTCCTTCACATCTCATTGCATGATTTTGAAAATTTGTTCCAAATGCATGAAAATGTTTCTTTTTTTAATTTCTTCACAAATCGAAGCAATGTGCACATTTTTGAAATAATATTGTGGTTGTCAAAAACTTGATAACTCAAAGAATTATTCTGAATTTCAAGAAACATATTTTTAAAAACGTACTATTAATATTTGAATCCACCCCGGAAATTAATAATTCAAAATTTACGTCGGTATATAGTCACAAACATTCAGAAGCATTACTGTTTAACTACATACCTTCGATCATTCATGAACATTTGTATGAATTTGGGAATATTTTTTAAAATCGCGAACATTTTACTATTTACAAACATTTTTAAAAAATTGTGAACATTTTTTTTGCGGATGGTTTTTAAGCATTTTATTTTTAATTGGTGAACCATTCTAGAATAGGCGAACATTTTTTTTAAATTCACGAACATTTTCTGAATCAGCAAACATTTTCTGAATCAGTAAACTCTATTGTAATTCACAAACTATTTTGCTAATCTCGTTTTATAAGCTCACTGTTTATTTCCCAAGGCGACGGATGGCAATCGTTTGAGAAAGACAAAGAAAGACGCATCATATACAGGCATATGCTAGCTTTTTTTTGAGCAACTGCATCCTTTATTAAAAATTCACACGCATAGGGATACAGATGATATCGGGCCTACTAATTAGCCACACGTGGCGCCCGGGAGGCAGGGAGGCCGCTGCCTTAGCCAAGGCGTGAGGCTCCCCATTATACTTCCTACTCTCATGAATAAACTTGACATCGTTGAAAGACCTCTTCTGGTGCTTGAAGTCTTGGAGGATGGAGAAATAGCGACAAGGAGAATCATCCCCTATCCGGTTCACGACCTCTAGGCAATCCGAGGCCACGCACACGGACTGTAAATGTAGATCGCTCGCCAGGGCGAGTGCCTCGCTGCATGCCTGAGCCTCCAAAATGTTGGATCCATTTGACAACTTGAGATAATCGCCGATGCCCCAATATAATTACCGTTTCTATCGCGGCAGATCACAGCAGATGCCCCGCTATCTCCAACCTTGGAGAAGCGGGCGTCGCTGTTTATCTTGAATGCATGTGCTTCAGGTGGTAGCCACCCTGGGCTTCGGATAGGTCCTTCAATAGCTTCTCGGGTTGCATGCCGGTCCTGGTCCTTACATGCAGGTCCCTGGAGATCGCATGTAGGTCCTTTGTACGTGCCATTTTTCAGGAATTTGCTCGAGCTCTGCAATGAACTTGTTAATAAACACATGGGTGCTCAGCGGACTTTGGAACTGATTGTCATGAATGGCCCGCCGTCTTGCCCACCAAATAGCCCACATGGTGACAAGTACACACGCTAATTCTGCCGCAGGTAAGGTGTCAACCAGCCAAAACATCCATAGCTTGGCGTCTTCCATCCGGTTCGAGATGACCGTCTCCGTCAGGTCTTCGTCAGCAAGGGCCCACACGCATCGCGCCATGTGGCAATCAAAGAGGGAGTGGCGCCAAGAATCAACTGTCGCATGACAAAGTGAGCATCCAGCCGAGTCCGTCATGTTTCTGTGTTTTCGAACATCTCCTGTAGGAATCGAGGTTTTGGCCAGACACCAAGCAAATACTCGGACCTTGGAGGGGACCGGAGCTCCCCAAAGTTTGGCCCAAGATCGGCTATCCGCTGCACCATTAGAATGACCCTCATTATGCTCGAGCCAGTCAGTCCGCGGCTGCTTGATAGATGACATGAGACAGTAGGCTGACCGGACCATGAAAGTGCCCTTTCGTTTGTAATGCCATGACCAGAAATCCTCTCGGACCTTGTTACTGAGAGGGATGTTTAGGATTGCCTCGATGTCCATCGCATAAAAATGCTCATCTAAGATAGCCCGGTTCCAAGAAACTGTAATGGGATTAATGAGCTCGGAGACCAGCTCGGGGGGATTTGGAGTTTTTGGGCATACCGATCGAAGTTTGAAGTCTCGTGGGATCCAGTTATCAGACCATATGTTGGTTTCATTACCTGAACCAATGCGTTTAATGAGGCCAAGCTTGAGTGAGTCTCGGCCTTCAGCAATTGAGCGCCAAACTTGCGATGGATTCTTTCCAACCTCTGCTTCAAGGATTGTAGAAGTAGGATAATAAACAGCCTTCAGAATCCGGGCACTAAGTATGCTAGGTTCGGTAAGGAGCCGCCAGGCTTGGCGTGCCAACAAAGCTAAATTGAAGAGCTCTATGTCTCTAAAGCCCATGCCACCCATAGCATTAGGTTGTGACATAACTTCCCATGATAACAATGCAGTTTTCCTTTCGCCATTCTTCGATCCCCACCAAAACTTCCTCAAAATACCGTTAATGTGTTGCCATAATCCCCGTGGCAGTTTGAAGCAAGCCATAGAATATGTGGGGATTGCTTGAGCTACAGATTTGATAAGCACCTCCTTTCCACCGACAGACAGGGCTTTTTCCATCCAACCTTGCACATGCTTCCAGATCCTATCCTTGAGATATTTAAAGGATCCTTCCTTGGCTCTCCCCACATCGGCAGGAAGCCCAAGATAACGATCGGATAGTTGCTCGTTTTGGACTTGCAAGGTTTCTTTGATTCCTTGTTTTAAAGACCCGACACAACCTTTGCTAAAGAAAATTGAAGACTTCTCCTTATTTGTGCGCTGGCCAGAGGCACCGCAGTAACGTTGAAGAAGAGAGTCAACTCTGGCTGCCATCTCAGGTGTAGCATTAAAAAATAGGAGGCTGTCATCTGCAAAAGGTAGATGGTTTACCTCAGGGGCTCCTGCTGCCACCGTTATACCCCGCACCCTTTCATCAGGATTAGTAGACTTCAATAAACAAGATAATCCCTCTGCCACTAGCAAAAAGAGATAGGAGGATATTGGATCCCCCTGTCTTAGGCCCCGTGTTGGAGTGAAAATCCTCTTGCTTTCCTCCGTTGAAGATGACAGAGAAGGACAACGATGAAACACACCTCATTACAATCTCCATGAAGCGAGGGCTGATACCAAGTTTTAACATGACCTTCTCCAGGTAATTCCATTCGAGTCTGTCGTATGATTTCATCATATCAAGTTTCAAAGCACAAAACCTGTTGCCCTTCAACTTCCTTGTTTTCATATAATGCAGGTACTTGTAGGCATACGCTAGCTGAGAAGACTTTTAATTCTATTGAAAGCTGAGACATGTCTGCTGGCCCATAAGGCCCAGCCGGACGACTGATATTTTGTTTAGAAAAAAAAACTGAAACAACTTGTGGGAGGGCATAGGAAACGGGAGAAGGTAGGATTCTTAAAAAAACTGAAACAACCTTTTTTTTAGAAACAAAACAAAAACAACCTGAGGGGCTTGATCACAACGTACGTGTGAAGGCCCAAGTGGAGGAGCGCATGCCCAACTCAGCTGATATGAACCTTTTTTAATAGTCGACATGAAACTTTGCTCTACAAATTAGTACCACCTCATGTATTTCACGTAACGTAGGGTCAGATGCGGGACGAAATCAAGAATATCACCTTGCTTTAATAGTACGTATAGATATAGATCAGGGGAATTTAATATATACGCGTCCGTTTCTTTCTCTTGTTACGTCCCTGATTTCATTGGTTGTGTGTAATGTTTCTGTGTTTATTTGTATTTAGTTCAAGGTCGCCCCATGGCACATTGAAAAAGAGTAGTTGCTACCACACACTTGTCTTGTGTTTAATGCGGAACTATGGAAATTCAGGAGGAATATGAGCTATTTTTTCTGTAAAATTAGACAGGTGGTTGCAATCTTAAAAGCACGTTTTTTGTTCCGTTCATAGAGATCTCTCATACTTTATTTGCATGTCTTTTATGTACTTATCGTGTTATAACACACACCTGCATCTTCAAACCTCGCCGTGATAAATCACATTAACCAATTCCTTTTGACATTTTCAAAAGCAGACAACAGTCATTTCGTCAATTATATATGCTTCTAAACGCGAAAGTGCAGCAGGGGGCTTGAGCAACCGTAATGCTTGCTCTGGCCAGTGCCGGCCCTAGAGGATGGACCAAGAATCGTTGTTGGTAGTCCTTCACAAAATTGATAAAGATACACGAGAAAGTCTGGCAAAATTGTTGGTCTCATGAGAGTCTGGCAGCCTTAGCATGAGAGGGAGAGTGTCACAGTGCGGTGCAAAATATTAAAGAACATGATAGTAACACAACCTTAATTAAGATGGAAAGAGGGTTTTGACAGGGACTAAAGATACACGAGAGATTGAAGTTGTGAAGATTGACATGCTCATAATCCTCATGAGAAGTAGTTTATTTATATCTTGAACATAGGTTGCACCGGTGCCCTAAAGATTAATGACTATATAGTATTTTTTTCTGATTAATATGAGAGTCTCAACATGTAACTCCAACTATAAAGAACAAGATATACGCTAATCTTTTTTACTTTTAGTGAACAAATATTTCAGTTTGGTGGGAGGGTGGAGGAGGCGGGTGCGGCCGCCACAATGTTTAGTGAAGAATGTTTGTGGCATTCCTTATCACATTCTTCAGGCGTTCGATATCAATAGTATCTGGCATCCGCGAAACAACACCAACAATAGCCATCGTCGCATTTTGGAATTATTCTAGGCGGTCCGCACAATCCATATGGTAGACTGATCTTCTTGTTACCTATGTCTTCGATACTCCCACCTAGAGAATATAAACAAATTAGAGCAACATATATATTATGGGTGCAACTATATATAGAACTATTCCATAAATGTTTATTTAATCAACAAACAAGAAAAGGAAAATATGAAACGACAACGAACAAATGGCAATTTTGCTCATAGCCATTTTTCAATATACATGAAAAAATATTAGACATAACTGATGATAAATACAAAACTAAACAGTGTAAGTATACGGAAACAAATTTTCATCATATATCGTGTTACTTACATTGAACATGAGCAACAAAGCAAACGAGAAGAAGTATCGAGAGTGGCACTAGTAGGTGCACACGTTCCGTGTACCTCTCCATGCGCATAGACTTGAATTACTTTAATCAATCAGTGCTTTTGGAGGCCCAATATGTGTGTGCTGATCCAAGAATTAGCTGGCGATTGCTAGCCACATCGTTCATTCTTATATATAGAGGCGTAACAAAATATTTCTTAGGAATTTATTTAATGGAGCCAATTAGTTATCATTTATAATTTTCTAAGTAAATGAAAGTTGGGGATGAACATTAAATCTCAGGCTGCTAATTTTGGGGCGCATTGATGGCCCAAAGTTTAAAAGACTACCCAAGAGACGCTCAGAAATGCACATTTAATTTCTAAATGTAATTACACATTTAATAACCTAACATTGCTCCATACGGAAACCATATCCACGCAAAAGATACACTAACGAACTACTTCTAACTCAAAAGAAATCCAAACTGTACATCCATACAGTGGACATTAAACAATCGCATATCCATGGCCATGCTTACAATACGCTAAAGAATTTAAGGCCCACATTTCTGCACCCACCATTTTCGCTCTAGAATATTATGCAAATATATGGACTTTAATAACCTAGAATTGCTCCATAAATAGAACATATCCATGGAGAAGATTTTTCTGTCCGTCCATTTTTTGCTTCGTATGTGACGCAAATACATGGATATTTAATAACCTAATATTGCTCCATAAAATAAACCATATCCATGGAGAAGATTGATAAATGGAGGCACTTTACTTTATAATAAACTAGCAAACTTGCACGTGCTTTACAATAGGAAAAACAAATCCTTGCACACGACCTTGTAATTTGTGAACGCGTTACTATCGATGATATAATCGCCCTAACGTTTAGATGTGCATGCACTTGCGCTTTGTGCTTTACTATGGATGAAGCGCCGGACTCAAGTCCTCCTCCCAAGTCGAGCGAGGTGGGCTTCTACAGTTCTACCTAGGGGCATGGGTTTTAAGCAAAGTCCTTGACAAAAAAGTCAGTGGCTAGAAAAATGTATATGTAGTGCAGATGATATTTTTGAAAGGTCCAGCATTGCTGGCATTCATTGATTTAGTAAGAGAGCAAATAAAACATTGTTGATCAAGTAATCGAAGGAAGAAACAAGAGAAGAGAAAGAGATAGAATGAAAATGCCTGTAGGCAGAGCAACTACTCTATATCTCAAAAATAATCCCAAAGGTGCTCTCCATTTTTTTCCTCCTACAAGGCTCTATAGCTCAAGCGTTGATCTTATCGACTTTATAACATCCTCGTTTGATAGATGGTTCCCCAGAAGACATAGTTGTTGCACTCCTACCATATCTCCGAGGCAATAAAGATGATCACAAACTTGATTCTTCTTCTTGCATGGCGCGGTGCACTGCACTTGATGATGGAAGAGGTTGCCTTTGTTGTTGTTTTTTCATTTGCCAAAATTTTCCTACGTGAGTGCACCACACCCATTCCAGCTCGCTTCTGGTTCCAAATGGCCACTGACGCACTGCAACCCCAGAAGAGATGGAAGGAGGACTCCAGATTCCTGATGCATAGGTGGCAGAAGTATACATTGACCCAACCGCGTCATTCCATACATTCGTTGCACCACATGAGGTTTTGGTAGAGGAGTCATGAGAAGATCTTTGCCTTTCCCGGTGCCCAGACCTTCTAGAGCACGAATCGAGGATTGTTGTTCCTTGCTTGTAGGAATTACATGCAGTAGGTAGGCTGAAGCAGTAGAGTACTCTCTTGGGCCTGTGGAAATCCATCTGATAGTGCCAGGCACCCTGTCCTCTAAATTGATCTTAGCTGCGCTGGTCAAACACGAAAGGTGGATGAAATCTTGGACAATCATCAGGGTGTTATCGCGTCTTAGATCTCCGATCTAGGTTCCATGCAACATTGCAGTGGCGACAGTCAGGTTCTTCCGCCGCGAGTGATCGAAGAGTGCGGGTAAAGCAGCACAGAGTGGGCGAACGCCGATCCATGAGGAGTGCCAGATGGTTGTAGTCTTGCCGGCGTCGACCGATACTGACGTGGCCGTGAAGAGGGAGCCGTCCGCATCATCCTAGGGGGGAGGTGTGCCAGCCCAGGGCCTTTGTCTGCAATCTAGATGTCTCTGTGTCATCTCCTCAAAACGTAGGAGGACGTCTCCTCATGGCTAAAAGTTTCTTCTTTTAATAGATACTAGCAGTGTGACCCGCGCATTTGCACGGCTAGTTTTGTTTACATAGTTTCATTTTTGCTACTTATCTTTCCATTTTGTTCTTTCTTGCTTGTAGCATTAATTCGATATTTTTTGTCGATTCACCTTAGAAAACATTGACATTATTAATACAAATCATTTAAAAATACTCCCTCTATGAAGAAATAGATGTTTTAGATCGCCACTTTAGTGAACTCAAACGTCTTATATTCATTTACAGAGGGAGTACAGCATCAAGCATAATACTAATATTTCATCAAGGTTCATAGACTTCTATGCAAAAGCTTAGAACTGTGCACTAATATCGGCTTCCTTTATTTTACAGTTCAAATGTACGGTTTTTCATTCCTAAATAAATTTTCCAAGCCTTCTCATTGTTGTCAATGTCAAAGCATAGATCTGGAACATCCTTAAAGTCGTAACCTTGACAGTACTGAGGATGGTACAAAGCACCTTGCGGATAGAAATTTAAGTGGTTCCTCTACACTTTCATGAGACTGCCATGCACCCCGCAAAAAAAAGAGACTGCTATGCAGACCTCTTTGATCTCTTCCTCTTAGATGTACCCGCCGTAAACATTTCAGGTTTATGTTTCAATTTAAATGTACATATCAACTCCTAATTTCGCTGGAACTTATTTCTGAATATAGATGCTTACACACTTAAAATACACATCGACGTGCTAATTTTCATTTGAAATTAACTCCAAAATTTTAAAACATCTCATATATAAATCCAATCGTTTTTCTGAATTTAGCATTAATTTTGGATTTGATATGTAGATAAATATGGATGTATATGCAGTTAATACAGAAATCCAGCCGCTTAATTGTTATAGCCTTATAGGTAATACAAAAGTTCATCTGCTAGCATGGTTTTCTAACATAGAGATGTACTCGTTATGCACCAACTAAGAATTCTATTTACTTTGAATTTCTAGGAAGAACTATGATTCATGTACACATTATAACCTCGACTCGAAATAAAGTCAATGATGCTGATATTTTAGTCTTTTGTCGTACTAGGTACCATTACAATTTTTCTTCCAAAATATATGACCGCACAAACCGCAGAAATACAAAAATAATTGCTATAGTTTGAGTTTTCGTAGGAGTTTTGTTGAGTTTGAATCTTAAGATTGTTTTCCCTTATGAGGGTTCATAGGATTAGGCTTACATATTCCTAGAGAGCTTTTCTCTACAATAATTTAACATGTGTCGAAAACTCATTTAATATTTCGTGCATTGCAACTACACTATATTTCTACTCTCACCATTTGCCCTGTAAAATTCAAGTGTTAATTTTCTGCCTCCGTCTGACATGTCTTACAGAACTGAAGATTTTAAAATCCTATTGGTATTCATCCTGCGCGACATCTCAATCCCATGATTTACCTAATGCTACATTTTGTAATCCTCAAAATTCATACATGCCCATAGTTTCTTTTTTGGACGTGACATTTAAATATTCAATTGATCTTACATTTTCATTGTACGTCAAAAATTACATGTATTTTCTTGCAAAAAGAAAACTTATAGGAAGGTATATTTCCATTTTCATGCGGAACATATAAGTTTGTAGGAAATGCTCAAAGATATATGTATTTTTTTTTCTATTCGGAGCATACACATAGATGTTTCCACTCGTTCCCTACACATAGTTTCCACCAAAAAGAAAATATATCACATAGTATTTGTACTTCTAAAAGGCTATGTATTTATTTGCAAAAAATAGTATTATTACCTATCGTACACAGAGGCCAGAGGGTCATACATATATGTGGTTCTTTGATTGGTTGCTTGTGCAGCCAGCCGACGGTTATTGGTCCTAATTTATTTCCTTTCTTCCATCCGCTTCTTGCAACATATACACTATTAATGTAAGAGTCTGCGGTTAGAGAGTAAAGAAACAGGAAAAATCTGACTATATCCGTTTCTTCTGGATGAGTTCTGAATTAATACGATTGCCTTATGTCATGGTATTAATTAGCTGCATCGGACCGCGGTCCGGAAGGTTGATTGATTTTTGTTCTCACGTATCCAACACTAACATGTGTACTTCTTGTACATGTATCATATATTCATATATATGCACAGACGTGACAACGTGTTGGTCCAATATGCTCATAAATACATGTTAGCATGTTACGTAAAAACTTTTAATCTCAACCGTTATTTTTCAAATCAGATGGTTCAAATAATATTAACATATGTGGAAGAACGTAATGGCTTGTTTGCCTATTGTTTTAAGTATATAATAGATAGACTAGGGAAAGAGCCGTGCGTTGCAAAGGGAGAAAAAAGAACACATGTTTTTTTATTAATCCATGTGTTGTCGCTTATCGTCCCCACCCTCGCTGGCGGTGGTCTCAGTGCTCACACAACCATAACGCATTTGAATATGGTCAATCCTAGGGCGTCTCTCTCTGTGTGGGTGTGTGCGTCTCTCTCTCTCTCTCTCTCTCTCATGCGCGCGCGCTCGCTCGGTCAGAAGAAGATGAGGAATCTGTTATTTTTCCCATGCGATGTTTTTCATAGGTGTGCATGCGTGGTTATTGATGTTTTCTTTTGTGTCAATCTGGTTCTAGTGGCTATTTATTTGCAATCCGGATCGCCGCCAGTGCAAATGAAAAACAGACCATGTGCTATAGATGAAGTTGCACCTAAAATAATATTTGAAAAAAATTACCAAGTAAAATAATATATTATTCAGATTCTACACATTTTTCTCATCAAATTTCATATATAGCATTTTAAAATAGGAGTTACGGTCTAAAAGATAAGGATTATTTGGAAAAGCATTCATTTTAGATTGATCGCAGATTGATTAACCATAGATTAATTTTGCACACAAAAAAAAATTAAAAATACTTAACAGGTAAAACAATATCTTATTCAGATTCTACACATTTTTTAATCAAATTTCAGATGTAACATGTTAAAATCGGAGTTACGGTTTAAAATATATGAATAATTCAGAAAAACATTTGTTTTTGCTGGACTGCAAATTGATTAACAAAAAAATATCACGTTTTCTGTTAAAACATGAAAAACGATTTGTTTGACTTACATATTGATGGTGGGTTAATTACGTCAAAAGTATGGAGGTTTTCTAAAAAAACTGTAAAAGGGGTTAATTCACATAAAATGTAGGGTGCTTTTTTGTAAAATAGATGGTGGAAGGGCAAAGGCAGTAGCCCCTTTATTAGGGAAAATACAAAAGAGCTCCTGGGTGCTCCACACCCTTATACTAATATTAAACGTAAAAAAAATTGGGGATATCAAACATGCGTCCTCAATCTACTCCCGGGTGAAGTTTTATGAAAAAATACCAGTAAACGTATCCATGGCGAAGGAAATATTGTCCGAAAAAGTCCATCAAGACAGTTTTTTTCTATACATAGAAAAATTTTGTCCTTTTTTTCCACGAATACGTTTCCTGGTAATTTTTTCATGAAACATCACGGGGGAGTAGATGGGAACCCAGGTTTGATATCCCAAAATCCCAGAATTTTTTTCAAACTTATCGATATTTTTTGGAATTTAATGTTCGTATATGGGTGTGGAGCACCCGGGTGAGACAAATCCGCTTCCGTTTATTAGTAGGTATAGATACTACTATTTAAACTGCAAAAAGTCTTACATCGCTAAAAATATTCAAGATGAAACAAAGTGATGCCACTTTCTCTGAATTTTTAATAAATATTAGTATTTCTTATAAAAAAGGAAGTACCATCCTATTTAGGGAACCTAGGATAGTTGTCATCATCCTCTTCTTCTTCATTCTCTTCCATTAGAACCCCTCTTTCTCCGTTCTTGGTCCAACAGTTATAGACGGACATGAAACCGGACGTATACAGGTGGATATGACAGAATTTGGAGCTAGAGTAATTCCTATTATTCTTACAGACACCACATGGACAACACATAAACCATCCCGCTCATTTGCCTCAGCCGCATGCAGAAAACTATGCACGACATTAAAGAACTGGGGAGAGCGTCGGTCATCGTACACCCATTGCCGACTCATCTTCATTACACAACACCGAAAAGACCAAAGTAATACAAGTTCATACATAAAGTTCATACACACTTATTCTCATAAAACAACATACAATTATCTAGATAAAGTGTTTAAATGCAACAACAAATGCAATCAAAATCACAACTAAGGTAATAATTGATCCAATAGCATAATGATACCAAGCCTCTTTATTAACGGCATATTTTCTAGTCTTTCTAGTCTTAAAACGCATTGCATCCATCTTGATCTTGTGATCATCAACGACATCGGCAACATACAGCACCAATTTCATCTTCTCTTCTTCAATACTTTTCAATTTTTCTTTAAAATACTCATTTTTTCAACTAAATTTAACTTCTCAACAAAAGGGTTGGTTGCAATTTCCGGTTCACATAACTCCCAGATAAAAATATATATGTCAACTTGATGGGCATAATTGTCATAAACACGAAATGCAACAAATAGTTATAAAAGATATTATACCACATCTGAATCATAAACGGGACGAGGGCCGATGGGGACGGATATCAAAACCATGGCACTACATATAACAAACAATCATACAAGTAAGAAAATTATACAAGCAACTATCTAAATCATACAAAAAAAATTCACAAAAAGTATAAGAACAAGAGCCTCACCAAGGTGGAGCTCAAATTGCATATAAATCAAATAAACTCCCACATAATTACTCTCAAACTAAAACCCACAAATGACTATACTTATAGAGCATGAAACGAGCTAAACTAGCAATGAGAGATGAACGGACAAAGTTACTAACCTTTTAAACACTTGGATAGATGGGGTGCCACAAATGTTGGCAACAATGGAGGATGAGCTCGAGCTAGGGGGGAGAAAACAGAGAGGAGATAAAGAAGAATGCTTGGACACGGGCTGGACGAAGGGTTTATATAGGGGTATCTTTAGTCCCGGTTGATGACACAAACCGAGACTAAAGGTCAACTTCTAGTCTTGGTTGGTGATACCAATCGGGCCTAAAGGGGCTTGCAGGGGCCCAGCCTGACGCCAGCCTGCCGCCACCCCCTTAGTCCCGGTTGATACCATCAACCGGGACTAGAGATCACAAATGAACCAGGACTAGAGGTGGCCATGGCATCGTCCGCCCCTAGCCGTTGGAACCGGGACTAGTGGTCCCATTAGTCACGGTCCAAAACCCGGCCGGGACTAATGCTACAAACGAAAGGCCTGTTTCTACTAGTGACAACACACACAAAAATTACGCCGACTAAAAACAAAGTCATAATACAAAGATTATCCCTAAGCGTAGGAAGAAAAAAGAAAAACGAAAAGTAATGACGATATACAATAGTGACCATCCGTTCCAACAATCTTTTACAACACAAGGACTACGAGAAGGATTATCAAGAAGTGATACCTGCAGGAGGGAAGCGACGTACAAGGCTGCCATCGCTGGATCCAACCACCGACGGTGGGTTTTCACCTTGAAGATCAAATCAGAGAAAAATCCGAGCTAGGTTTACAGAAAACTACCTAGTCGGTATTTCGTTGCAAAAATCACCTCGTTTCTAATAAACTTTTTGCGGAAAGCACCGATGGCTCACCTTGCTGCGTTTAATCACATGTCCGATAGGTGGGGCCAGCTCCTCAGGAGCTGACTTAGGCAAAAATTCGCCACATATGCGCATTGACTGAGTTTTCAATCTTCTCCTTTCCCCTTCTATCACACGTTTTATCAAACACATGGTGTACGTGCACTGGTCGATCAAACTGAACGAGGTGACCATAGTTTGCTTGTGTCCATTTTCTTGCAAGATCGATGGTCTGCAATATGGGGCCAGCGGCGGTTCCAGATGCCACAGTCTTCAGCAGCTGGTCACCGAGCTCTGGCTGCTGCACACCACCAGCCAGATTCAGTAAACTAAATCTGCTGAGCAGTACTGATTCTAAGATTAGTCCCCAGAGCAAAGTAGTCATCACCCATGGTTGCAGATATAATAAAACTACATCTAACTCTTGCATGCATGAGTGAGTGCACAAATCTCACCAGAAACACATGGATTACTTTTTGCTGCGGGAGTGAGCAAAAAATCCCCTGTTCTGAAAGAGATGTCTCAGACATTAATCACTCAAAGATACTGCTGCTAAAAATATAGTGATCGATCGGTCTCGTGAGCTGCTGCTGGGGAAAAGAATAGTCGCAATCCATTCCTCAACTAAAGCTAGCGTGAAGAGCGCACGGTCTCCAACCAACTGGAATCTTCACACGCCCATCATGAACACCCAAAGATAGACAAGCACTGTATGCAGGCGCCATTGCTTCATCCATCCATCCGTAATTCCGTATACGGACAGCACAGCACACAACACCTGTCAAAGGTGAGAGAGCCCCCTTAAAAACAAGTACTAGTAAGTTTCCTCTACACGTTTTGTCACCGATTCCAGAAACCATTAGCGTGAATACGTTGTTTCTCACCATATCTGGGTCGTTTTATCATGCATCACGTACAACACCAGACATGGGTCAGCTAGGGGAGGGAATTAATATAAGCACGTCCGTTGCTTTCTCTCGTTGCGGCCTTGATTTCATTGATTATGTGTAATGTTTCTTTGTTTATCGGTATTTAGTTCAAGGTCGCCCCATGGCACATTGAAAAAGAATAGTTGCCAACACCCACTTGTCTTGTGCATAATGCGGACCTATGGAAATTCAGGAGGAATATGAGCTATTTTGGACTGTAAGATTAGACAGGTGGTTGCAATCTTAAAAGCACATATTTTTTTCGGTTCATAGACATCTCTCATACTTTATTTGCATGTCTTTTATGTACTCATCGTCTAATAACTTGTAACACACACCTGCATCTTCAAACCACGCTGTGATAATCACATTAAACAATTTCTTTTGACATTTTCAAATGCAGACACCAGCCATTTTGTCAACTATATGCTTCTAAACGCAAAAGTGCAGCTGGGGGCTTGAGCAATCCTAGCATATGTATGCATAGACTCATATTGGTTGCCACCCCCCCGCCCGGCAGGCTCATGGGGGGACGAGCGAGGTCGACATGCTTTCTCTGCACAGCGCCGGCCCTAGAGCTAGAGGATGGACCAATAATTAGTTGTTTCCACTCCTTCACAAAATTAATAAAGATACACGAGAGTCTGGCAAAATTGTTGGTCTCATGAGAGTCTCGCAGCTTTAGCGTGAGAGGAAGAGTGTCACAGTGCGGTGCAAAATGTTAAAGAAAATGATCGTAACAGAACCTTAATTATGGAAAGAGGGTTCTGAGAGGGACTAAAGATGCACGAGAGATTGAAGTTGTGAAGATTGACATGCTAATAATCCTCATGATAAGTAGTTTATTTATATCTTGAACATAGGTTACAACGGTGCCCTAAAGATTAATGACAATATAGTTTTGTTTTCTGATAAATATGACAGTCTCAACATGTAACTCCAACCGTAAAGAACAAGATATACGCTACTCTTTTTTATTTTTAGTGAACAAATATTTCAGTTTGTTGGGAGGGTGGAGGAGGCTGGCGCTGCCGCCACTATGTTAAGTGAAGAATGTTTGCGGCATTCCTTATCACATTCTTCGGGCGTGCGATAGCAATAGTATTTGGGATCCGGGAAACAACACCAACAATAGCCGTCGTTGCATTTTATTTTAGGTGGTCCACACAATCCATATGGTAGACTGATCTTCCTGTTACCAATGTCTTCGATACTCCCACCTAGAGAATATAAACAAATTAGAGCAACACACATATTATGGATACAAATATATATGGAACTATTCCATAAATGTTCATTTAATCAAGAACAAGAACGAACATGAAACAACAACGAACAAATGGCATTTTTGCTAATAGCATAGAAATCTTTCAATATACATGAAAACATATTAGACATAATTCATGATAAATACAAAAGTAAACAATGTAAGTCTACGGAAACAATTTTTCATCATATATCGTGTTACTTACATTGAACATGAGCAACAAAGCAAACGAGAAGAAGAATCCAGAGTGGCACTAGTAACAGGACACGTTCCGTGTACTTCTCCATGCCCACGAACTTGAGTTACTTTAAACAATCAGTGCTTTTGGAGGCCCAATATGCGTATGCTGATCCAAGAATTAGTTGGAGACTGCTAGCCATATTGTTCATTCTTATATATAGAGGGGTGACAAAATATTAGTCAGGAATTTATTTAATGGAGCCAATTAGTTATCATTTATAATTTTCAAAGTAAATGAAAGTTATTGGTGAACATTAAATCTCATGCTGCTAATTTTGGGGCGCATTGATGGCCCAAAGTTTAAAAGACTACCCGAGAGACGCTCGGAAATGCACATTTAGCTCCATTCCTAAACGTAATCCTTTTTTAGAGGTTTCAATGCGTATTACAGATGGATGTATATAGACGTATTTTAGAGTGTAGATTCATTCTTTTTGCTTCGTATGTAGTACATATAGGAATCTCTAAAAAGACTTATATTTAGAAACTAAGGAAATAATTTAATTGCACATTTAATAACCTAACACTACTAGGGAAAACTTTACCATTAGCGCTGGATTTTGAGCTACCAGTAGCGCTAGTGGACACGCTAGTGCTATGACACTACAACTATCTATTAGCAGTAGCACTCTTTCTGCCCAGCGCTACTGGTAAAGTTAAACCGCGCCACTGCTAATGTTTTATGTTTTATTTCTTGTTTTATATTGTATTTATACACCTGTTATAAAATTTTGATAGAGTAGCTCACTGTCATCATAATAACTTACCATCATCATAATAACAACTCATCGCCATCATCATCATAGTCATATAAGAACTCATCATCATAATAACAACTCCTCGATCATCATCATCATCTATAAGTCATATAACAACTCATCATTATTCTAACACATTGTAGTACATAACTCATCATCATCATAAGAACAACTCCTAATCATGATCATTTATGAGTCATATAACAACTCATCATTCTAACACATTGTAGCAGATAACTCATCATCATCATAATAAAAACTCGTACTCATCATCATCTATGAGTCATATTACAACTCATCATTCTAACACATTGTAGCACATAACTCACCATCATCATAATAACAACTAATCGTCATCATCATCATCATCATCATCATCATCATCATCATCATCATCATCATCATCATAGTCATAATCAACACTAGCTAATTGTTCTTACTACCTACGAGCTACTCCTGTCTGCTAGGTACAATAGCATAAAATAGGTAAACTGGTCCATCTCCAAAATGGAGAATGGAGATCCACCTGTTGCCAACTTCTGGCTTGCACAAACGCATGTTGTCTCCAATCGGTTGCATGCGCGTCTTCTTTAGTTTGCTCCATTCTTTGATATTGAGGCTTCCATATTTCAAAGAAATAGAGTATGAACTTTGGTAAGCCGTCGGCGGAAATGGTCGTAAGGTAACAATGTACATGCTCCCTTCGGTAAGCACCAATGGAGGCACAACCTCACTCGAGAGCTTTTATTGAACAACATAGTAACATATATAGTTAGCAATATGTAGTTTACTTAAGAATAATTTATGCAAAGAAGTTACCATCTTTAACAAAAGCATACCAACTTTTTCGCAATGAAGATACCATCATGCAACTGATGGACTAGTGCCACGTATCCAATATAATTTGGGCTCATAAAGTGATTGGTCTTAAAAGTATCAACATCATCTATAAATGAGACAAGATATCCTTTCTCCTCATAATTAAGCTTGGAGTCATAACTGTAGTACGTCCTGTCCACACCTCTCCGAGTATTTCTTGAAGATAAGAAATAAACTGAAAATTATAAATAAACAAAATTAGTAGCGATGAACATCAAATATTTTTAAAGAAAAATATAAGTTACTTAACAAAATAGTTTGACAAACTCACATTTAGGCAAAATAGGAGGCATATCCACATCGACCGAAATATCAATATTATCTTCAATATCTTCATCTTCGGGAGGAATATCAAAGATTATTTGCATATTCTCCGCAAATCCATGATGAGGACATGGCTACCATAGTTACACCGACAACCCCTGCTACTTTGTCTATTGGACTAATTACTAGAGCCCGCGCATGCCTGTTAAATTATGAGGTACTTTCGTTTCTTGGTAATGTTTCTAATGTTCATGAGAATCTGATGCTGCCTAACTTGGATACATTTGTGTTGATTATAGTTGACGGGCCTAGAATGGACAAGAAGGATGAACATTGGAGCGTGATCAAGCACTGTGATGAAGGCGCGCACCAAGGGAACAAGAACGGAGTTTCTGGAGGAGATTTACAACATCAGTTTCATTGGGTTGGAAAAGGTGTTAAGCATGTAACCATTCTTACTTGATGCTTCACTAGGATCAATTTCGAGTTCACGCAGGTTCTGAATAATTCTTCTGTTTTCGGTCAGGTTACCAATCTTCATCGACGAGGATGGGGTTGTGGTGGCAGTGGCGGAGACGGCGTTGCTGGATGACGTTGAGAGTATAGTGGGTGGGTGTAAGTACATCCCTCTGTGCTAGCACGCAGCGGGTATGTGAAAAGGGAAAGCCAGGCAGAGAATGGAGTGTTCATGGCGGCCGAGCGGGAAGGGGGATATGTAGCTTGCCGTGGTTAAAGAACATGATGACCATGCAGATACAGGGTCAGTGATGTCGACATGGAAGATGGACCCACATTTTCCTGGGTGGACGAAGAGGTAAATGGTTCGATTTTGTGCATATGCTTATTGTCAGTGAGGAGAGGGTGATTAGGTAAATGTGCAAATCAAACACAGAGATGGACTTGGTGAAAAAGCTAAGGCAAAATAACATCAAAGTCGGAAAAGTGTGTAGTATCATATCAAGTTTATTAGGGGATACGGAAAGGTCCCATTTACTAAGAGGTCGCTATGTAATCTCCGTGGGAAGATAAACAAAAAATCAAGCCAAAGATGACATGCGTAAGACAATTGAGGTGTTTACAGATATGGAGGCCAAGGATCCAGAGTTTGTTTTCAGAGCACAGCCGGATGCTACGAGTGGGATTAAGTACCTGGTGTGGGCTACTGGAAGCAGCAGGAACCAGTACATTTACGAAGCAAATGGGCAAAGCCGACCTCAATGGAATTTTGTGTGAAAAATGGTGATCACCCAGAGGAGCGAGAGTGCGAACAACATGTTCAAATCTTAGGTGCCGCCGGACTGCCCGATGCTGATGTTTGTGAAGCAATAGATGTGTTTGCAGTTCGACAGGGAAGCAGACAAGAGCTGCGAGGAAAAATGCATCAAGACCAATTGATCAAGACTCTCAGTGTTTTGAACTGCATATTGTAATATGACTTCAGTTACTTTTGGTGCTGACATGGTCAAAATATGTGAACAACTGCAGGGGGGTGTTGTAGTGTAGTGCGGCATGTCCATTGAACAACATGCTAGCAATATATATCTTAGGGTGATGTTTGAGCAATTCCGCAACCATGATATACCAGGCCCAGGCAGTCACATACACAGACCTGCACCTCCACGTACATCTTTTATATCTCTGATTTACTATTTCTCTCTCGCATACACAGGCGTGCACCTTCACATATCTGAATGTTGATTCCCTTCCTAATCCTTAGTTTTGGGCCTTGTTCACTGCATATACAAATGTACTAGTACTATCTTATAGAAGTATGTTGTTCCAAGTATGAAGAGCTGGATAAGTTTCTGGCTTTAGTTACTAAATATCCAGATCCGGCTTGCTTCTCAGCCATGGCACACATTTAGAGAAGACATTTTCCTATGTAAGAGATTTAAGGTCAATTATCTCCACCTGTTGTAATGCTCATCATCTTATTCAGACATTATATACTAGAAAGATATATGCGCGCTTTGCTGCGCAGTTTTTTATGGCAGCATGTTTTTCTCATGCGGTTCACTACACCAAATCTGAAACATGGGCATCACGGAAGCAATATAATTTTTCTCTCTTAAAGATGTTTATTATGCCGGAGAAAAAATATAGCATATTTCTATGACAAAAGCATATATCCATCTTCATGTACTCAAGACTGTAAAAATGGCATAATTGTTGTCAAAATATATCTTCATCTTTGCTCTACGGGTAGGCAACTTTATTATTTCATAAAATTGGTGTGAAGAGAGGGTCTGGCATTCACCATATTTACTCTATCATCAAGCGACTTATCTCAGTAGTTGCAACTCCAGCATACCATTTTGACTGAACCTACTGCTGTAGTGTGCCAACTGCCAACTTGCGTTGAGGTCTCAGTACTCTTTGATTGATTTAAAATACCTATGATCCAGGAAGAATCTGCAACATACTATATGATACACTTTATCAGCAAGGCATGTTTTCTTATGGAGCTGAACATTTGTTCATAAGAGACAATCACCGTAGGATTAGTGTGGCACATGAAATTCTACAACCCATCAGCCTTCGCAACTTGAAAGCACAAAAACAAAAGTTATCCGAACTGAAACATCAAGACGGTGAGGATTTATTCGTGGTGACACTTGATAAGCTTTCTTTTGAAATTTTTACCAAAAAGAACACATCATTATAGCATATAACCAAAATGACCTAAACTTCAGCACGCTTGATTTCAGCTATACTTGGAGTAAGATTGACAAACCTACAACAAGATGATAAATTTCCATGATGCTAAAATACAATATATATCTGTCATTCTTTGACCTAACATAATATAAAAATAGATCAGGAGCTGAGTTATATGATATATCATTGATGAGAGTGCTACAAAATTCAATGCTGCAAAATTATACAAAGAAGAGCAGAAAAGACCAAGAGAAATACAATTGTGTATTTCCATTGTGTGAGAAGCAGTCAGACTTTGTAACATATGTGTCTCTTTTATCTGAGTGAATTGCAGAAAACATCGGCATTGAAGGCTAGGGTTGCGGGAACCACAATTCTACAGTTTTGTGCCAAAAACCACTAATTCCGCGGCTAATTTTTTGCAAAAAAACACTAGTTAGCGGCTTTGGTCTTTTTACTGACAATTATGACATGTGGGTCCCACTTTTGCCGACGTGGCGTAACTATTCGCGCGAGACGGCGTTAGATGGGCTTTGTTCTAAAATTCACAAAACAGTCCCTACTTTTTACATAGAGACCCTTCAATCAAAAAGAAAAACACAATCACCCCCATTGCATGTACAGGCCGCTAACCTCCCGCGCGTGTCTCTGTCGTCAACGCCGGCGGCGCTCATGTGGGTGCTTGCAGCGGGGCGGACGCAGTGCTCCACCGTGGCCGGTTCTCCTTCTTCTCTCTCTAAAATAGCATGCGTCGCTCACGGCCGCCCAAATCCACGCCCGAACATTGACGGTCCAGCCATGGCCTCGTAGTAGTACTAAGCCTCAGCTAATGTAGCAGCGCGAACCCGATTCACTCCGGCGAGCTCCCAAGGCCACTGTCATGGCCGAGGACAACTGCCACACCATCTCGTGGCTCGTCAAGGCCTGCATCCCCGTCGACCCTGGCCGCCACATCTCTATCCCCGTCGCAGTCCCCATCTCCGCCGCGTGCCCCGAGTCTCCCTCCCGTCGCTCCCTGCCGTCTGCCGCTGCTTCAACGACTTCTTCGCGACAGGGAGGCCTTTGCCTCTCTTCTCTGTACTCGTTTCGGGCGTGATAAGCACCAGATGCTTATCTGTCAGTTCTACGCCGTTAAACAAATCACCTCTGTTGCTGATTTTATCGAGCGATTTGAATCTCTGATGAATCATTTGATTTCATACTCGGGATCTACTCACCCTTATTTTTTCGTGACACGTTTCGTTGAGGGACTGCGTCCGGACATCCGTGCCATGGTGCTCGTACAGCGCCCACCAGACCTGGACACAGCGTGCTCGCTGGCCCTACTTCAGGAGGAAGTGGCCGACGGCGAGTCATGCACTCATGCTACGGGCGTTTTCCGCATGTAAACCGCGGCCAAGGCCAAGCTTCCAGGACGGCGTCACCACCATTCTTTGGGCGACCTGCCACGCCTACAGCCAATTCTGAAGATAGGCGTGGTACTAACGCCGCCCGAGCTACATCTGAAGTCAGCAAAGTGGCCGCACTCCGCGCATTCCGGCGCGCTAACGGGCTTTGTTTCAAGTGCGGCGAGAAATGGGGCAAAGACCATGTGTGTCCGCCTACAGTTCAGATGCGCATTGTACATGAACTGCTCGCTATGTTCAGTATGGACGAAGCCGCGTCAGAATCACCACCAGACTCGCCGATCTCTGACAAAGAAAATTTATGCACTCTGTCCCGGCAAGCTGAAGACGGTACATCAGCCCCAGGTGTTCTGCAGCTCCAGGCCTGGGTGCAAGGGCATGAAGTTCTGCTCTTGGTTGATTCCGGCAGTTCCACCTCTTTTGTAAACAGCTCTTTCGCGTCCAAGCTGTCGCGTATCACTCTGTTGGCACGGCCGTGCCGTGTGCACGTTGCCGAAGGCGCCACTATTCCCTGCACCCACTATATTCCTGACTGCTCCTGGATCGCGCATGAGCACGAGTTCAAGATTGATTTCAAGGTTATCAAGCTCGGTTCATATGACGCAATCTTGGGGATGGATTGGTTACGCAAACACAGCCCTTTGAATATTGACTGGATCGAGCAGCACCTGACAGTCACAACACCAAGCAGCCAACTGAAAATGTCAGCGGTTTCATCTGATCAGACACAATGTTCCTTGATCTCTGCCCCTGAACTGCTCAAAGCTTGCAAACAAGGCTCTGTCGCTCATGTTATTCACCTCAATTCTCTGGATGGGAGCAGCGCAACTGACACACCAATCCCAACTGAGGTCCTGCGCCTGCTAGAACAATTCATGGATGTCTTTGAAGACCCGCGCAGCCTCCCACCACGTCGCGAGTGCGACCACAAGATCCCTCTGATGGCGGAGGCTCAACCAGTCAACTTACGGCCGTACAGATACAAACCGGAACTCAAAACAAAGGTCGAGCGACAAGTTCAGGAACTGCTCGACGCCGGTGTGATCCAAAAAGGTTCAAGTCCTTTTTCCTCACCAGCCTTGCCGATCCCCTAAAGTTTATAGTGGAGTAAATAATACTCCTTGGCCCCGCCAATGCCTAACTATACTCGGCTTAACCTGACCGAGTAAAATTCTTGGCCTCTTTTCCACGCCCCTTTTGTCTCTGCATTGTCGTCAGGGCAGCTGGCGACGACTAACCACCGCCTCCGCCGCTACCTCGCCACCTCCCTTGACCCTCATCGTGATTCTGCTGGTGTCCGAGCCATTTGCGGGTCATTCGCCATCACCAGAATTGAGTGGAAATGCAGCCACCGTCGCATTGACCGTTTCACCGGGAACCTCCTGGGATCCTCTTGCTCATTGGCTAACCGACATGTCAATGACATTCCGAACCTGAATGTACTTTCGAGATCACCACGGTTTGCTAGGTTGTTATGGGAGATGCTACTCCTCGCATGTAGTCAAGTTTATTTTGGTGACCAAAAAAGAAATGAAATTGACAAAAACAAGTGATGTCAAATGTCAAATGTGGGAAAGTCCCCTTAAAAACAAGTGCTAGTAAGTTTTCTCTCCACATTTGCCACTGATTCCAAAAACGGTTAGCGTGAATACGTTGTTTCTACCATATTTGGGTGACATGTCATGCATTCATGTATCACACTAGACGCGCTGACAAATGAAGGGCTCGATTTTTTAAGGGGGGGGAATATATCTATCCAGTGTTTTCACCCTTTACCACTCTGATTGATTGTGTGGATGTTTCTTTGTTTAGTTCAAGGTTGCCCCAGGGCACATTGAAAAAGAGTAGCCTCCACAAATTTGATAAATTTGTTTTTCATGGGGGAATGTGATAAAAAGTTTATCTTTCAATTTGATAAAAAATGGAGACCTCTTTCATCAATAATTCAGTAGTTAGAGACAATGTTGGTCTCACCACATGCTCACAGCTTTAGCTTGAGAGGAAGAGCGTCAAACTGCAGTGCAAAACATTAAAGAAGAGGATAGTAACACGAGATTAATTAAGATGGAAACATGAGGGTTTTTCAGAGCAACTAAACATACAGGAGGCCGAAGTTATGGATATTGACATGCTAATAACCATAATCATGGAAAGTAGTTTATACATATCTTGAGAATATGTTACAACGGCTCCACAAAGATTAATGACTAGATAATTTTGTTTTCTGATTAATCCGAGTCTCAAGATGTAACATAAACTATAGATAACAGGATATATGCTATTGTTCTTATTTTCAGTGAACAAGTATTTCAGTTTGGTAGGAGGGCGGTGGAGGCACGTGCTGACTTCGCTATGTTTGATGCTGAAGAATGTTTCCGGCAATTCTGATCACAAAGCTCAGGCGTATCATAGCAAACTTCTGTGCCTGGGATGGTGCTCACAAGACAACACCAACAATGGTCCTTGCATTTTCCAAATTGGTTAGGTGGTCCACACAATCCATAAGGTAGTTTGATTTTCCTATTGCCTATGTCTTCGATGCTCCCACCTAGAGAATAAAAAAAATAGAGCAACTTATATATTATGGATGCAACTATATATAGAACTATTCCAGGAATGTTTAATTAATCTACTGACAAGCAATCCTATATATCAAACAACGGACGAATAAATGGCATTTTTGTTAATAACACATACATTTTTCAACACACATGCACAAATATTGTACATAATTCATGATAACTAAAAAATAAACGTATTAACTGTATTGAAAAAATCATTTTCATATATTGTGCTACTTACATTCTGTATGAACAACAAAGCACATAAGAAGAAGTAGTGAGTGGCACTAACAGGTGCACATGTTTTGTGCACTTCTCCATACACTACTACAAAAACAGCTATAGCCAATATGGACACTAATGGCGCACTGTATATGTGGTGCGCCATTACTAAATACTAATGGCGCATCATGTGTTGGTGCGCCATTAGTGTGCAAATACTAATGGCGCACCACATCCACGATGCGCCATTAGTAAAAAAAAATTCAAAACTACTCGCACGATGTGCCATTAGTAATTATGTTTCAAAATAAATTCAATTTTTTTAGACTACTAATGGTGCACCATCCCACGGTGTGTCATTACTATGCCGTATATATGGCTGGGCGTGGTCCTCTCCTCCTTACCTCTTCATTCTTCTCCTCCACTCCATCTCCTCCTCTCCTCCACTCCATCTTCCCTTCTCTCCTCCACCATACTACCCTCCTCCTCTCCGGCGACCTCCTCCTCCTCCTCCTCTCTGGCGACCTCCTCCTCCTCCTCCTCTCCGGCGACCTCCTCCTCCTCTCCGGCGACCTCCTCCTCCCTCCTCTCCTCCCCTCCCCTGCCCTCATGGTTTCTCCTCTCTCCTCTCCGGTGAGCTCCTCCTCCCTCCTCTCCGGTGAGCTCCTCCTCCCTCCTCTCCTCCCATCCCCTCATGGTTTCTCCTTCATCCTCTCCGATGCTCCGGTGAACTCCTCTCCGGCGACCTCCTCCTCCTCTCCGGCGATGTAGGCGAGCGCCTCTCCGGTGACCTCCTCCTCCTCCTCTCCGACGAACTCCTCTCCGTCAAAAGAACACGGCAAAACAACGTACAAGATCCAAAAACAGGAACAAAATTTGAAATAATATCGTGCAAAAAAACGAGCAAAAAAATCACGATCCAGATCCAAATTCCAAATAATCCCTAATATTCATACTTGTGGCGCATCACACAAGACAGTAGTGGCGCACTGTGATAATCACACTAATGGCGCATCACCCACTGATGCGCCATTAGAATGCCAAAGCACATGGGTACATATGGCCCCTGGGAGGCATTCTAATGGCGCACTACGTGGTGCGCCATAAGAACACCAGATACTAATGGCGCACCAGTGGTGCGCAATTAGAATTTAATTCTAATGGCGTGATGCTAGTGACGCACCAGTAGTGCGCCATTAGAAGGCAAAACTGGTGCGCCACTAGCATGCCTTTTCCCAGTAGTGATACTTTATACTCTCGGTGATTTCTGAGGTACAATATGTTTGTGCTGATTCAAGAATTAGCTGGTGCTTGCTATCCAACTGATGTTGTTTGTGCCTATATATAGAGTTGACAAGATATTAATAAGGAATTCTTTTATGACGTAGAAAAGTTGGCCACTACTAATTTTGATGAAGGATAAAAATCTTCAAAGTATTTTCACCATTCTAATTTTAGGATGCTAATCTTGGAGTCAATTAATAAGGACCCAAAGATTTGAGGGCTACGACAAGATTTTGCCTGTATATAGAGAGAGTTGACAAGATATTAATAAGGAATTCTTTTATGACATAGAAAAGTTGGCCACTAATAATTTTGATGAAGGATAAAAATCTTCAAAATATTTTGACCATTCTAATTTTAGGATGCTAATCTTGGAGTGAATTAATAAGGATCCAAAGATTTGAAGGCTACGACAAGATTAGTACCAAGTCCAATTCGTCAGGGCCTTGATGCAATTAGAAATCTCATGATGCTATTTTTGGGGCATATTAATGGCCCAAACTACTGGAAACACAATTTCTACCAAGTCCAATTCGTCAGGGACTCGATGCAATTAGAAATTAACTGGGTGCAACAAGCTACAGTTGGTATAAATTTTGTTTACATCGGGTTCCATCTTCAAAACACTTGATACAAAAAGTACATTGTCATGTTGGGCAGTAGATGGAGGTGAATGGACCGTGGGGTAGGGGGTGTGGTGAACCGAATCAAGCGAAATGAATACAACCAGTACAATTTTATTTGATAGGGCCCAAAAGACCACACAATGCCTTCCCCTATAATCTAGTTCCTAATACACCCCTCCCCCACATCCATCCTTTGTTGCTACCACTACCCGCAATATTAAATGAGCTTTCCAGTCCTCGACAAAGTCCATCATCTCAAATGTCTCTAGCAGTAACCTAAATCGACCAGATCCCAGAAGACTCGTTGCACACACGGCTTCGCACGCCTTCCCCCGATGATAAGCACAACAATGGAACAAGTAGAGGGTGGGAAAAACCTTATTCCTACACTAGGATAACACCATACCATCGCCTCTCCAAACCAAACATGAAGAATCTACGAAGAAAAGCTAAAAAACCACTCACTTTGAGGCACGACAAGTCAGGGGTACGATGTCAATCTCGCCACCATTTAGTACCGTGCGGTAATGCCCTATTTCTCGAGTGACCTAGCCAAGATGAGCTTCTGCTAAAGATCGCCATGCTAGATCTCTCCGGCGGCTATCGTCAAGCATCACTTGACAAATATCACTCGAACACATATCTCATTCGCCATCTCATAGAAGACCTCCCAACCTCCACACTAGATCACCCCTGTACAACATCTCCCCCTTGTCATTAGCATCTTGGCGGGCTTTGCCCAACGATGTGCCTAGGCAGTGACGAGAGGAGGACAAGATGGTACTCGCTAGGGTTTCCCTATCGTCTTCTTCACTACTAGAAAAAAGGCAATTAGTGGCGCACCCAATATTGCCATTAGTGGCGCACCATGGGTGGGCCACTAATACCACGCCACTAATAAGGAATACTAATGGCGCACCTCTGATGCGCCACTGTTAATCCAAATAACAGTGGCGCACCACTGGTGCGCCATTGGTATGCCACCTAGTGCGCCACTGGTATTGCAGCAGGGGTCCCTACTGATGCGCCACTGATATTCATATGGGTGCGCCACTGTTATTTAACTGGGTGCGCCACTAATGTGCAAGATGGTGCGCCACTGGTATTGCAGCAGGGGTCCCTACTGATGCGCCACTGATATCCATATGGGTGCGCCACTGTTATTTAACTGGGTGCGCCACTAATGTGCAATATGGTGCGCCACTACTATTAATTCTAGGAAATTTTTTTTTTGCATTTCTGGTATTTGCACAGGTTACAAAATACAATACATCACAGAATATAAACAGCACATAATACAATTCATCACATTAGTCTCCGAATTCGAAATAGCGAACAAAGTTCAAATATTAGACAAGTTTAGGTCTCGAGACCGAGTAGCGAGTTTGTCGTCACATTACAAAGTTGATATCATCTAAACTACCATCACATAGAAGAGAGCTGCGATCACGATGAGCATCATCGCGATGAAACTAGTCTTCATCCGGTTCCTCCTCCGCTCCCTCCTCTCTCCCTCTAGATAGCGCTAGTATCTAGCTTCCGCCTCCGCCCTAGTGGTGTACCCTTTGTAACTGTTACCGCTGAAACGGTGAACCTGTCTCCGACACTCCTCCCAGTCGTCATAGACTCCGGGAACCCTACCCTTGTACACGACATACGACGGCATCTCTATGCACTAGACAAACAAAACGTTAGTAGCAATTCACAGATAATATATAAGTATGCAACAGAAGGATCGGAAGAGAAAAGCAACACATTAATAGCACGGTTCATGGTCCTACTAATAAATAGCATCGATTACATATAAGTTGAACGACTCTCCAAACTAAAGAGACATACAAGTTCATTAAAGTTTAATTACAACACGAGCTAATCGACATTTCAGAACTACATACCATCAATACTTTCTTCGACTCGACTCAGGGACCGGAGCGTGGATGAAGCCGCCGTCATCCGTCGGCGTCATGAATGTGCGGTAGTTGTCAGCCTGCATTTGTAGCGTTGTTTCTATTTCCCTGTTGGACGGTTGATATTTGAGGTGGAACTGCCCCGAGGTACGAAGGACATCTTGACAGATGATTTCCGCAAACTCCGACTGGATGCGAAAGAATTCTTGTCTGATGTCCATGTCCTGGATTGCCGACAAGCGTGCGGCCCTATCTTGGAGACCCTTTGGTAGCATAAGGTGATTATGGTCCCGTACGATCGCCTGCATGTGATGGAGGGCGTAGTAGGCATCCTTCTGACTGCTAGGCGGCTGCTTAACGCAGGGGAACGTCGTTACGTGGGTGAACACGTGCTTGCCGTACCTACACATTTCCTTCCTGAAGGTGCCTCCAGATTTGGCGTAGCCGGGGAGAGCATCATCAAGAACTTTCTTGATATTTGTGTAGTCTTTCTTCGACTGACGGTCCGAGTCGAAATACGTGGCCGTGGAATATTTCGGGCTTAAGAGGATGAGTGTGCAACGTGTGTCACTGCACAAAACACGGAATGTTAGAAAAAAAAAGAACGATCGAAATCTAAGAAATCATATGTTACGGGGCGGTGAGGGGATGACTTACTCGGGAAAGTAAGGCACGAGGAAGGTATCCTTATCTTTGTTCGCCATAATGACGCCTTCGAGGTATGAACTCGCGACTTGCCGGTCCCCAGCGCTGTCCAAGTGCTTGGCACGCATGTAGAAGGGGTCGACTATCACGATGTCCGGGGTCTTGTCTCTAATGATCTGCATCTCCATATTGAGCGAAAATAGCCGAATGAAGGTGTAGTGCAGCGGATGAAGGTTAAACATAGCGAAGATGTCATCAAACCGCAGGACGATCATACTCCCGATGGTGCCATCGACAAAGCCCTTGCCCTCTGGCACCTTGGCCACGAAAACCGGGTATAAGTCATCTTTCTTGGAGAGACGCCGCTTCTCCATGGAAAGAACACTGTCATGCAGACTCCGCATAGCACCGGTTGCAGCCTTGAGCAGATTAGCCGGTAGCATCGGCCTACCCGCCACATGCACGCCCTCATGATATCCTTAGGTATTGGTGGCCCGTCCTGAGCACGGATCGTACTCGGTGCCGGCTGGCTCGCACCCTTGTTAGTTTTTCTTTTCCGTCCCTTCTTTGGCTTCTGCTGATGTAATGGGATCGAGGTCTGCTCAGAGACCACCTTCTTGAGTGTGGTGGGGCTGATAATATTTCCCACCTCGGCTGTTTGAGTCTCGGTGAAGGCGGCAGCTGGAGGCGTCTCCTGAGAACCGAACAGACGACGCCTGTTGCAATTGGGTTTCTCCGCGGTACCAGCTAGATCGCGATCGACTTTTGCAGGGTTGGGTTCTTGAGAAGGAGGCGCCAAGAATTCGTCACCGTACCCACCATGTTCGTTGAAGTAGTCATCGACGTTGACAAATGTACCGTCGTCGACGTCCGGATCCTGTGCCATATGCATGCCCGGATCAACTGACGGCGGTAGCGTTGCGGCGGTCTTGCCATGGCTTGGCGCCGGCAGGACTGGCGGTGTTGTCTGTGGGGTGGTGACCCCCGCCCCCAAACGAATCTGGCTCTTCGGCCAAAGCAATGGCCAGTTGAAGCAGGCGCCGAGGGTCATCACATCCTCTTCGTCGGCCCCATGGGGTCGATACGGAGGTAACAAGTCGTCGCAGCCCCGCAGCACCCGAACCAGTTGAACCCTATACACGGTGGGTGGCATCGGATTATGGTGGAACACGCGGTTGCCCGGTTCAACGATTTTGGCCTTGGCGACATCGATCAACTTGCCGTCCACGAAGTGCAGGAGAGTGCATGGAACTTCATTGGCGGCGCCCTGCGAAAACATGTAGGGCGTCAGGGATGCCCAGTCAAAGGCAAGGAGATGAAGTCATCGGCCGAGGCTTAGTTACCGTGATGGCGTCGAGCTCGGCTAATGTCGAGGCACCGCCAACGGCGGGCGTGCAAGTGACGGAGGTGCAAGCGACCGAGGTGCCGGCCGGCGTATTCTTCCCACACCCGGGTGCATCAAGCTCCAATGCCGGCGCCGGCACCGGAGACACCAATGACGCCTCCGCCGGAGACACCACTGCCGGCGCGTTGTGCGAGTTGCTGCCCGTCAAGCTGGGAATCGGGGGCGGCCCCTGTTGGCCGCCCACAAACCACCCCCGCAGCCCCTCAACCAAGGTAGGCATAATGGCGGTGATCGTCGCTCCCAGTTGGTCTCGCACTTGGTCTCGCACTTGCTCTTCGACTATCTGAGGAATGTGCGCCACTTTTGCCTTGAGTTCTTTAACCTCCTGGCTTTCCAAGCTGGTCTTTCTCTCCTTTCGCCTAGTCTTATAGTATTCCGACCATTTCGTGGACAAGCCTTCGCCGGCCACACGACCAGCTGACGTCGGCTTAGTTAACTTATCCTTCTGTTTCATTACATTCAACGCCCTATTTAAAGTGGTGTCCCAAGGGGCAGACGGGGAGCTCTGAGACCCCGCGCTACTGCTTTCAGTTTCCTGCGAAAGGAACGTGAACCATTTAGAAATTTGGCTTCATTAATTAGAATGCAACCATATGGAGCTAATTACGCGGGGGTGTATTCCTTACCAGAACAAGCTCAAGCGCCTTCACCTTCGGATCCGTGGTAAGCTCCTTTGTTACCGGGTCCTCCTTGTACCGGGCTCTGATATAGTTCCTGGTCTGCTTTTCATGGCGGTATATATCGAAGAGGGGCGGTAGGCCTTGCTCGACACGCTCCGCGTCCTCCTTGTCCCATTTAGGTTCCGCCACTCTGTAACCGCCGGGACCGAGTTTGTGGACCCCTAAGTTCAATTCCCGCATTTCTTTCCCCCACTGACTTGATTCCACGGATGCGTTGCTCTCGCACTTGGTCTTGAACTCCAGGTAGTCAGCTTTGCTGATCGAAGGATTTTTCTCCTTGATCTTCTCATAACTATCACCTCTTTCAATCATTTTCTTCACCCGGGCTCTCCAAGAAGCCAGGGCCGTGCTCATCTTCGTGAGGGCGGCACTGTTCACTTTATTCCCTGAGAGGCGTGTGTTTGCGAAGTCACCGGGGAACTTGTATCGTTCGTGCAGCTTCGTGAAGAGGAGGATCCGCAAATTCCCTCGTTCACGATGCCTTAGGTTCTCGGTGTTGATCGTGACGGTGCTCCGGACAATGCACCCGAGTTGTCCCGCGTACCCACTGACTAATTCTTTGGGCGCCGTTGGATGCCCACTGGAGGACACTTCAGTAAATTCCTCCTTGACGGTGCCGAGCACGTTCGGGCGCCGGTCCTTCCGTTGCCTCTTCGGTTGGCTGCCATCTGTGCGTTCGCTGCCATCATCAGTGGTGGCATCCCCAGCGGCACCATCAGTGGTGTCATCCCCGACGCCACTAGGGGTTGTGTAGTCGGGATCGGTGTCTTCCGCGGCATCCTCATAGCGGTGAGGGTATTCCTCCATCTCCTGGGACAGCTCCCAGAATGGCTTGCCGCCCGAACCGCCGGCCTCATCGTTGTCGGCCATGTTCGCTCTAAATAGGAAAAAAGTTTGGTCAAAAAGTTGGTTATTGTCAAGGAACAAGATCTCATCATTTAGGGTTTGTGAGGAATTATCATGGTCTCATCACTTAGGGTTTGTCGACACCGAGGCATCCTAAAAGCTACGGTTTTATCATTTAGAGTGCCGTTGATAGAAGCTATTCAGAACTAGTCCTACTTAATTCTTGATCCTACTTAATTAAGTACTAAGATACCCCGGCCCATGCATTAGTCGCAAGTACCCCATATGTCCTATTTTTAGCAAAGTCATGCTAAAATTCACGGAAAATTTCAGCATGACCTTTGCTGAAAATAGGACATATGGAGTACCCGAACTTGCCGGAACGGAAGTTAATCGACATTCCGGCAAACTCAAGGGCCTCTCGGGGTACCTGCAAAATCATCACGACACGATGGTCGGAGACAAAACCCAGCAAACTAGCACCACAATGTGCCTCTACTTTCATATGGATGAAAAGGCCACAGACCATATGGTCCTCTGCTTTCATATGGACAAAAAAGGCCTACATATAGGCACAACAGAGCAGCAAGCCCATCACTCTTTTGGTGAACAGAAACTATGTTTGAATCTGTATAATAACAGAGCAGCAAGTCTATTGTCCAATACTGAAGCGGAATTCAGTTTGCCTTAGGACTTGGTGCTATTCTGAACAAGTGTACTTTCAGAACCATGATAATAATTTAAGTAAAGTAGTATAAGAACCTGTATAGGAACATGGCAGTAGCCATATAACTAGTGCTTATATACCTACAAGAGTGTAACAGGACCAACAGCATAACTGCATTTAAAGAAAATACAACAGTAGTATAAACCTACCAGTAGTATTGCAGTATATATTTCCTTCTAATAGCTCACTGGTTTGACTAGAATTTTGATAAAACAGTAGCAATTCTTCTCGTAAAATATGACTATCAAGATGTGTATAGTTCACTAAGTTGACAATCAGTAGGAAATTCTACCAAGATAATACTTATTGTTAGGGTACTCTGCTTTCAGAGGTATGTACGTAGTAAATATTGGCTCTTTGCTGTTGAAATGAACAATCTAAAATACAGGTGAAAGCTTTCTTCTTCTGTAGCATGGAGCAGTTGTCCAGCCAGAGAAAGTAAAGGTATCTATCCTTGCTACATGACACATACAATGCTTACGACCTGGCAACTGGTGCCATAATTTTGGCTGGAGAAGGAGTTGGACTTCGACTGACTAGCAGAACTTGTCTAGTCATACTCCGCCTAAGAAGCAACCAAAGTTACTAGGCGTTCTCAACCTAAGAATGTCCATGCCCTCATTTTCCTGGGTGTTCAAAATGTCATGTTAACCTTTAAGCAGTCCTGAGTCATGGTCCCATTTTTATTTTGTGCATCAATTGATAATTAGGTAAAAAACAACTGGTAGATATTCAACCCAAGCCATTAGAACACTAGAATACTAGAACAACTGACAGTAACCACTTAACACTTTATGTCTGACGAAACTGAACTTTAGGTTCAGACAAATTTTGAGACAGAGATGATTAGCTCGAACAAGTAATTAAATTGAACCCTAGAATGAAGTAGAAGCTAGATTAACACCCTAGGAACCCTAAGCTAGTACCCAATTGAACCAGAGCATCATCAAAAGGTATGAACCCTAGAACAGGAACCCTCGAATTCGACAGAGAGCTGGCAGCAGAGAGAAGTTAGATTAGAGAAAGAGAGAGGGAGAGGAAGGGAACTCACGAGGAGGGCGTCGGAGGAGGTCGTCGGAGGAGGGCGTTGGAGGAGGTCGTCGGAGGAGGGCGTCGGAGGAGGTCGTCGGAGGAGGGCGTCGGAGGAGGTCGTCGGAGGAGGGCGTCGGAGGAGGTTGTCGGAAGAGGGCGTCGGAGGAGGTCGTCGGAGGAGGGCGTCCAGATGGGAAGAAGCGGCCGGATGAGGTCGCGAGGAGGGCGTCGGAGGAGGTCGGGGGCCGCGGTCCAGGCCGGCAGCACGCGCGGAAGGAGAGAGGGCGAGGGCGGAGTGCGGCGGCGGTGGGGGAGAGGGCGGAGTGCGGCGGCGGTGGGGGCGGGCGGCGGGGAGGGGGGATTTGGGTGCTCTCGTCCAAAGTGCGGGAGTGGGAGGAGAGGGAGGCGCGGGGAGAAGAGAAAGCAGGGGGAGGGCCAGCTAGCAATGGCGCACCAGGGGACATGCGCCATAACAGATCGATATCAATGGCGCACTTTTACGTCGTGCGCCATAAACAACTCAATATCAAAGTCATAAGAATTGTGTGTGTGGTTATGGACAGAACCACACACATGGCCTAGTGGTTGGCGCGTTGGTTATGGACAGAACCACCCAGGTTTGAATCCTGGCAACCCCACTTTTTGCATATTTTTTAAAATTTTATTTTAACCTTATGATAAACATCCAAACACTTTAAAATAAACACATGGCAATTTTAATACTCCCTCCATTCCTAAAAATAGGGCGTATAATTTTTTTACAATGCATCTCCTTTACTCAATCACAATATAGAATCATTTACAATGCTATGGCATGGTTGAAATCAAGTGAGATGAAATAACAGTCATCAAAGATTGACATGAAATAACAGTCGTCAAATTAAGATTGAGTTTGCATGTAAAGTAATATAATGTTTAAAAGATCTTTAATAATGGTTGAAATCAAGTGATACATGTAATAATTTAGTTGCATGTAATAATTGAGCTTGCCACTGACACACACACACGCGGCCGACACGTCGTGATTCAATCTTAGCTATCTTTTCACAATCTTCTTGCCCTTCTTCCTCGCGGTTGAATAATTTAGCCCCGGAACCCCTTGAATTGATCTTCTCTTGAACGGACGTCCTTTAGGTAGGGTGGTCCTGCTTCTTCTTGTGGTGTATGGTACTTCATCGTCGTCGTCATCTTCCATCTTCGGGTCGCCGTACTTGTCAAAGTCTTGCTCATTGGCGACTCCATCCATTCCGATGATGTTCCTTTTGCCTCTCCTCACGACAACACGACTGGGCTTTGGCGGGTCGGTAATGAAGAAGCATTGGTCCACTTTGGAAGCCAGTACCCATGGCTCATTTTTCGCGGTGACGTTTGCGCCCGCGGTCTTGGATTTGGCTTCGGGTATAACCATGGTGGTGAAATACCGGTCTTCTTTTAGGACGCTCTTGGCCCATCTGACACGGAACATCGGGACCTTCTCTCCAGCGTAGCTCAGCTCCCAGATCTCCTCGATCCTTCCGTAGTATCTGTCCTTGTCGTTACCGGTGTAGGATTCCATCGTTACCCCGGAGTTCTGATAATCGCTCTTCATCATGTCCTTTTCCTCGGTGTAGAATGTGTAGCCGTTGATAGCGTACGCCTCATAGGTCATCAGGTTGTGCTCGGCGCCCTGTGACAAGGCGAATATGAGTTTTTCTTCCGCGGAAGAATCCTCATGTAAAGGGTACGACAGAAGCTTCTCCTTGAACCAACGCGTGAAACATGAGTTGTGCTCTTTGATTATAGCTCCCTCCGTCCTCTGTTGGCCTCGGTCATTGTACGTCTTCTCAATAAAGATTTTGTGCTCTACCACCCAAGGATCGACCACGTCTATGTGTTGTAGCGCGACTAGGTTTGCTCTTTCAAAGTCGGCGAGTCGACCCATGAAGTCGACATGCATTTCGCGGCGACCCTCGCGGTGACCCCATCCAGCGAGCCTGCCGAGGTGCCTGTTGACGGGCAGACCAACGGGGTTCTCGATGCCTAGATAATTCGTGCAGTACGAGATGCACTCTTCGGTCAGAAAGCCCCTGGCTATGCTTCCCTCTGGACGTGACATGTTGCGAACGTATCCTTTGATGACACCATTCATCCTTTCGAACGGCATCATGCTGTGCAGGAACGTCGGCCCGAGTTGGATGATATCCTCCACTATATGGACCAGCAGATGCACCATAACGTCGAAGAATGCGGGCGGGAAGTACATCTCAAGCTCGCATAGTATCACCACGATCTCTTCCTGTAGCCTTCTGAGTTGCCTCACGCCAACCGACTTCCGAGAGATGACGTCGAAAAAGTTGCATAGGCCAAATAGCGTGTCACGGACGTGCGCGTCCATGATCCCACGGATTGCAACTGGAAGTATCTGCGTCATCAGCACGTGACAGTCGTGAGACTTCATCCCGCTGAACTTCTGCTTCGCTGAGTCTAGGTATCTGCTTATCTTCCCCGCGTAACCGTAAGGAAGTTTTACTCCTACGAGGCAGGTGAAAAACTGCTCGATCTCCTTCTGACTTAGAGTGAAGCACGCGGGAGGGTAGTCATATTCGATCTTCTTGGCCTTTTGCCTTTGCGATGACTTTCCGTGTCCTTCGCCTCATCATCATCATCATCATCATCATCATCATCATTAGGGCGCCAGAGCTCCTCCCTGATGCCCATTTTTTGCAAGTCTGCCCTTGCTTTCGGCCCATCTTTGGTCCTCTCTGGCATGTTGAGCAGGGTACCAAGCAGACTCTCGCACACGTTCTTCGTGATATGCATGACATCAAGGCTGTGAGGCACACGGAGGATCTTCCAGTACGGCAAGTCCCAGAAAACAGACCTCGTTTTCCATACCTTCAGCAGCGGCTCTGGCGCCTTTCGCTTCTTTCCCGGCGGTGGGCACTCTTTCCAATTTTTCAACAGCTCGTCTATTTCCTCGCCGCTCCTCGTACGTGGGGGTCTTCGGGGTTCGGTTTCACCATCGAACAGATCCTTGCGTTTTCTCCATGCGTCATCGTCGCGAAGCCACCTTCGATGTCCCATGAACACGGTTTTCGAAGACCCGGGATCTCTATCTAGCTGGCGATACGTTGTGTCATCCATGCACCGTACGCATCCAGAAAATCCATGGACTACCTGCCCCGCGAGATATCCGTAACCGAGATAGTCGTGCACCGTCGTGAGCAGTGCGGCTCTCATAGGGAAATATTCTTTCTCTGCGGCGTCCCACGTATTGGCTGGCGTTTTCCACAGCGTGTCTAGCTCCTCCTTCAGCAGCCCCAGATACAGATTGATGTCGTTCCCTGGTTGTTTCGGCCCTTCAATTAGCATACTCATGTGAATGTACTTCCTCTTCATGCACAACCAGGGGGGAAGGTTGTACATCCACACAAACACAGGCCAGGTGCTATGTGTGCTTCTCTGGCTGCCAAACGGATTGACTCCATCGGTGCTCGCGCCGAGCACGATGTTCCTTGGATCCTTCCCAAATTCTGGGTATTCAAAATTCAACGCTTGCCACTGGCTCGCATCCTTAGGGTGACTCAGCATCTTGTCTTTTTTATCTATCTCCGGATCATTTGCGTCATCTTCTCGCTTCTTCTCCTCCCTATCCGCGTGCCAACGCAGGAGCTTTGCTACCTTAGGATCCGCGAAATACCGCTGCAGACGAGGAGTGATCGGAAAGTACCACACCACTTTTCGAGGAGCTTTCTTCCTCTTCTTGTATCGAGTGACGCCGCACACCAGACATATGGTAGACTCCGCGTGCTCGCCCCGATAAATGATGCAATTGTTCATGCAGACATGGTATTTCACGTGCGGTAAATCCAGAGGACACACGATTTTCTTCGCCTCCTCCAAACTGGTCGGGCACTTGTTCCCCTTCGGAAGACGTTCGTGCCAGAATGACATGTTCTCGTCGAAGCATGCGTCCGTCATTTTGTGTTTTACCTTCATCTCCAGAGCCATGAGCGTTACTTTCAGGCGGGTATCCTCGGGCCTGCATCCTTCATACAATGGAGTAACCGCGTCTGTCTCCAGTTGATCCAGCTTGGCTTTCTCTCGGGCGGCAGCTCTTGCGTTACCCGTCTGCTTGCGAAGCAGCTCTTGAATATGAGGGTCATGCACCCAGCCCATCGATGGTCCATCGTCGTCTGCTCCGGCATCTTCATCTTCATGATCATGCCCTTCGTCTTGATCTTCCTCATCATCATGTCTGGCATCTTCTACATGATGACCGTGTCCTGCATCTACTTCGTGATCATGTCCTGGAGATTCTTCGTCTTCTCGCCCGCCCTCGCCGCTATTGTCTTGCTGCCCTTCCTTTTTTCTGCTTGCCCGGCCCCCATGGATGACTTCATAGTCATCTTCATCACCTTGCCACCGATAGCCATCCATGAAACCACGCAAGAGCAAGTGGTCCCGTACCTGCCCGGAATCCGGGTCCGCAATAAGGCTCTTCAGCTTGCATCTTCGACACGGACATCTTATCTCCGTCTCGTTCTTTTGAAGCATCTCGGCCTTCGCGGAGCTCAAAAACCTATTTACGATGCCTTCGGTCATCGTGCGGACCATGGTCGCCTGCGGGGTAGAGCAAAATGATATTATAGAACAAAAAAAAATTTGGCATGACTTTGCCTAAAAATAGGACCAAAAAGAATGCATATAGTGCCAAATTCTTGCCGAAACGGAAATGAATCAACATTCCGGCAAAATATTGGCAACTATCGCATTTCAAATACCGGTACCTGCAAACACAAACATATGCAACACCACAAACATACGTAGATCTCTAGGCCATAAAAAGTGTGTACGTTGTTGGAGACGGAGAGAAAAGTAGATCTAGAACATAAAGAAAGCTTTCCCCTTACTTACCTATCAAAAAAAGGAAATTAAACCACTTAATTTGGGTGAATCTATGGTGCAAATGAGGTGAGGAGGAGGAGCAAGACGACCAAATCTGTTTTGGTGGAGGGGGGAAAGTGAGCGTGTGATAGGTGTGGCTGCCTAATTATAGCTACTGCTCCCAGGTTACCAGTGGCGCACCCCTTCACTGGTGCGCCACTAGTAGCCAGGAATACTAGTGGCGCACCAGTGAAGGGGTGCGCCACTGCTATGTTTTTTTTGGACCACCATGCCCAGCCTTACCAGTGGCGCACCACGGCAAGGTGCGCCACTACTATCAAAAATAGTAGTGGCGCACCTTGGCCTGGTGCGCCACTGGCAATCCTGGGCATGGCTGGCTACTGTTCAAAAAAATAGTAGTGGCGCACCAGGGCAAGGTGCGCCACTACTATCAAAAATAGTAGTGGCGCACCTCGGCCTGGTGCGCCACTGGTAATCCTGGGCATGGTTGGCTACTGTTCAAAAAAATAGTAGTGGCGCACCAGGGCAAGGTGCGCCACTACTATCAAAATAGTAGTGGCGCACCTTGTCCTGGTGCGCCACTGGTAAGCCTGGGCATGGTTGGTTACTGTTCAAAAAAATAGTAGTGGCGCATCCCACACCTGGTGCGCCACTAGTAATGTCACTATTAGTGGAGCACCTGTTTGTGGTGCGCCACTGCTATATAGTAGTGGCGCACCACATCTCTGGTGCGCCACTAACAGTGATATTACCTATAGCCGTTTTTCTAGTAGTGCTTAGTCGCCTCTCTCACAAAGGGGTATCCACCATTGGGCAATTGATTCACCCCGGCTCCTCCTTTGTCCCTTGTCTCATGTGTTCTTTAACCTGATTATGATGGTTGCTACTTATGAAACAAGTAGGAATAGCATCTTCTCCCAATAGTGAGGTATTTTATCGAGCCGTTATTGTGATCCTGCAACAAAAAAAATAGAGAAATCAAATTTGAAGGCACATCAAAGTATGCTCCGATGTCCCAAATTGTAAACCCATATGGTACCCTAATACATTTTCTAGTAGATCTACCCAGGAATAAATTAATCACCAATTGCATGATATTTATTTTTTGTTTAATCCATGGAATTCAGTGTATAGGAGCGGCCCATGCGAGAGGAAGAGGAGCACCGGATGGTCAGGAACGATCGACCCGCAAAATCCGCACAATCCGATGGTTTACGATTGTGTACCTATTGAAGAAGGTGATGCTTACAGTCTCTTAGAACCCGTTCGTGGTTGTGAAAATCCTAGATCGGCCCATCGGTGGTCGATCTTGCCCTCTCAAAACATTTTCTCGGTAAGTTTCTCCGATGCCTTCCAACCCTAAGTATACGCACCTTCCCTCCTCAAGAAGAAAAAGTCCACTTATCTTTCCTTCAATGTATTGAGACTAAACTTCTGTTACCTACCTATAGTTCAAATCACAGTTCTATTATCTACTTGGTGGAACTCTTCATTGTCTTCTCTCACTCTCATCATATGAAAAGAGATCATGTGTATTGATCCTAAACTTGTGTCACTCTTATCTACTGGGTCAAGTGTAGTACTGTATCGCAAAGGAAAAAGCAATATGTGATAGAATATGTATAGAGGATATGGTTACTAGCAGCTGCTTGGGTACACACTCACTATACCCACTGCAATAACTGATGGCTGCAACACAATCACTCCCGCTGTGCAAAACAATCAGTTGCTTATACTACAATAAGGTATTTACTCTTAATAGTTTTGGCTCTGCAAACATGTTGGTCCTGAACATTCAGAAAGAGTGAGATATAAGCACTTCAGAGAGTCAATACAACGCCACACCCATGGAAAAAGGAGTCGAAAAGGTAACTCATCAGGATGTAAGAAAAATCTTAATTAAAATGGAAGAAGTATGAGGAAAATGGAGCAGAACCGGTTAGAAATGCCTCATGCCACACATTTCTCAGCTGCGGGATTGAAGAATTACGGTGTGAACCAGTTACTCTCTTCAAGATTTATCTGTCCTTTGTATACTAGTGTAGCATTCAAGAATAAAGGTATGTGGTGTACCTTTAGGGCATCTTCAGCCGTTGGCCCCCAGGAGGGGCAAAAAATCGCCTCCTGGGGGCGCGCCGGCGCTAACCCGCGCACTGGGGGCGTGATGCCCCCTAGTCGCGGCGCCCACGGTTAGTCAAAAAAGTAAAAAACGGCGCAAAAACGACTCAAATTTAACGCAAACATCGGCGAGTCCGCCTCCCTCGCCGCCCGCCTCGCTGCTCGCCCACGCGGTTTACATGCCGAGGAGGCTGTAGAACCGCGTGTAGTCACCGCCGCCGTTGTCGTCGTCATCGTCGTCGTCGCCGCCGCCCCCACCTGCGCCTCCGCCGTCCCTGCTGCATCCCTTCCCCCGTTGGCGCGGCGGGTTGGACGGTCCGGGGGCGTCGTCGTCGTCGTCGTCGCTGTCGAGGACCACGACGCCGTGCTCGTCCTCGCGCCCACGCTTGCGGGCGGGATCTCCTCCAGGGCCCGGCACTGCCGGACCATCTCAACGCGGAGGTAGTCGTCTCGCGCCCACCGCATGGCGTCCTCGTCGGAGAAGCCGCGCCGGGCTATCTCCTCGTACTCCGCGGGGAGGCCGGGCTCTGGCTTGGGCTCGACGAGGACAAAGCGGCCGGTGGGTGGGGAGGTGTTGGCGCCGATGCGGACGCCGGAGCTACGGGTGCGCGCGCTGACCGGCGTGTCCTGGGGCTCCGGCTTGACGGGGGCGGAGGCAGGGTGAGCCGCCGGACGAGGAGGAGGACCCCCCGGTCTCCATGCGCCTCGGGGTCCAGGAGCTTCCCCGGCGGCGTGAGAAGGAAGGGGGAGCGGGGTACTCGAGACGCGGCGTGTTGCCGCCCTCGATGTACTCGAGGACAGCCTCCAACATGCGCCCGGGCACGCCCCACCACCGGCGCCGGTCCTCGGAGTTGAGTCTGCCGGAGGGCTCTACACCGTTGGTGGCCTCGAGCTGCTGGGCGTGGCGGCGCCGGAAGTAGGGCTCCCAGAGCGGGCTGTCGGGGACGTACCGAGGTCCCTCCCTCGCCGCCCGCGGCAGGTTCGCGCGGATGCGTGCGATCTCCGCACGCCACGCCGCGCCGGTGAGCACCGGGGGCACCGGCACGCCGCGGGCGCTGATCCTCCACGCGTCGGGCACCCGCATGTCCGGCGGGACCGGGTACTCGGCCTCGTAAAGGAGGCGAGCCTCGTCCTCATGGAGATGGCGGCAGCCGAAGCCGTTCGCCGCCGCGCCGTCACCAGGGAAGCACTCGGCCATGGGTGATGAACTGTAGACGGCGAGAGAGAGGAGAGGGAGGAACGACGACGGCGAGAGAGTGTGATCGCCGAGCACGCTGGTGCGCGTCTTATATAGGCCGAGGCGCCGCTCGTACGCGTGTCCGCCGTGTGTACGCGTGGCGGGCGAGGGAGGGCGAGGGACGCGCGTCATCCGGCCTTCACTGCGCCGCCCGTGAGGCATCAATGGCGCAGGCTGACCGGCGCGGCAGCTTTGGCATTGATTCGCCGCGGGAAACGAGGCGATGAGGACGACGAAGGGCCGAGAAGAAAGCCGTCTCGCTGACGCGGCGGGCCCGCTGCTTTTCCGCGCCAAAAAAGTTCGTCCGGCGCCCCCAGCGCGCCGGGTTCGGCCTGAGTCCGCCGGCGCTGTTTTTGGTCCAGGCCGGCGAAAATCGGGCTTCTGGGGACGCAACTGGGCCGATTTTTCGGCGCCGGCGCAAAAAAAACGCCTGGGGAGGCCTTCCTGAGGCGCGGCTGGAGATGCCCTTAGTACTGAACTTGTTCACTACTAAATTTTACCAGGTAATCCGAATCACAACATTACAAAACTAATATGCAGCATATATAAGCTTATATGCAGGAGTGCTGCATGAATATATGTTAAGAAGCAGGGAGAAAGTTGGGTTTGAAACTCTGCAGGGTAGCTTATACACTAGTACGTGGCAGTCCTTTTAATTTAAAACAAGTAGAAGCTCAATTCACAACAGTTCACTAGATCTAACGGCAGAACCTTTGCATAAAAATATATCTACTAATTCGAGTTGAGAACTGCACAGAAACAAAGACCTGACAGATCTAATTACTGATACTGGATTTCTTGCATTTTTTTTCTTCCAGAATCCAGCCTTGAAAGTTGGAATACATGTTGGCTACTAAATCTTGAGAGGTTTGTGGATCATCTTCCACTTGAAAGGCTTGAGGTCATTCCTTTGCTGCTAACTGTCGCAGTCAATTATGTGTACTGGCTGAAACCATAATTCTTCATTACGGCCATCATGTATAACTAAAGTTTGTGGCCGTCAGCTCCGGGAGCAACATCTCACCGTCGAGGTATTGCATACTTGCCGCATACTGGGCCTTACATTTGCCAGATGATATCAAACTGCAATCCTAACTTTAGCGCCAGACATTTTTTAAAATATTAAGTATAACTGTGCACCTTTGGAGCCTCCTCAGACATTCTGCCTTTTCAGCCATCCGATCAAGCTTTTAAACATCCCTGGCCATCCGATTGGCAGCACTTCCCGCAGTAGATAGATTTACGGGTCAGCGTTGTTGCGGGTCGGGCGCGTCGTCAATTGGGCAGCTGCTCTTGTAACAAAATCTGCAGATTCTGGCTTATTCGGGTTGCAGGTACGTACGCGGACCCGTTAAAGCTGAGCGACCGCTCCATGCTCCACCCCACGAGTCATCCTCAGTGCGCGGCGGCGGCAGATCCTCTCCTCCGTGGCCCCTCCCCGGCGAAGCAAGCGACGCCGCATCATTCCTCTTGACATCAAGTTTTGTCTTTTACGGCAGCGTCGGCCATAGGTTCGCCGCGACTGCCCCTGTGGGGCACTGATGGAAGCTAGCTCCACTCTTAGGTATGCCGCTGCATCTATCTTCCTCGTTCTGTCCACCTTCTTCCCTGTCTTCCCTGCTTCTTCGGTTGCGGATGCAGATTTTTGACATCAATGACAAAGTAGACGAAAAAAACTCTAAGGCCGCGCTTGGAATCCGTGGTACTAGGATTCAGTAAAAGAGGAGCACGCGGCGCTGTTACGGTCATGTTTACGCAGTTTCTCTCGTTTTTGCTGATTCCCTCGTGCCGCCGCTGGCAATACGCAACTCATATGGCGAGATCGACACTACAAGTTCCTGGTGAGTTTCTTTATTCTCTCTGTCTGTGCTTTATTTTAATTCACCTATTCAACCGTCACTTCTCTCTCGCCATCGTGGTCCTCCCGTCTCTGGATTCAACAACCGATGTATGTCCTGCACATACTGTGTGAATGTGTCTACTTCATCGGCTACTTATCCTTTTTTTTTATCCCAGTTGTGCTCGAGTGATAAATGTCAGGATACTTAGTGTTTATAGTGGGCGGATAATTGAGCAGCAAACACTGCTGCTCAGATTTTGCCTCCCATTTATCCATGATTTGGTGCTACATCATGGACAAGTTTAATTAATATCATTATTGTGCAAAAAATAAATTGAAAGGAGATGAACTGAAACTAATCTCACAAAAAGATCACTCGATGCAAATATATCTGCTCGATACAGTAGCTGATTTGTAAAATGACACAAGAGGTAGAAAAACTAACCAATTTGTGGAAGCGTAATACAAGACAAATTCATATTCGTATGTTATACTTCCTCCGTCCCAAAATAAGTGACTCAATTTTGTACTAGCTTGACTCAATTTTGTACTAGCTTTAGTGTAAAGCTAGTACAAAATTGAGTCACTTATTTTGGGACGGAGGGAGTAGTATATAAGTAATTCCTACTACTTTATAGTAGGAGAATCCATGTCATACTGGTGAACGTGAACCTGCAATATTTAGCTCATTAGTCCTTGCATGACAAAAATAGTACTATATATAATATGGCTAATTAGATTTTGGAGAATTTATATTTCGTACCACAAAATTGCAGGTGTGGTGTTACTTAGTTACAAATATTGTAGGGTTTTTTTGGCTTAGCAAACTTGACCGCGGTATGTAGCATTCAGATTTTCAATTCATGTGTGTGCTAAGCAATCTGGTTTGGTTCAGGTTTCGAATCCATGTATAAACAGATTGCTGGGTGTATTAAGTCTTAACAAACCTTGACATATGCTATATGTAGCTTTCAGACAACCAACTATTTTCATGTGGATTCTGGTGGTCAACTAAATCATTGATAAATTAGATGTTACAACAAGAGAAAATGTACAAAAGTGATGCAGAACCATAATGATCAATGGTTTTACATTTTACGGGGCAATAATGGTTTGATGTTACGAAATTTTGTAGGAACAGGCATGGGAATCCTTGAGGAATACCCAAGCCAAAGTCAACATTGTTAAATTCGTTATGTGTTTCTCCAGGTCTGTGATCATTGGGATTATCCCAACATTGGAACATGACTTATGCTCGAGGTAATCAACCTTACTTTGCACAGTAAACATATTGTTTTGAATGCAAAGCATCTTTGCTAAATTGAGGAAAATGACATAACCCTATTTTAGTTCACAGGTTGCACAGAGGTTATCCAAGCTGAAAATGTTCAGGATAAAAGTTGTTTGATTGCTTGTCCTTTTCTTTCTCTGTATCTTTATGCATCTTTCAACTATTAGTAGCTTCCTTCTTTCACTCTTATCTTATCTTTCTAGGCTGCCATTGTTTGACGTGATGCTGTAGAAATGTGGAACTTTGTTTTTGGCTCACTAGGCATTTATTCATAGGCAATGCAACCTCCAAATATTACATCGTCAGTCTCAGTCAAAACTAAAGCTTCGAATTGGAATTGACACTAGAGAAATTACAGAATTACAAATAGAAGACCGGATTTCCTAATCCTGGGTGTAGGTGTACTCCCTTATCCATGTTTTTCTTTTCGAGACAACCGAGACGTGGATCATGTACAGAATATCTAACCATGCTTGCAGGCTGTAGCAACAGCAATCCCGCTTCTGTTCTTTGCGTCTTTTTTCACTTTCTGTTGTGAAAAATTGCTTGGCTCTTATATTTCCTTTTTTTAGAGAATGTTGGAAGTTATTTACAAGATAAATCATTACAATCATGCTCTTATATCTCTGAAGTCTTTGTGAGACGTTCACTTAAGGTTGTATAAAGTGAAAAGACATGCAAAGATTCGCAATATTTATTTTTGTCTCATGTTGAGCAGATTCAATGTACGGGAGTTCATAAATTTACTACGAGATCTTTCAGTATTGATTCAGTTGCTATGTGTGCACTTGATCTTTTTGTTGGGAGTATTTTAAGATGCATGAATCCTGTGAAAATACATAGCTATTGTTCTTAATTGTCAGATAGCTAGCTGAATCTGAAGTTGTTCTATACCATGTGAACGCATATCTTTGCAATATATATTTTAATACATGTTAGTGACCTCTGACGTGGTTGCGGCATGGTTGGTGACAAGATAGCTTGACAAATATAGAAGAATAGTCACATAAAATGGTCAATAATTGGTTGGACTAAATGAAACTGATAAGAAATTTAAGTGTTTCACCGAAAATAGGAGTTCAGTTCTCTCATGCATCCATATATTTAAGATATTCCTGCCATTCTATAGGAAAAATAGACGGGTGCAGCAACGCGCGCCGTCATGGTCTAGTACCTCATAAAGATTGCAGTTGCTGCCTTGTAGCTCATGTCCAATGTGCCTGTGAGTGAAGCTTTGCGCCAATGCTCAACAACCCAGACAATTAATATCTCTGAACCATCATCCTCTGACTGATTGTTGTAAATAATAGGCCTTCATCCGCAAGTTACCTCGAGGATGAAAATGCCAAATGCATGCACATCTATTAAAGGTGTTGCGTTACCATTGCGTGCCAGCTCTGGAGCGAAATATCTCATGGTGCCGACAACACGTGTTGTTTGTAGATCAATGCCATGGTCATACAACCTTGAGAGGCCAAAATCACCTAGGCGTCCATTCATTTTACTGTCAAGAAGCACATTGCTTGATTTGATATCTCGGTGAATGACAACTTTCTTTCACCTCTCATGAAGGTAGAATAAGCTGGATGCAACACGTTTGATGATTTCAAATCTCCGAGCCCAATCTAGAGTGCGTTTATGTTCATCCTCTTCTTGGAGATATAAGTACTTGTCAAGATTAAACTGTCTCTGTCGTCAGATCCTCGAACCTACGATCGAGATCAAATTCGGGCGTCATTCCTCGCCCGCGCGCGACGCGCGCGCCGTCTCGCGGGCCGCTGCTCCGCGGAGAGACCTCCTCTTCCTATACATAATTGGGCCGGCCCACTTATTCCCACTCCCACGCTAACAGCCCACGTTGCCCAGCCCCCGAACGAACAGATCCCCTGTGCTCCTCCGCGTCGCCGTCCTTCCTCCTCTCGATGCGGCGGCGTTACTCCCTCCTCGATGCGCTGTCGATCCGCGAGATAATGCTGCGGGACTGCTTCTCCGCCGGTACGGTCCAACCCCCTCCCCTCTACACTTCCTCCATAGCCCCTAACGGAATGGAAGAGGCACCCAACCAGTCTATCGAGGGGTTGACAAAGGCGCATGGCGCGGTGGCGGCTCTATCCCCCGACGGCGGGTACACGTCGGACACGCACGACGAGGGCCGGCCGCAAGAAAAAGAAGGAGATGGCAGATGATTCACCGCCACCGACCCAGGTCCCAAACCAGTGGGTCGCCACAACTCCCTGAGCGACCGCGTCAGCGAGTGGGTTAGTAGCATTGACAGCGAAAGCCTCTGCATCGCCGAGGAGGAGGACGTTGTTGTCGACGACCAGAGCAAGGACCTCACGGACGACGTAGCCCGCCCGCGTCCCATCGTGGCCGGGGAGGAGTCAGGTAGGAGTGTAGAAAAGGGCAAGCAGGTACAATGATTCACCACTCCTGTTCTTCTCCATCTTGCAATTGAAGATGCAGGTAGTCCACTGCATCTTGCAATTCTTGATTCCTAGCCTTCTGCATCTTATTTCCTTTGTCCGTTGCCTCTGAATCTGATGTGTCGATTGGATTGCCGCAGGAGAGCAGGAAGGCCACAAGTGAGGCATCCAGCTCGACTTCGCTATGCGGACGCGCTGCACATTCCACCCATCACCGGCAAATCATTCGTTAGCTGGGAAGGTGAGCAAGCAGGTAATGCCTTACGGACGACAATTATTCGAAAATATTATTGTGAGTACGCCATTATATTATTTGTTAGATTTTTGATCGATCGAGTAGATACTTTTCGAGACAAAATGACTCTTGTCTGAAACTTATGATCTCCCCAGTGTACTTACATTTTGGTAGCATGTGCACTTCATAATTATATTAGTAGAAGCACTGCTTATATTAGCAATTTATTAGTACATACTCTCCAATTCACCATGCCTGCACATTTTGACCGGTGTACCCTGATAATTTATTAGCTTTGTGATCGATCAACATATCGTTTAGAACCCAAATGTACTGTTATCTGAAGCTTCAGATAAACACATGCTGAACATTTTCGTCAGCATGTGTACTCTCCAGCTCTCCAGGCTGATCGATCAACACATGCTGATGATCTTCATACCTCGGGGCAGTTCAGACCTAAGAAAAAAGATCAACACACTGCTTTCTTGCAATCCAGTAGGATTCCTCTCTTCAATTACATACCATGATTTGTAAAATGAAGGAGATAAGCACGAGAAGCAAGAAAGCACAACACCATTCCAAAGCATTGTAAACAATTATATACATATTGCTTCCTATCCCTAAAAATTATAGAGCAAAATTAGACGGGCACGGCAACGCGCGCCATTGATGATCTAGTTTGACATATAGTCATACACCAATAGAAGTTAACCTCTTCTACTACAATTACCGAGTAGCTAGACGATGTTGCGGTGGAGGATATGTCTGATACTAACAATCTCGACGATTAACTCCTTTATTTCCCGCAACCTCCAGTTTGGACACCGGAGGCACACCTTTATACACTTTCCCTAATCCTCCATAGCCAAGTAGGTTCTTATCATGAAATCACTACTACGTCTATTAGTAGTAGTGTGGTTGCCACCCGCGCTACTACTATTAATTTCAAAAACAAAAAAAATCGATCCAGTGCATGCTGTCAATGGCAGCAATGGTTTGATCCAGCGACGGCAGGGGTCACCGGAGGTGCGGAAGGGCAGCGGCAGACCAGATCCAGCGACGGCTGCTACAGAGGGCCGAGATCCATGGCCGAGCAAGGCGGCGGCATGGAGCTCCTCGTAGTAGCAAAGGCAGCGAGCTCTTGGTCGTCCATGGCGACGACCTGCACGGGTAAGGACATGGGAGGGTGTGTCAAACCAGAGGGAGAGAGAAAAAGAAAAACGAGGGAGAGATGAAGGAGATGGAGGTAGCAGCGGGGTTGGTCACCGGTGGTGAGGTGCTCCGGCGTGGTGGCATGGAGATGCGGGGAAGACCGGCGAGCTCCGGGACGTTGGCGGCTTCTTTTGACGCCGTGGAGGAGGATGCACGCATGGGTAGGAGGTCTATGTGAGAGCCTAGGGAGGGGGAGAGTGATGTGGGAGAGGAAGGATTTTGGGGAGGAGATGGGGATTTCATGGCTCTTAAAAAACCATGTACCTAGTAGTAGCTAGGGTTATAAACCCGCGCTACTACTATCAACTTAGTAGTAGTGCGGGTTTATACCCCTCGCTATTGCTATGGCATGTCCGGGGGGGCACGGTAGACACCACTTAGTAGTAGCGAGGGGTATAAACCCGCCCTACTACTATCAACTTAGTAGTAGCGAGGAGTATAAACCCGCGCTACTAGTAAGTAGCAGTAGCGAGGGGTATAAAACCGCGCTACTAGTAAGCGTCTACCTATAAGCTTTTCCCTAGTAGTGAATCCTTGAGTAGCACGGAATGAATCATTGTAGGAGAAGCCGCATGGCCCATACTCATCCTCCCACTCTTCTTGTAACTTAGGCATACCTCACTTTCCTCCACACTAATAGAGTTATAGTTGTTCCTACAAGAAAGATGAATGTGGCAGTGGCTGTTGGTAGGACGATCTCCAAAACTTTGGACCATGTTTTGGGCCAATTTAATGTAGCTTTGGCAGCTTGTTGATGTCAATGTCCGGAGCAGCATGGTTTATGCCCAAGATCCAGCCAAGCACACAAAAGAGTGAATTGATTGGACTAGTTGAAGGCGAGAATCCTACGTAGGACTGATTTTGTATCACTACTGATAGGTTTGTAGGTAGTCGAGACTAGTGGCCTCAAAGGTTTGGCTACCTTGAGCGGAGGCATGGTCACAGTGATCTGTGTGGTATCTCCATCATAATCCACCCGCACTTGTATTTGCTTGTGGCTAATGAGGAATAAGCTGCTGAAAACACCGTGTGTAACGCCGGAAAAGAATTAGCACAAATCTTGACAAAAGAATGAACGGCCAGAAAATTGACTTTTACCCAAATTTAAGGTTCATGCGAGATACATGTAGCTATAGTGCTACGAAAAATGTTCTCCGTATGCAGCGCCTCCAGGAAGGAAATAACATGCAGAGGCCACCATCGTTATATCCAACAGCTGATGATCAGCTCTTGGGTTTTCACCCTGGAGAGCATGTCTTCGCAGACAACAATGCAATGTCTTCAACAAGGACATGACGGATAAACACAGTCATGGTCAGGTGTGCAACCATTGAAGGTTGAACCAAAGACTTTCATCCCGGAGCTCGAGACCAGGCCGCCGTCCACTCCCCGTGCAGCCCAACAAGGTGCCCCGCCGCCACCCTCCATGTGGCCTACACGGGCTTCGCAGGCGGGATCCTTAAGCGGCGGCGAGACGAAGGGGAAGGGGAAGGGGGGCTAGAAGGTGGTGCCAGTGGAGGTTTCTCTCTTGTCGCCAGAGATGGCGACGCGGGGGACAACGAGAGAGGGTAGATACTAGCTTGCTTAAAGAGCGATATTGTTACAACACTAGATGTGGGAGATTGAATGATTCAGCAGCAAGATGTTTTCTCTAGCGTGCTGATTGAACGATTCGATAGCAAGATGTGTGCAGAGCTGGCCATCCGGACCTTGCCAAGTAGGCCGACGCTAGCACAATTCGACAGCAAGATGTGAGCACGCTAGCACGACACGAGACGGGCCTGCCTGGCACGGGCTAATCGGGTCATGGTAGGTACGCGACACGCCCTGGGCCATGCTTGGGCCACTAGGCTGAGCACGCGGGCCGGCATGGCCAGGGGCGGAGACAGGGGCGAGCAGGCGCTAGAGCCCCCTCAATGGCTCGCCCCCCTGAAGTTTTCTCGTATACGTATGTGTGTACGGCACGTGCTAATGGCCAAATAATGACTCGATTAGTTATAGCCCAGCTTGATTAATCATGGGATCGATGCGCATCAAACTCGAGCACCAAGGATGTGGGAGGAGGGTTGCTCCTGCATTCCATCAGCGTTCAGAATCAAGGATGGTCGAGGTGATGAACATCTGACCATTGGTGGCCGCCTGCCGCGGGTTCCATCGGTGGAGTACGATTCACTATTAGGAAAATGCCTATTAATGGCGCATCAGTTTTGCCTACTAATGACGCACTACCGGTGCGCCATTAGTATCACGCCACTAGTATTTTTTTCTAATGGCGCACCACTGGTGCGCCATTAGTATCTGGTATACTAATGGCGCACCACGCAATGCGCCATTAGTATGTAACACCATGCGCCATTAGTGTGCCTCCCGGGGGGCCATACGTAACCATGTGCTTTGTCATACTAATGGCGCACTGTCGTGATGCGCCATTATTATTCTTTGGCATATTAATGGCACACCTTGAGGTGATGCGCCATTAGTATGAATATTTGGTTTTTGTTTTTTTTTACTTTTCTGATTTTTGCACAGGTTATAAAATATATTATTGGACAGAATATAGATAGCAGCACACAGCAACAGCAGATTCATCGAATACAATAGAAGATTAGTCTCCGAATACAATTCATTATATTAGTCTCCGAATTCAAAAGACCGAACAAAGATAAAACATTACAAGTCTCAAGACCGCGAGTATCGAGTTTGTCTTCACATTACAAGTCGATATCGATCATCTAAACTAACATCACATAGAAGAGAGCTGCGGTCATCACGATGAGCATCATCGCGATCAAACTGGTCTTCATCCGGTTCCTCCAACGCTCCCTCCTCTCTCCCGCTAGATAGCGGGCGTATCTAGATTCGGCCTCCGTCCTAGTGGTGTACCCTTTGTAACTGTTACCGCTGAAACGGTGAACCTGTCTCGGACACTCCTTCCAGTCGTCGTAGACTCCGGGAACCTTACCCTTGTACACGACATACGACGACATCTCTATGCACAAGCCAAACAACAGACAATACATACATAAGCAATATATAAGTATGCAACAAAAGGATCGGAAGAGAAAAGCAAGACATTAATAGCACGATTCATGGTCCTACTAATAAATAGCATCGATTACATCTAAGTTGAATGACTGTCCAAACCAAAGAGATATACGAATTCATTGAAGTTTAATTACAACATGAGCCAATCAATGTTTCAGAACTACACATCACTACTTTCGACTCGACTCATGGACAGGAGCGTGGATGAAGCCGTCGTCTGTCGTGATGGTCATGAAATCGCGGGCGTTGTCAGCCTGCATTTGTAGCATTCCGTCTATCTCAATGTTGGACGGTTGATATCTGAGGAAGAACTGCCCCGAGGTATGAAGGACATCTTGATGGATGATGTCCGCAAACTCTGACTGGATGCGAAAGAATTCTTGTCTGATGTCCGCGTCCTGGATTGCCGACAAGCTCGCGGCCCAATCTTTGAGATTATTTGGTAGCTGAAGGTGATGATGGTGCCTTACGATCGCCCGCATGTGATGGAGGGCGTAGTAGGCATCCTTCTGACCGCCAGACGGCTGCTTGACACAGCAGAACTTCGTATTGTGTGAGAACATGTGCTTGCCGTACTTACGAACTGCCCTGGTGAAGGTGCCTCCAGATTTGGCGTAGCCGGGGAGAACATCATCAAGAACTTTCTTGACATTTGTGTAGTCTATCTTGGAGTTACGGTTCGGGTCTAAATACGTGGCCATGGAATATTTCGGGCTTAAGAGGATGAGTGTGCAATGTGTGTCACTGCACATAACACGGAATGTTAGAAAAAAAGAACGATCGAAATCTAAGAAATCATATGTTACGGGGCGGTTAAGGGATGACTTAGTCGGGAAAGTAAGCCACAAGGAAGTTATCCTTATCTGGGTTTGCCAGAATGACGCCTTCGAGGTGTGAACTCGCGACTTGGCGGTCCCCAACGCTGCTCAAGAGCTTGGCACGCATGTAGAAGGGGTCGACGATCACGATGTCCGGGGTCTTTTCTCTAATGCTCCGCATCTCCATACTCAGCGAAAACAGCCGAACGAAGGTGTAGTGCAGCGGATGAAGGTTAAACATAGCAAATATGTCATCAAACCGCAGGACGATCGTACCCCCGATGTCGCCATCCACAAAGCCCTTGCCCTCTAGCACCTTGGCCATAAAAACCGGGTATGCCACATCATTCTCTCTTAGACGCCGCTTCTCCAAAGAAAGAACACTGTCGTGCAGACTCCGCATAGCACCGGTTGCAGCATTGAGCATATTTGGTGGTAGCATCGCCCTACCCACCACATGCACCCTCCTCGAGATATCCTTAGGTCAAGGTGGCCCGTCCTGAGCACGGATCGAACTCAGTGTCGGCTGGCTCGCACCAGCGCCCTTGTTAGTCTTTCGTTTCCGTCCCTTCTTCTTGATCTCCTGTAATGGGACCGAGTTCTGCTCACAGACCGCCTTCTTGAGCGTGTTGGGGACCGAGTTGGTGGACCCCTAAGTTCAACTTCCGCATTTCTTTCCCCCACTGACTTGATTCGGAGGTTGCGCTGCTCTCGCACTTGATCTTGAACTCCTTGTACTCGTCTTCGCTCATCAAAGGATATTTCGCCTTGATCTTGTCATAACTACCACCTTTGTCAATCATTGCCTTCACCGTGCTTCTCCAAATAGACAGGGCCATGCTCATCATCGTGAGGGGGTACTGTTCACTTTATTCCCTGAGAGGCGTGTGTTTGCAAACTCAGCAGGGAACTTGTATCGTTCGTGCAGCTTCGTGAAGAGGAGGCTGCGCAAATTCCCGTGGTCCTTATGCCTTAGGTTCTCGGTGTTGATCGAGACGGTGCTCCGGAGAATGCACCCGAGCTGAACCGAGTACCCCTTGACTACTTGTTTGTGCGCCGTCGGATTCCCGTCGGAGTCCACTTCAGTAAATTCCTCCCTGACGATGCCGAGCATGCTCGGGCGCCGGTCCTTCCGTTGCCTCTTCGGTTGGCTGCCATCTGTGTGTGCGCCGCCATCATAAGTGGTGGCATCCTCTGCGGCACCATCAGTGGTGTCATCCCCGACGCCACTAGGGGTTGTGTAGTCAGGATCGATGTCTTCCGCGGCGTGCTCATAGTGGTGAGGTTCTTCCTCCAACTCCTGGGACAGCTCCCAGAATTGCTTCCCGCCCGAACCGCCGGCCTCATCGTTGTGGGCCATGTTTCGCTCTAAATAGGAAAAAAGTTTGGTCAAAAAGTTGGTTATTGTCAAGGAACAAGATCATGGTCTCACCATTTAGGGTTTGTCGACATCGAGGCATCCTAAAAGCTAAGCTTTTATCATTTAGGGTTTGTCGACGCCGAGGCACCCTAAAAGCCTAAGCGTACATCATTTAGGTTCTCATCGACACCGAGGCACCCTAAAAGCCAAGGTTTCATCATTTAGGGTTTGTCGACGCCGAGGCACCCTAAATGCTAAGTTAAGTTTTCATCATTTAGGGTTTATGGATGCCGAGGCACCCTAGGTTGGGCCTAATCACTTGGCTCTATTGCCACCTATGTTTGGTTTATCATCTAGGGTTTATCGATGATGAGGAGAATTCTAAGTTGGGCCTAATCACTTGGCTCTATTGCCACCTATGGTTTAATGCAGCAAGAATAAAGGGGCAGTTTATCCTACTTAATTAAGTACTAAGATACCCCGGGCCATGCATTAGTAGCAAGTACCTCATATGTTCGATTTTTAGCAAAGTCATGCTAAAATTCACGGAAAATTTTAGCATGACCTTTGCTGAAAATAGGACATATGGAGTAACCGAATTTGCCGGAACGGAAGTTAATCGACATTCCGGCAAACTCAAGGGCCTCTCGAGGTACCTGCAAAATCATCACGACACGAAGGGCCTCTCAAGGGCCTCAAGCAGCAGCGGCGTCTCCCAGGACCCCATTTTTTTGCTAAAATTTCTTTGAGCAACAATTAGAGCAGAAAATTCAGCATATTTCTATACAACAGCATTGTAAAGATGAAGAACAGTTCTACAGCAGCCCATTTATATACAACAGCATCTTTGGTCATACCAATTTCTGAAACAATTCAAATCTGAACTGTATCTTTGGCCATACAAATCTCTGAAACTATACAAATCTGAAATATATATCTTTGATCATCATCTTTGCATGTCTTTCTCAATGTGATCACAAGTAATTCAGAGGCATGACAAGTAATTCAGAGCATCACAAGGCATTAGTAGTTCAGTACATGAACAAGTTTTACAAAGCACATCAATATGTTACAGCAAACAAAAGTTCTGAAATTTGTGTGCCTAACTGAATTAGCTGAATTTTTAGTAACCGAATAAACTGAATTTTCAAAACTGCAAGAAGCCATATAAAAAAATCCTCTCATCTCATATGAGGAGTGTTAATCCTAAGACTAATAGTTTGTTGTGCAGTACAGCTACAGTGATGCCCTGTCCATTTTTCCCTCCCCAACTAGATACTAGAGTAGCACTGTTGATGCCCTGTTCTTTAAAATGCCAAGTCTCACTTACGCATGTTAACTTATTTACCAGTTCAGAACAAAGTAGGCTTCTATCCTATCTAGAATGTAATGAAGATGTCTTGGATAAGCTACAAATAAGTGGATCTTAAACTTCAATTAGCCACCTCTGTTTCCAAAGCTATTTATCATTACATTGGTGAATGCCACAAACATAATAATAATAAGGGAAGCATCACACTGAACTCTATTATCCTTATGATCAGCACTAAATCTTAGATGCCATGACATGTAAGTTGTAAGCAAGTAAAATTGTTGGAAGTGTAGCTCTAAGATGCCCGCTCTACATAGACCAAGTAAACCAAAGTAAGTCCCTAGCTATTATTACCAAAGCTACTACTAATTGTGACTCTGCCATGTCTGGATCACAGGAATTTCCACAAACTTAGCATCCATCTGCGACAGTATTAGTTCCCCCGATACTCTATTAAAAATGATGCAGTGTGACACCAGTGAAATAGTGCCAACCCTTCCACCTTAGCACCAAATTTCCGAAACCAGGTAAAAAAAGTGCAAATCAACACTCACTTCATGCTCAGGTCGCATTTCGCGAATGAGGATGAGAAAACAGTGTTGTTTGCAACTAATCAACTAATGCAGAGCTCAGCGGTGATGATTTGAACCCTAGAACTAGAGGAGAGATGAGGGGGGACAGCAGAGGAGGTGGCGCGAAATTACCTATGGGAAGCCGCCGGAGAAGGGGAGGTGGCGGCGAGGGTGGAGTCCGGCGGGGTAGAGGCGGTCGTCGTCTCCTCCTCCTCCTTGTCCTCCTCCTCCGGCTCGGGGCGCGGGGGAGCTGTAGTGGTGGGGGGCGCGGGGGTGGCGGTGCGGGGGAACTGCGGTGGTGGGGGCGCGGGGGCGCGGGGCCGGCGAGGGTGGAGTCCGGCGGGGTCGGGGCGGCGGCGTCGGGGCAGCGCGCCGGTGGATCTGGCGAGGGTGAGGGATGAAGGGGATCTGGCGAGAGGGAGGGAATTAGATAGAGGAATCTTACTAATGGCGCACCTGCGGTCGGTGCGCCATTAGAAATCTTTTTTTTACATAGCAATGGCGCACCAGGCAGAGGTGCGCCATTAGTAATCTTTTTTTATATAAATAGCAATGGCGCACCAGCCAGAGGTGCGCCATAAGTAATTTATTTTTATTTTTTGTTACATTTAATATTTTTTTTAAAAATGAATATTAATATGAAACAATAATATTTTTTTATAAAAACAGTAATAATTGTTGTTTAACAACAATTGTAGTCTACACTTTTTTATTATTCTTTTTTTAAAAATGAATATGAATATGAAATGGGGGGTGCTCGTCGGCGACGGTGGAGCGGGGGAGGGTGCGGGGGGTGCTCGTCGGCGGCGGTGGAGCTAGCGGGGGAAGGTGCGGGTGGGATCGAGATCGAGATGGGGGGATAGCGATCGAGATGAAGGGGCATCGAGATCGAGATGGAGGGGGAATCGAGATCGAGATGGAGGGGGATCGAGATCGAGTGTCCTCATGAATATTCAATATTTTATCATATTGAATATGAAAAAATATCATCAAATTTGAAAAAATATTCATGAATTCAAAAAGTGCCCATAAAATTTAAAAATATTGATGATATCAAAAAGTGCCCATGAAATACAATCGAGAAATGAAGACTATGATTTAAATACAATCGACCTTAGCTAGCTATCTGTTCACAATCTTCTTGCCCTTCTTTTTCGCAAATGGAGTTCTTCTGTGGAACGGACGTCCTTTAGGTAGCGTGGTCCTGCTTCTTCTTGTGGTGTGTGCTGCTACTTCATCGTCGTCGTTATGTTCGATCTTCGGGTCGCCGTACTTGTCGAAGTCTTGCTCATTGGCTACTCCATCCATTCCGATGAACTTCCTTTTGCCTCTCCTCACGACAACACGACTGGGCTTTGACGGGTCGGTAATGAAGAAGCATTGGTCCACTTGGGAAGCTAGTACCCATGGCTCATTTTTCGCGGTGACGTTTGCGCCCACGGTCTTGCATTTGGCTTCGGGTATAACCATGGTGGTGAAATACCAGTCTTCTTTTAGGACGCTCTTGGCCCATCTGACACGGAACATCGGGACCTTCTCTCCAGCGTAGCTCAGCTCCCAGATCTCCTCGATCCTAACGTAGTATCTTTCCTTGTCGTTACCGGTGTAGGATTCCATCGTTACCCGCAGTTCTGATAACCATCGATCTTCATGTCCTTGTCCTCGGTGTAGAATGTTTAGACGTTGATATCGTACGCTGAAGGAAATATGCCCTAGAGGCAATAATAAAGTTATTATTTATTTCCTTATTTCATGATAAATGTTTATTATTCATGCTAGAATTGTATTAACCGGAAACATGATACATGTGTGAATACATAGACAAACAGAGTGTCACTAGTATGCCTCTACTTGACTAGCTCGTTGATAAAAGATGGTTATGTTTCCTAGCCATAGACATGAGTTGTCATTTGATTAACGGGATCACATCATTAGGAGAATGATGTGATTGACTTGACCCATTCCGTTAGCTTAGCACTCGATCGTTTAGTATGTTGCTATTGCTTTCTTCATGACTTATACATGTTCCTATGACTATGAGATTATGCAACTCCCGTTTGTCGGAGGAACACCTTGTGTGCTACCAAACGTCACAACGTAACTGGCTGATTATAAAGGAGCTCTACAGGTGTCTCCAAAGGTAGATGTTGGGTTGGCGTATTTCGATATTAGGATTTGTCACTCCGATTGTCGGAGAGGTATCTCTGGGCCCTCTTGGTAATGCACATCACTTAAGCCTTGCAAGCATCACAGATAATGAGTTAGTTGCGAGATGATGTATTATGGAACGAGTAAAGAGACTTGCCGGTAACGAGATTGAACTAGGTATTGGATACCGACGATCGAATCTCGGGCAAGTAACATACTGATGACAAAGGGAACAACGTATGTTGTTATGCGGTCTGACCGATAAAAGATCTTCATAGAATATGTGGGAGCCAATATGAGCATCCAGGTTCCGCTATTGGTTATCGACCGAGAATGGTTCTAGGTCATCTCTACATAGTTCTCGAACCCGTAGGGTCCGCACGCTTAACGTTCGTTGACGATATAGTATTATGAGTTATGTATGTTGGTGACCGAATGTTGTTCGGAGTTTTGGATGAGATCACGGATATGACGAGGAACTCCGGAATGGTCCGGAAGTAAATATTGATATGTGGATAGTAGTGTTTGATCTCCGGAAAGGTTCTAGAATCTATCGGAAGGGGTTCCGAATGTTTCCCGAAATGTTTGGGCACGAGAACACTTTATCTGGGCCAAAGGGGAAAGCCCACGAGGTTTTTGGAAAGTGCAAAAGGAAGTTTTGCAGAGTCCAGAGGCCAGACGCCAGGGTCCCTGGCGTCTGGGCCCAGACGCCGGGAACCCTGGCGTCTGGCCCTGGAGTCTGAGAAGGACTCTTGCCTTTCGGGTGAAACCGACTTTGTGGAGGCTTTTACTGCAAGTTTCGACCCCCAAGGCTCAACATATAAATAGAGGGGTAGGGCTAGCACCCAAGAGACATCAAGAAACACCAAGCCGTGTGCCGGCAAGCCCGTTTCCTCTAGTTTATCCTCCGTCATTGTTTTCGTAGTGCTTAGGCGAAGCCCTGCGAAGATTGTTCTTCACCAACACCGTCACCACGCCGTCGTGCTACCGGAACTCATCTACTACTTCGCCCCTCTTGCTGGATCCAGAAGGCGAGGACGTCGCCGAGCCGAACGTGTGCAGAACTTGGAGGTGCCGTGCTTTCGGTGCTTGGATCGGTCGGATCGTGAAGACGTACGACTACATCAACCACGTTCATATAACGCTTCCGCTTACGGTCTACGAGGGTACGTAGACAACACTCTCCCCTCTCGTTGCTATGCATCACCATGATCTTGCGTGTGCGTAGGAATTTTTTTGAAATTACTACGTTCCCCAACAGTGGCATCCGAGCCTAGGTTTTATGTGTTGATGTTATATGCACGAGTAGAACACAAGTGAGTTGTGGGCGATATAAGTCATACTGCTTACCAGCATGTCATACTTTGGTTCGGCGGTATTGTTGGATGAAGCGGCCCGGACCGACATTGCGCGTACGCTTACGCGAGACTGGTTCTACCGCCGTGCTTTGCACACAGGTGGCTGGCGGGTGTCAGTTTCTCCAACTTTTGTTGAACCGAGTGTGGCTACGCCTGGTCCTTGCGAAGGTTAAAACAGCACCAACTTGACAAACTATCGTTGTGGTTTGATGCATAGGTAAGATTGGTTCTTGCTAAGCCCGTAGCAGCCACGTAAAACTTGCAACAACAAAGTAGAGGACGTCTAACTTGTTTTTGCAGGGCATGTTGTGATGTGATATGGCCAAGACATGATGCTAAATTTTATTGTATGAGATGATCATGTTTTGTAACTAAGTTATCGGCGGCAACTGGCAGGAGCCATATGGTTGTCGCTTTATTGTATGCAATGCAATCGCCCTGTAATGCTTTACTTTGTCACTAAGCGGTAGCGATAGTCGTAGAAGCATAAGATTGGCGAGACGACAACGATGCTACGATGGAGATGAAGGTGTCGCGCCGGTGACGATGGTGATCATGACGATGCTTCGGAGATGGAGATCACAAGCACAAGATAATGATGGCCATATCATATCACTTATATTGATTGCATGTGATGTTCATCTTTTATGCATCTTATCTTGCTTTGATTGACGGTAGCATTATAAGATGATCCCTCATTAAATTATCATAGTAAAAGTGTTCTCCCTGAGTATGCACCGTTGCGAAAGTTCTTCGTGCTGAGACACCACGTGATGATCGGGTGTGATAGGCTCTACGTTCAAATACAACGGGTGCAAAACAGTTGCACACGCGGAATACTCAAGTTTAACTTGACGAGCCTAGCATATAACAGATATGGCCTCGGAACACGGAGACCGAAAGGTCGAGCGTGAATCATATAGTAGATATGATCAACATAGTGATGTTCACCATTGAAACTACTCCATCTCACGTGATGATCGGACATGGTTTAGTTGATTTGGATCACGTGATCACTTAGAGGATTAGAGGGATGTCTTTCTAAGTGGGACTTCTTTAGTAATATGATTAATTGAACTTTAATTTATCATGAACTTAGTCCTACTAGTATTAGCATATCTATGTTGTAGATCAATAGCTCGCGTTGTTGCTTTCATATGTTTATTTTGATATGTTCCTAGAGAAAATTGTGTTGAAAGATGTTAGTAGCAGTGATGCGGATTGGACCCGTGATCTGAGGTTTATCCTCATTGCTGCACAGAAGAATTATGTCCTTGATGCACCGCTAGGTGACAGGCCTATTACAGGAGCAGAAGCAGACGTTATGAACGTTTGGCTAGCTCAATATGATGACTACTTGATAGTTTAGCGCACCATACTTAACAGCTTAGAATCGGGAATTCAAAGACGTTTTGAACGTCATGGACCATATGAGATGTTCCAGGAGTTGAAGTTAATATTTCAATCAAATACCCGAGTTGAGAATTATGAAATCTTCAACAAGTTCTATAGCTAAAAGATGGAGGAGAATCGCTCAACTAGTGAGCATGTGCTCAGATTGTCTGGGTACTACAATCGCTTGAATCAAGTGGGAGTTAATCTTCCAGATAAAATAGTGATTGACAGAATTCTCTAGTCACCATCACCAAGTTAGTAGAACTTCGTGATGAACTATAATATGCAAGGGATAACGGAAACAATTCCCAAGCTCTTCGTGATGCTGAAATCGACGAAGGTAGAAATCAAGAAAAACATCAAGTGTTGATGGTTAACAAGACCACTAGTTTCAAGAAAAGGGCAAAGGGAAGAAGGGGAACTTCAAGAAGAACGGCAAGCAAGTTGTTGCTCAAGTGAAGAAGCCCAAGTCTGGACCTAAGCCTGAGACTGAGTGCTTCTACTGCAAAGGGACTGGTCACTAGAAGCGGAACTACCCCAAGTAATTGGTGGATAAGAAAGATTGCAAAGTGAACAAAGGTATATTGGATATACATGTTATTGATGTGTACTTTACTAGTGTTTATAGCAACCCCTCGGTATTTGATACTGGTTCAGTTGCTAAGAGTAGTAACTCGAAACAGGAGTTGCAGAATAAACAGAGACTAGTTAAGGGTGAAGTGACGATGAGAGTTGGAAGTGGTTCCAAGATGGATATAATCATCATCGTACACTTCCTATACTTTCGAGATTAGTGTTGAACCTAAATAAGTGTTATTTGGTGTTTACGTTGAGCATGAATATGATTTGATCATGTTTATTGCAATACGGTTATTCATTTAAGTTAAAGAACAATTGTTGTTCTGTTTACATGAATAAAACCTTATATGGTTACACACCCAATGAAAATGGTTCATTGGATCTCGATCGTAGTGACACATATTCATAATATTGAAACCAAAAGATGCAAAGTTAATGATGATAGTGCAACTCATTTGTGGCACTGCCGTTTAGGTCATATTGGTGTAAAGCGCATGAAGAAACTCCATGCTGATGGGATTTTGGAATCACTTTATTATGAATCACTGGATGCTTGCGAACCATGCCTTATGGGCAAGATGACTAAAACTCCGTTCTCCGGAACAATGGAGCGAGCAACTGACTTATTGGAAATAATGCATGCTGATGTATGCGGTCCGATGAGTGTTAAGGCTCGCGGCGGGTATCATTATTTTCTAACTTCACAAATGATTTGAGCATATATGGGTATATGTACTTGATGAAACATAAGTCTGAAACATTTGAAAAGTTCAAAAAAATTCAGAGTGAAGTGGAAAATCATCGGGACAAGAAAATAAAGTTTCTACGATCTGATCGCGGAGACGAATATTTGAGTTACAAGTTTGGTCTTCAATTAAAACAATGTGAAATAGTTTCACTACTCACGCCACCAGGAACACCACAGTGTAATGGTGTGTCCGAACATCGTAACCATACTTTATTAGATATGGTGCAATCTATGATGTTTCTTACCGATTTACCACTATCGTTTTGGGGTCATGCATTAATGACAGCTGCATTCACGTTAAAAAAGGGGAACCATCTAAGTCCGTTGAGACGACACAATCTGAACTGTGGTTTGGCAAGAAACCAAAGTTGTCGTTTCTTAAAGTTTGGGGTTGCGATGCTTATGTGAAAAAGTTTCATCCTGATAAGCTCAAACCCAAATCGGAGAAGTGCGTCTTCATAGAATACCCAAAATGTTGGGTACACCTTCTATCACAGATCCAAAGGCAAGACATTCGTTGCCAAGAATGGATCCTTTCTAGAGAAGGGAGTTTCTCTCGAAAGAAGTGAGTGGGAGGAAAGTAGAAAACTTGATAAGGTAATTGTACCATCTCCCTTATTGGAAAGTAGTTCATCACATAAATCTGTTCTTGTGACTACTACACCAATTAGTGAGGAAGAAAATGATGATGATCATATAACTTCGGATCAAGTTACTACCGAACCTCGTAGGTCAACCAGAGCGAGATCCGCACCAGAGTGGTACGGTAATCCTGTTCTGGAAGTCATGTTACTAGACCATGACGAACTAGCGAACTATGAGGAAGCGATGATGAGCCCAGATTCCGCGAAATGGTTTGAGGCCATGAAATCTGAGATATGATCCATGTATGAGAACAAAGTATGGACTTTTGATGGATTTGCCCGATGATCGGCAAGCCATAGAAAATAAATGGATCTTCAAGAGGAAGACGGACGGTGATAGTAGTGTTACTATCTACAAAGCTAGAATTGTCGCAAAGGTTTTTGACAAGTTCAAGGTGTTGACTACGATGAGAGTTTCTCACTCGTATCTATGCTTAAGTCTGTCCGAATCATGTTAGCAATTGCCGCATTTTATGAAATATGGCAAATGGATAAACAAAACTGCATTCCTTAATGGAATTATTAATGAAGAGTTGTATATGATGCAACCAGAAGGTTTTGTCAATCATAAATGTGCTAACAAAATATGCAAGCTCCAGCGATCCATCTATGGACTGGTGTAAGCATCTCGGAGTTGGAATATACGCTTTGATAAGTTGATCAAAGCATGTAGTTTTATACAGACTTGCGGTGAAGCCTGTATTTACAAGAAAGTGAGTGGGAGCACTACAGCATTTCTGATAAGTATATGTGAATGACATATTGTTGATCGGAAATAATGTAGAATTATTCTGCAAAGCATAAAGGAGTGTTTGAAAGGAGTTTTTCAAAGAAAAACCTCGATGTAGCTGCTTACATATTGAGCATCAAGATCTATAGAGATAGATCAAGACGCTTGATAAGTTTTTTCAATGAGTACATACTTTGACAAGATTTTGAAGTAGTTCAAAATGGAACAGTCAAAGAAAGAGTTCTTGCCTGTGTTACAAGGTGTGAAATTGAGTAAGACTCAAAACTCGACCACGGCAGAAGATAGAAAGAGAATGAAAGTCATTCCCTATGCCTTGGCCATAGGTTCTATAAAGTATGCCATGCTGTGTACCAGATCTATTGTATACCCTACACTGATTTTGGCAAGGGAGTACAATAGTGATCTAGGAGTAGATCATTGGACAGCAGTCAAAATTATCCTTAGTGGAATAAGGATATGTTTCTCGATTATGGACGTGACAAAAAGGTTCTTCGTAAAGGGTTACGTCGATGCAAGTTTTTGACACTGATCCAGATAACTCTAAGTCTCAAACTGGATGCATATTGAAAGTGGGAGCAATTAGCTAGAGTAGCTCCATGCGGAGTATTGTTGACATAGAAATTTGCAAAATACATACGGATTTGAATATGGCAGACCCGTTGACTAAACTTCTCTCACAAGCAAAGCATGATCACACCTTAGTACTCTTTGGGTGTTAATCACATAGCGATGTGAACTAGATTACTGACTCTAGTAAACCCTTTGGGTGTTGATCACATATCGATGTGAACTATGGGTGTTAATCACATGGTGATGTGAACTATTGCCGGTAAATCACATGGCGATGTGAACTAGATTATTGACTCTAGTGCAAGTGGGAGACTGAAGGAAATATGCCCTAGAGGCAATAATAAAGTTATTATTTATTTCCTTATTTCATGATAAATGTTTATTATTCATGCTAGAATTGTATTAACCGGAAACATGATACATGTGTGAATACATAGACAAACAGAGTGTCACTAGTATGCCTCTACTTGACTAGCTCGTTGATCAAAGATGGTTATGTTTCCTAGCCATAGACATGAGTTGTCATTTGATTAACGGGATCACATCATTAGGAGAATGATGTGATTGACTTGACCCATTCCGTTAGCTTAGCACTCGATCGTTTAGTATGTTGCTATTGCTTTCTTCATGACTTATACATGTTCCTATGACTATGAGATTATGCAACTCCCGTTTGCCGGAGGAACACTTTGTGTGCAACCAAATGTCACAACGTAACTGGGTGATTATAAAGGAGCTCTACAGGTGTCTCCAAAGGTAGATATTGGGTTGGCGTATTTCGAGATTAGGATTTGTCACTCCGATTGTCGGAGAGGTATCTCTGGGCCCTCTCGGTAATGCACATCACTTAAGCCTTGCAAGCATTGCAGCTAATGAGTTAGTTGCGAGATGATGTATTACGGAACGAGTAAAGAGACTTGCCGGTAACGAGATTGAACTAGGTATTGGATATCGACGATCGAATCTCGGGCAAGTAACATACCGATGACAAAGGGAACAACGTATGTTGTTATGCGGTCTGACCGATAAAAGATCTTCGTAGAATATGTGGGAGCCAATATGAGCATCCAGGTTCCGCTATTGGTTATTGACCGAGAATGGTTCTAGGTCATGTCTACTTAGTTCTCGAACCCGTAGGGTCCGCACGCTTAACATTCGTTGACGATATAGTATTATGAGTTATGTATGTTGGTGACCGAATGTTGTTCGGAGTTTTGGATGAGATCACGGATATGACGAGGAACTCCGGAATGGTCCGGAAGTAAAGATTGATATGTGGATAGTAGTGTTTGATCTCCGGAAAGGTTCTGGAATCCATCGGAAGGGGTTCCGAATGTTTCCCGAAATGTTTGGGCACGAGAACACTTTATCTGGGCCAAAGGGGAAAGCCCATGAGGTTTTTGGAAAGTGCAAAAGGAAGTTTTGCGGAGTCCAGAGGCCAGACGCCAGGGTCCCTGGCGTCTGGGCCCAGACGCCGGGAACCCTGGCGTCTGGCCCTGGAGTCCGAGAAGGACTCTTGCCTTTCGGGTGAAACCGACTTTGTGGAGGCTTTTACTCCAAGTTTCGACCCCAAGGCTCAACATATAAATAGAGGGGTAGGGCTAGCACCCAAGAGACATCAAGAAACACCAAGCCGTGTGCCGGCAACCCCGTTTCCTCTAGTTTATCCTCCGTCATAGTTTTCGTAGTGCTTAGGCGAAGCCCTGCGAAGATTGTTCTTCACCAACACCGTCACCATGCCGTCGTGCTACCGGAACTCATCTACTACTTCGCCCCTCTTGCTGGATCCAGAAGGCGAGGACGTCACCAAGCCGAACGTGTGCAGAACTCAGAGGTGCCGTGCTTTCGGTGCTTGGATCGATCGGATCGTGAAGACGTACGACTACATCAACCGCGTTCATATAACGTTCCGCTTACGGTCTACGAGGGTACGTAGACAACATTCTCCCCTCTCGTTGCTATGCATCACCATGATCTTGCGTGTGCGTAGGAATTTTTTTTGAAATTACTACGTACCCCAACATACGCCTCATAGGTCATCAGGTTGTGCTCGGCGCCCTGTGACACGGCGAATATGAGTTGTTCTTCCGCGGAAGAATCCTCATGTAAAGGGTACGACAGAAGCTTCTACTTGAACCAACGCGTGAAACATGAGTTGTGCTCTTTGATTATATCTCCGTCCGTACTATATTGGCCTCGGTCATTGTACGTCTTCTCGATAAAGGTTTTGTGCTCTACCACCCAAGGATCGACCACGTCTATGTGTTGTAGCGTGACTAGGTTTGCTCTTTCAAAGTCGGCCAGTCGACCCTCGAAGTCGACATGCATTTCGCGGCGACCCTCACGGTGACCCCATCCAGCGAGCCAGCCGAGGTGCCTGTTGACGGGCAGACCAACGGGGTTCTCGATGCCTAGATAATTCGTGCAGTAGGAGATGCACTCTTCGGTCAGAATGCTCCTGGCTATGCTTCCCTCTGGACGTGACATGTTGCGAACGTATCCTTTGATGACACCATTCATCCTTTCGAACGGCATCATGCTGTGCAGGAACGTCGGCCCGAGTTGGATGATATCCTCCACGATATGGACCAGCAGATGCACCATAACGTCAAAGAATGCGGGCGGGAAGTACATCTCAAGCTTGCATAATATCACCACGATCTCTTCCTGTAGCCTTCTGAGTTGCCTCACGCCAATCGACTTCCGAGAGATGATGTCGAAAAAGTTGCATAGGCCAAATAGCGTTTCACGGACGTGCGCGTCCATGATCCCACGGATTGCAACTGGAAGTATCTGCGTCATCAGCACGTGACAGTCGTGAGACTTCATCCCGCTGAACTTCTGCTTCGCTAGGTCTAGGTATCTGCTTATGTTCCCCGCGTAACCGTAAGGAAGTTTTACTCCTACGAGGCAGGTGAAAAACTGCTCGATCTCCTCCTGACTTAGAGTGAAGCAGGCGGGTGGGTAGTCATTTCCGGTCTTCTTGGCCTTTTTGCCTTTGCGACGAGTTTCTGTGTCCTGCTTCGCCTCATCATCATCATCATCATCATCATCATCATCATTAGCGTGAAGCTCCTGCCTGATGCCCATTGATTTCAAGTCTGCCCTTGCTTTCGGCCCATCTTTGGTCCTCTCTGGCATGTTGAGCAGGGTACCAAGCAGACTCTCGCACACGTTCTTTGTGATATGCATGGCATAAAGGCTGTGAGGCACACGGTGGATCTTCCAGTACGGCAAGTCCCAGAAAACAGACCTCGTTTTCCATACCTTCAGCAGCGGCTCTGGCGCCTTTCGCTTCTTTCCCGGCTCTGGCGCCTTTTGCTTCTTTCCAGCAGTGGGCAATCTTTCCAATTTTTCAATAGCTCATCTATTTCCTCGTCGCTCCTCGTACGCGGGCGTTTTCGGGGTTCGGTTTCACCATCGAACAGATCCTTGTGTTTCCTCCACGGGTCATCGTCGCGAAGCCACCTTCGATGTCCCATGAACACGGTTTTTGAAGACCAGGGATCTCTATCTAGCTGGCGATACGTTGTGTCATCCATGCACCTTATGCATCCAGAAAATCCGTGGACTACCTGCCTCGCGAGATATCCGTAACCGAGATAGTCGTGCACCGTCGTGAGCAGTGCGGCTCTCATAGGGAAATATTCTTTCTCTGCGGCGTCCCACGTATTGGCTGGCGTTTTCCACAGCGTGTCTAGCTCCTCTTTCAGCATCCCTAGATACAGATTGATGTCGTTCCCTGGTTGTTTCGGCCCTTCAACTAGCATACTCATGTGAATGTACTTCCTCTTCATGCACAACCAGGGGGGGAAGGTTGTACATCCACACAAACATAGGCCAGGTGCTATGTGTGCTTCTCTGGCTGCCAAACGGATTGACTCCATCGATGCCCGCGTCCAGCACGATGTTCCTTGGATCCTTCCCAAATTCTAGGTATTCAAAGTTCAACGCTTGCCACTAGCTCGCATCCTTAGGGTGACTCAGCATGTTGTCTTTTTTTATCTCTGGACATTTCCGTCATCTTCCCGCTTCTTCTCCTCCCTATCCGCGTGCCAACGCAGGAGCTTTGCTACCTTAGGGTCCGCGAAATACCGCTGCAGACGAGGAGTGATCGGAAAGTACCACACCAATTTTTGAGGAGCTTTCTTCCTCTTCTTGTATCGAGTGACACCGCACACCGGACATATGGTAGACTCCGCGTGCTCATCCCGATAAATGATGCAATTGTTCATGCACACATGGTATTTCACGTGCGGTAAATCCAGAGGACACACGATTTTCTTCGCCTCCTCGAAACTGGTCGGGCACTTGTTCCCCTTGGGAAGACGTTCGTGCCAGAATGACATGTTCTCGTCGAAGCATGCGTCGGTCATTTTGTGTTTTACCTTCATCTCCAGAGCCATGAGCGTTACTTTCAGGCGGGTATCTTTGGGCCTGCATCCTTCATACAATGGAGTAACCGCGTCTATCTCCAGTTGATCCAGCTTGGCTTTTTCTCGGGCGGCAGCTCTTGCGTTATCCGTCTGCTTGAGAAGCAGCTCTTGAATATGAGGGTCCTGCACCCAGCCTCCATCGTCGTCTGCTCCGGCATCTTCATCTTCATGATCATGCCCTTCGTCTTGATCTTCCTCATCATCATGTACGACATCTTCTACATGATGACTGTGTACAGCATCACCGTCGTGATCATGTCCTGGAGATTCTTCGTTTTCTCGACCGCCCTCGCCGCGGTGGTTGTCTTGTTGCCCTTCCTCATTTCTTGCCCGGCCCCCATGGATGACTTCATAGTCATCTTCATCACCTTGCCACCGATAGCCATCCATGAAACCACGCAAGAGCAGGTGGTCCCGTACCTGCCCGGAATCCGGGTCCGCAATAAGGCTCTTTAGCTTGCATCTTCGACACGGACATCTTATCTCCGTCTCGTTCTTTTGAAGCATCTCGGCCTTTGCGGAGCTCAAAAACCTATTCACGATGCCTTCGGTCATCATGCGGACCATGGTCGCCTGCGGGGTAGAGCAAAACGATATTTTAGAACCAAGAAAAAATTTGGCATGACCTTCCCTAAAAATAGGACCAAAAAGAATGCATAGTGCCAAAATTCTCGCCGAAACGGAAATGAATCAACATTCCGGCAAAATATTGGCAACTATCGCATTTCAAATACCGGTACCTGCAAACACAAACATATATGCAACACCACAAACATATGCAACACCACAAACATACATAGATCTAGCTAGGCCACAAAAAGTGCATGTGCACGTTGTTGGAGCGAGTTAGGGAGAAAAAAAAGTAGATCTACAACATGAAGATAGCTCTCCCCTTACTTACCTATCAAAAAAAGGTAATTTCACCCCTTAATTTTGATGAATCTATGGTGCAAATGAGGTGAGGAGGAGGAGGCAGCCGAAAGCTTGGAGAAGGAGGTGGAGGGAATAAAGTGGGGAAAGTGAGTGGGTAGGTGTGGCTGTCCAAAATATCTTGTTGGGGTCCCAGGTTACTAATGGCGCACCACCTGCAAATGCGCCATTAGTATCCCTGGTTACTAATGGCGCACCCGCAGGTGGTGCGCCATTAGTGGTTTTGCAAAAATGTAAATAAATATATGTATATATATATATATATATATATATATATATATATATATATATATATATACACTAATGGCGCACCGTGTACTAGTTTAAACTAGTAATGGCGCACTTCGCTCGGATGCGCCATTAGTATGTACGGAAAAATGAAAAAAAAAATATTACTAGTGGCGCACGTTGTGTCTGGTGCGCCATTAGTGTCTTCCACACTAATGGCGCATTAGTATATAGTAGTGGCGCACTACTTCTTTGGTGCGCCATTAGTGTCCATCCCATCTATAGCCCTTTTCCTAGTAGTGATTTGCAGTTCTCTTCTCGCGACAAATTGGATCTAAAAGTCAAGTGCCCTGCTGACCAATTTCTGGGCGTCCTTCAAGATCCATCGGTAAATCTCCGCCATGGATTTGGGTGGGGCGACGTCGGTGGGCGAGTCATGGCAGCCATGGATTTGGGTGAAGAGGGAGGGGAGGCGCTGCTGCAACGCACACCCGTGACGCAAGGAAAACACGCACGACAAGCAGCGGTTACGGGAGGGAGAAAGTCGAGCTCCGTCGCCGAGCCTAGTAATGGACGCCGAGAACAGAAGATAAATACGAGAAAGAAAGACCATAGAACATCCGTACATGTTAGCCCAATTCACGAGCAGGCGTCTAGATCGTTCTATGGAGCAGCAGCCCTGTCACGTGGACTGCCTACCTAGAACTGAGTTAGGCGATTGGAAAAGCCCAAGCTGGCGTTGTGGGACGATGGTAGAGATCTGGTCCGTTGAGGTCGCGATCGGATGGCGGGCGTAGCCAAAACACTGAGAGGAGGCGTAGCTTGCTCCATTTTACTGTTTCTCAATGGCGTTTTTGACAGGGACTAAAAGATACACGAGACGAAGTTGTGTAGATTGACAAGCTAATAATCATCATCATGAAAATATTATATATTACTCCCTACGTTTCTTTATATAAGGTGTATTCATCTTTTCAAAAGTCAAATGAAGCCATGTTTGACCGAGCTTTTAGAAAAAAATATATCAATGTCCAAAATACAATATTTATATCATTTGAACCATCATTGAAAGCAGTTTCATGTTTTATCTATTTCGTATTGCAGATGTTGTTAGTTTATTTTATAATCTTGGTCAAACATTGAAAGGGCTGACTTGCACAGAAAACAATACACCTCTATTCTGGAACAGAGGGAGTATATATCTTGAGCACACTTTACAAGGGCGCCGCAAAGATTAATGACTCAAGCTTGTAACTCAATCAAACTATAAAAAAACAGGATATATCCTACTGTTTTATTTTCAGCGAACAAGTATTTAGTTTGGTGGGCCGTGGTGGAGGGTGCTGCTGCCCTTACGTTTAGCGAAGAATATTTGCGGCATTCCTTATCACAGCGTTCAGGCATAGTATAGCAAGTGCTATACTTGGGGTCGGTATCGACTAAACAACACCAACAATGGTCCTTGCATTTTCCAAATTGGCCAGGCGGTCCACACAGTCCACAAGGTAGATTGATCTTCCTATTACATATCTCTTCGATGCTTCCACCTAGAGAATAAAACAATTAGAGCAACATATATATTATGGATGCAACTATATATAGAAGTTTTCCAGGAATGTTTGATTAACCAACAGATGAACAAATGACCTTTTTGTTAATAACATAGACAATTTTCAACATACATGCACGGATATTATACAGGACTCATGATAAAAATAAAAATAAACAACATAAGTATATCGAAATAAATCTTTCGTCATATATCACGCTGCTTACATTTTGTACGAACAACAAAGCACATGCGAAGAAGTAGTGAGAGAGGCACCACCAGATGCGCACGTTTTGTGCAGTTCTCCATACTTTATACAATCGGTGATTTTGGAACAACAATATGTGTGTGCTACTTCAAGAAATAGCTGGTGCTTGCTATCCAACTTATGTTGTTTATTCCTATATATAGAAAGGTCACAAGATCTTAATAAGGAATTCTTTTATAACGCGGAAAAGTCGCTCACTACTAATAATTTTGATGAAGGATAAAAATGTTCCAAATATTTTCACCATTCTAATTTTAGGATGCTAATCTCGGAGTGAATAAATAATGGCCTAGAGATTTGAGGACTACAACAAGATTAGTATAATAGTGCCACTAAATCTAACGATGCTAATTTTGGGGCATATTAATGGCCCAAACTATCAGAAACTCGATTTCTACCGAGTCCAATTCGTCAGGGACACAATATAGTAATTTACCAGTTGTAAGAAGCTACACTTGGTATAGATTTAGTTATCAATGGGTGCCGTTTTCAGAACACTTGATACGTAAAAGTAAATTTTCATGTTGGGCAATAGATGGTGGTGATTGGACCGCGGGGTAGGGGTGCAGTACTGTACCAAATCACACAAAATAAAAACAACTGGTACAATTTTATTTGACCTGGCCCAAAACAACACACAATGGCCTTCCCCTATGACCTAGTTCCTACCCTTCATGCATCCTTTGTTGCTATCAATACCCGCAACATTAAATGCGCCCTCTAGTTCTCGACAAAGCACATCGTCGCAAACAGATCCAGCGGAAATCTAAATCGACCACATCCTGGTAGACCCGCTGGAGACATGGCTTCGCACGCCGCCCGCCGCCCGATAAGCACACCAATGGAACATGTAAAGTGCAGGAAGAACATTATTCCTCCATTGGGACAATGCCGCCACCTCGCCTCCCCAAACCAAACATAAAGAATCTATGAAGAAAACCTAAAAAAAGTCGCCCATTTCGGTGCACGGCAAGTCCTGGTTATGACGCCGAGCTTGCCACCGCCTAGGCCCGTGCACCGACGCCCTATTCTACAACGACCCAGCGAAACCGAGCTGTTGTTGAAGATCACCATGCTAGATCCCTCCGGTGGCCGCCATCAAGCATCGCTTGACCAAAATCACTCGAACACGCATCTGCTTCGCCATCTGATAGCAGACCTCCCAAGCACTATAACAGGTCACCCCCTAGATCTCTTGCTGCCGTCGACGTCGTGGCGGACTTTGCCAGGTGGCAATAGGAGGAGGAGTATATGGGTAGTGACTAGGGTTTCCTGGTCGTCTGCTCAGTCACTTCTCGCATGAAGGGTTACCCCACATTAGGAAATTGATTTACCCTAGCTCCTTGTCCCTTGTTGTATTTCTTCTTTAACCTGATTATGATGGTTGCTACTTATGAAACAAGTAGGAGTAGGATTTTATTGCAACAACGAAGTATTTTACCGAGTAGTATCTGTGCAATCATGCAGCAAAAGTAATAGATAAATCAAATTTGAGGGAACATCAAAGTATGCGCTGCCATCAGTCCGCCTCATCTTCAGTGCCCTTAGGGCCATGGGGGCGTGGTGGATCCCGGCCCATGCCGGTGGATTGCACCATTGTAGATGTTTCTTTGAGTTTTACTAAGGTTTGTGTCCTTCTCAGGAAGGCAAGAGAGCGGCGGCTCTCTAAAGATGTAATAAGGATCTCCCCGCCTAGCCCCCATCCCGGTGGTGCATCTAGCATAGGCGGTGGGTGTGTGAAGGTGTGCTAGAAAGTGTGCATCTGGGTATTTCAAGACAAATGAAAGAATTTTGCAGTAACCCCCTTCCACCCCTCATTTAGGCTACTGAATGGAAACCAAAGCAAAAAAAGCAATCTAAACACCAGAAAGTACTTGGCGCCAGAGAGTTTAGCTCCACTTTCACTGTTCCCGACAGTTAAACTAGTAAAGTAACAATACTATTTGACGCCAGAGAGATTCGAAGAGGCGTGATGGTTAAGAATTGGAACCCAAGCGTCTAACCCGGCTACAAAAGGCAGCTCATGAAGCAAACAGTACACCATACACACACTATCCATGGCCCTGGACTTGAACATAGAACCACCAGCTGAGGAAGAACATGAAGCTGCCTTCCATGAGCAACCTGTAAATGAAGAAGATGAAGCTGCCTTGCATGATGAAATTTGGAGGAGAGAACGACTGCATTCGGTCGTTGTGGGAGAGCGAGTGGGTCGGGTTGTGGATGTCTGCGGTTACCTCGAGGCGTAGACCGAGGGGGTGAATGTAAAATTACCGTTTTTGAGCCAGACATACACTTATTTTCAGCCAGATGCACACTTCCTAGCGGATGGAGGGTCTAAAAAAAAGAAGAAAAAGAAAAGGAAGATGGGCCGGTCCAGATATATATACCGATGACCCTATCGGGCCGCACGTCCAAAGTTCTCGGGCCTACTGCACCGGGAAATGGGCCCAAGCCGTGGTTCTACAAGTCAAACGACGTGCTTTACACGTACACAAGTTCGGGTAGATATAAATAAATCACGCATGCATCTTCCATCTGTTTATTCTGGCGGCGGCGGCGACGGCGACGGTAACATCAACAAGATGATGGACGACGACTGCTGCGATTCGTACAATCATGTCGACGACTGCTGCGATTCGTACGATCATTGCCGCCACCACCACTCCGGGACCCGGCGGCGAGCGGCGACGACGCACGCCGTAGGTGGTGGCCGGAGCCGCAGTATAACGATATCGATCTAGAGTCAGCGAGACAGCCGATCTGGCCGTCCAAATCCTCGGCATGGGAGAGCAAGAGACGGCCGCCGGCGTCGGCAGCGGCGCCTCTCATCAAGCCCGAGGACGAGACCGACGACCAGAGTTGCAAGGTACGCACACACTCACGCACGTGATATGCGCCTATGTTCTAGGCCAGGCTAGTTACTAGTGCAAAATTATGATCGTGCTCACGTAGTACGTACGCACGAATTTCATGGTGAACTGACTGAAGGAGGTATCTATGAAGAATTGTAGTCTTTAATCTGCTTTTTCTTGGGGTGCAGAGCAATACGGAAGGTGCGGTGTGCTGCGTCGTGGTGGTGGTGGTGATCATCCTCGTGCTCATCTTCTCGTGATCGATCGAGATCATCCAGTCGCAGGGGCAGTGCTGCATGCATGTAATCATTTGCTAGGCATCAATCGGTACATTATATGTACGGCAAGCATATCGCTGGATGCATGCGGGATCTAGCCTGAATTATTTTCGACCTTCAGTTAAATTTGCCCGGACTGTTGGATCAAATTCTAACGCCGTCCTTCTTTCTTCGCTCCCGAGCCCACTCCTACACCCGTGCCTCTCTTCCTGCACTGATGCAATTGCCATGCACCTCATCCTAAGATCCTAGCGAGCGCTCATCCGCCACGGCGTCCCCTTCTCGAGCTCGAGCGCCATCAATTTTCCATGGTCTCCCTTGTCAGGCTACACGCCCAAATTTTTGAATAAACTTGTAGGTACTCCTCCCCATGATCCAGCTATATATCTCGCGATGCATGCATAATATGTAAAAATAAGCATACAATAGTGGAATTTTCAAAAACAGAAGTTTTTGGGCATTTGATTATATTCCGCGCTGGAGGTTTGTGCCCGTGGGATAGGATGAATATAGCGAACCAGCGAATCTAGTAGTTGACAATCATTCAGACTTGGTAAAGGTTGTCGCAACACCTGTAGTAGGACAGAGGACTTATCACAGATAGTCTAAAAGCTTCCGTTGACACAAAGTAGGCAGAAAAAGCTATCGTCATAGCTGTTGCGCATTGGAGAGGTCATGTACAAGCTCAAGCTTCCTGAATCGGCATCATTATGAGAGAGCCGGTGGAGACTTTGCTCGTCTAGTCTTATATATACCCTCTGCTCAAACCCCGAGTCATTCCTGCAAGGTACAAGTACTAATAGCATGACCTTTAAAGAACAAAGAAAAAGAGTAGAAACTAAAGAAAATCAAAATAATGAAGTTTATAAGGAAGAATGAATTAGTGGCGTTGGTATTAACCTTCCGAAAGAAAGAAAATGAAAAACAATTACATAGAAATTGCATTTTTTTTCATAAGATGCAATAATAAGAGCATAGTACTGGAATTTCTTAGAAAGAAAATTCCTAAGAAGGAATGAATTATTGGCATTGGTATCACTCATAATGAAGAAAGAAAACAAAATGAAAACTAAAATGAAATCAAAACAATGAAGTTTTTTTAAGGAAGAAGGAATTACATTGGTATTATCCTTCGAGAAGGAAGAAAATGAAAAAAAAGACACATAATGATAGAATTTTTACATAATTATTTACATAGATATTGCACCCTCTCATAATATGGAAGAATAAGTGTTCTGAGTGGGAGAAAGAATGAATTAATGGTGTTGATATTAACAAATAAAATATGAAACTAAAACATAATCATAGTAATAAACTTTTGTAAGGATTAATGAATTAGTAGAATTGGTATTGCCTATTAAACAAGAAGAAAAATAATGAAGTTTTGAAAGGATTAATGAATTACTAGCATTCATACCACTCTTAATAATGAAGAAAGAAAACGAGTTAAAAACTAAAACAATAAAAAATAATACAATTTTATAAGAGATGAATTAGTGCATTGTCATTACACTTTAAGAAAAATAAAAATAAAAAATAAATAAACAAAATCAAAATTAACATAAAGAACTTTTCTAACGAATAATGAATCAGCGGCATTGGTATTATCCTTTAAGAACAAAGAAAATGATACAGAAAAACTTGCATACAACTTTGCACTGAAATTGATATTTTGAAATATGCAAATAATAAGGATATAATAGTCCAATTTTCACACTCTAGTGTAATCAGCACACATAATGTACAGTAATTGCGTATCCACTCATCCAAATGCAAAAATATACCCATGTAGAAATAAATGGTCTAAAAAGTAAATATAAATGCAAAAAGCAAAAAAGCATGCAAACAAAAAAAGCTATCTGTAACAGGCTTACTACCGCAACTAGGGGCAAGTCAAAAATTCAAACTAAGAAAAAAACCGACTTACACCAAACAGGGACAAGTCAAGAATTCAGCCTAAGGAAAAAATCGATTTACCTGAAACAGGACAAGTCAAAAAATCAACTGAAGCAATACAAGGGAAAAAATGCACAAATCTTGACAAAAGAATCAACAGTGAGAAATTGACTTACCCAAATTTAAATTCATGCAACTTACATGTAGCTAAAGTGCTACGATAAAGGTTCTTCTTAAGCAGCGCCTTCCCGAAGAAAACGACATGCATGGGCCATCATGGTCCGAGCGAACCGCTGATGCTCAGCTATTGGGTTTTCACTCTGAAGAGCAAGCAATGTCTTGAAGAAGGACATGCCGCATAAATACAGTCATGGTCAGGTGTAACCATCGAAGGTTGAACCAAGGATTCTCATCCATCCGTTGCTCAACGAGCACAACCAAGCCGAAGTCATCGTGTGTTGTCTTCACCACTTGCCCCAGGGCAGACGTTGCTGGCTCAGGAGAAGTCATTGGCCTAGCAAGTGATAGGTTTAGACAAACTAGTCTGCTTGATTTTCTCGGTGGTAAATGCACATGGTCAAAGTAAAATGACAAGTACAACATGTACAAGACAATTACACGATGGAATATCTATGGACCAGGCACACAATTGTGGAATATAACCAACTTATTTCCTTGGTGACTAATTTTCCACGGCCGAAGCACTACAATTCAGCAAGCCTGCTGAGTATCTATGGAGCAGGCACAGGCACGCGGATTGTGGCATGCAGGCAGAGGTCGCCCTTCCTCCTGGCCGTGACCCCGAGCTGCTCCTCCATGTCCAGCCCACCGGCGGGGAGCTCCCAGTCGAAATGGAAGAGGAAGCTGGCCAGTGCGAGCTCCACGACCGCAAGGCCAAAGGCGATCCCTGGGCACATCCTCCGGCCGGCGCCGAACGGCACGAACTTGAAGTTGGTTCCCTTGAAGTCCAGCGCAGCCTCCTCTTTGAACCTCTCCGGCCTGAACTCCTCGGCGTCAGCACCCCAGGTCGCCGCGTCCCGGCCGATGGCCCACGCGTTGACGAGCACCATGGCGCCCTTGGGCACGGTGTAGCCGAGGACATGGCGGGACTCCGGGCACTCCCGCGGGAGCAGCAACGGGGCCGCCGGGTGCAGCCGGAGCGTCTCCTTGAGCACGAGACGCAGGTAGTGCAGCTCCGGCAGGGCCTCCTCTCGGACGCGGCTCTCGCCGGCGAGTGCGGCGCGCACCTCCGCCTGCGCCCTATGAAGCGCCGCCGGGCTCCCCATGAGCTCCGCCATCGCCCATTCGAGCGTCGTCGCCGAGGTGTCACTTGCTGCGCCGAACAGGTCCTACATACATGCAAAGAAGTCAATTGTCAACCTGGTCCGTCCGTCAAACACGTTGTTTCCGATGGGATGTCTCACGTACGGTGATCATGGCACGGATGGTTCCAGCATGGAGGCTGCCGTCATTTTTCTGGATCCTCAGCATCACGTCCACGAAGTCCTTTTCCTCGTCGCCGGCGTGCTGGTGCTTCTCTATGATGCGGTCCATGACCCGGCTCGTCTCGCGGCCTAGCGCCTCCAGCCGGCCTAGCGAGCCACTGAAGGCACGCACGAGGCGCGACGACGGGAACAGGTCGGCGAGGCCGAATCCGGTGGCCAGCCTGACGCCCTCGCCGAGGCGCTCCAAGAATTCGCCGCGGAGGTCGTCCCCGATCCGGTCGCCCACCAGGGCGCGCACGGCCACGTCGATGATGTAGGTGGAGAGCAGGGAGCTGACATTCACAGGCCCCGACGGCGACGCCGAGGCTATGGAGGCGACGAGGGCGGCAACGCCGGCCTCGCGGGATCCACGGAGGGACTGTACCGGCCGCGCGCCGAGCAGCTCGGTGACGCCGAGCTTGCGGGCCTGCCGCCAGTGCTCTCCGTGCGGCGCCAGGGCGATGCCGGCGCCGTCCACCGTGAGCGCGCGGATGGTGGGGGTCTGCATGCGCGTGGCGAAGACCGCGTCCTGTGTCTTGAGGATCTCCCTCGCCGCGTCAGCGGACGAGGCCACGACAACGTCGAGCTCCCCCAGGCGGAGCAGTATGAGCGGGGCGTCGTACCGGCGGGCGAGGTCGCGCATGAAGCGGTGCGGCAGCCTGCCGACCAGGTGGTGCAGGCTGCCGATGACCGGCAACCGCCATGGCCCCGGAGGAAGGTTCTCCCCGCGAGGCCGCCTGAGCTTCATGAGGAGGAGGAGAGGGACTAGCAGTGCGGTGGCCATGAGGATGCAATTGCGGTAGCACATGATGGCGTCTTGATCTTGTTGCGCCATGGCTGCCTGAAGGTATAGCTTCCACACTACAGCTGTATAAGTAGCCGGGGTAATTAAGAAAAGTATAGCAATGAAGAGTGAACATTTCCACAAAATTAACTCTTCAGTTTACCACGAAGAGTGGCGTCAATGTTCAAAGTCGTTGTTTAAGGAGACTTGGAAAAATCTCTACTGTTGACTTCGATTTAGAAAACCATGCATGCAAATAAAGAGTAAAAAAAAAGACACTTTAAGACTCATACGGCATACTAGGGATATTGTTATGGTGGTCTGGGAGGGGAAACAGAATTAGAATTAGCACTACACAAAGTTGCACTTGGTACTGAAAAAGTATGTTTACACAACTCAAAAGAGTCACTTACGTATTACAGAGCAAAAAAATGTGGGTACGAAATAAATGTACACGTAGTAAATATATATATTCTCTTTAATATAAACTACAAAAAATTCAAAATGAAAACAAGAGATAAAACCATGCAAAAAGTAAATGAGGAGTGACTATTTGCAGAAAACGCACTAGTTTTCCACAAAGCCACGTCAAAGTAAAATTCGAAAGAGATTGTTTCGCAAGACTTAGAAAATTTTATCCTGACTTTGACTTAGAAAAACATGCAAAACGGCTATATGTGTAAGTTGACTTAAATATTCTGCGGGTTTCTTGGTAGTTTAAATTAGGACCACACTACACAACAACATGCAAGTTTTGCCTTCTTGGGGCTAATTTTCCGCCCCCACCCTAATTTTTATAAACTCCCGAACCTTGTTTACGAAAATTGTCAACATTTTACAAAATCACAAACGTTTTCAAAATGAATGAACATTTTTTGAAATCCTGATATTTTTTCTAATTCACAAACAATTTTTTGAATACACGAATATGTATTCCACATACATTTTTTGGATTCGCAAACAGTTTTTAAATATGGAAACATTTTTTTGAATCCACAGACGTTTTATGATTTGCAAACATTTTTTCAATATCGGGAATAATTTTTGAACTCATCAGCAGGTTTTCAATTTCATGAACATCTTTTGAATGCGCGTTTGCGGGTCAGCCAGCGCGTTGTGCGCCAAATACGAGCTTCCGGCTGGGAAGGCCGACTGTGTGGGCCTATGTATGTTCAATTGCATGTTCTGTTTTGAGGGGAGAGCATCAAATTATGAAGCACATTCACTAGAGATATTCCCTCATTCTTTTTTTTTGCGGGTGAAAGAAAATTTATTTCTCACACATAAAGTGCCTCGGCATTACATAAGTCTGGTACCTCATCCGGTCCAGATCCCAACCACACCACCGTACGTTTATGAACTCTACCACATCGTTCTGTTCTCTACGGATATGAACTAGCTTAACCTCCCTTCCTCCTAGCATCAAACGCCTAACCCGATCAACAAGCAAGGCAAAACGAGATCTATCCCTCGTCGGCGCTAGTATCGCATGTACCGCCACCGCGCAGTCTGTCTCCATCACAATAGGCAAAGGGGTCCATTGAAGTGCCAAGTTGAGCTCCTCCATGCAGGCCTGCAGTTCGGCTTCCAGAGGATCCAAACACGTCCGGAGTTCTCTGCATGAAGAAAAATGATGTCGCCCGTGTCACTCCGGAGGACCATGCCTGTACCAGCCTCTCCGCTGGTGGCATCGTAGGAGCCGTCGACGTTGAGCTTCGCCCACCCCATCGCCGGTCGAGACCAGCGCCGCACCGTGGTTGGAGCAGGAGTCTCGTGCTGCATGGGACGGGAATGGCTAACAGCGTCCACCACCTGCTTCCCCTTGATTGGATCCGCATGAGGAGAGTTCTGGATGCCCACCAATGAATCAACGTAGCTGATGAGGAAGTTTTTGGATGCTTCGATTGGTGGTGGCTTCTTGTGGTGCACCATCTCATTTCGAACATACCAGCAGCGCCATAATGTCATCATGAGCTCCATCTTCTCCGTGTCCGGCAGCTCACATAGGGCTTGGGCAAGCCATTCCGTTCCCGTCCGACGGAAGGATGTAACAGCAGGTATTCTTCATTGGTCCGCCATGGCCTGCCAGAGTGCGACCGCCATTGCGCATCTGCAAAAAACATGGTACGTGTCCTCCGGCTCCAAGGCACAGAGAGGGCATTTGTCAGAAACCTCCAGGCCCCGACTGCGTTTATTCACCCAAGTGGGTAGACAATCTGTGAGCAACCGCCAGGTGAAGATTCGAACCTTAGGAGGAGCAGGGCACCTCCAAATAAAAGCCCAGACGGCTCGTCGTCCGTCCAGTGCCCTGCTCGCCGCGACTGAAGAGAACCGAAGATGATCTTCAAGAGCAAGTCGATAAGCACTCCTCACGGTGAAGTTCCCGCTGCGTTCCGGCTCCCATGCAAGCATGTCTGGACCCAACCCAGGAAAGGTTTTAATTGTTGCAATCACCTCCGTGTCGACCGTCAAAAAAATGCTCCGAACCAAGTCCATATTCCATGATCCATGGTCATCCAGCAAGTCACGTACATGCCGCACCCGGCATCTTCCTTGGGGGGTAGCAGGCCTCCCGCTCCCATTCCTGGGGGTCCAGCTATCGCGCCATATCCTGATCGCTCGTCCATCGCCTATGCGCCAGATCAATCCCTTCTTTAGGAGCTCAAGCCCGTTCTGAATTGCTTGCCAAGTAACTGAGGCCGTTGTCGAGAAAACAGTATCCTCCAAGTTACCAAACGGGTAGTAGCGTGCTTTCAGTAACCGGGCACACAAGCTATCAGGGTTTGTAAGTAGCCTCCAAGCTTGGCGTGCTAGAAGTGCCTGATTAAAAAGTCGTAGGTCTCAGAAGCCCAGTCCACCTTGCGCCTTGGGCTTGATTAGATGAATCCATGCCCGCCAGTGCATCTTTCTCTTCCCCTTTTCTACTCCCCAAAAGAAATTACGGATCATCTGCATAAGATCCTCACAAGTGGCCGCCGGTAGCTTAAAAACGCTCATGATGTAGGTTGGAATAGACTGTGCAATGGATTTAATGAGGACCTCTCTTCCGCTTTGCGCAAGTTCATTGCCATCCCATTCCACCATACGCTTCATATATTTCTGCTGGAGGTTTTGGAACATGCCCTTGGACATGCGCCTGTTTGGCGTGGGTAAACCCAAGTAGCATTCCTCGAAGCTATGCTGCTGCACCTCCAGTGATAATACCACTGCATCCTGGTCTGTTCTTCGGCAGTGCTCGCCAAAGAGAATGGAGCATTTTTGCGGGTTGATAAGACCCATGGATTGAGCAAAGGTGGCAAGTGCGCATTTGACATGAGAAGCTTCCTGCTCGGTTGCTCTGAAAAACAGCAGGGGATCGTCTGCAAACATGAGATGTGAGATGCCAGGTGCACGTGGACAGACCCGTAATGGTGTCAGCTGCTGAGAATTGACCCGTTGTTTCAAGATTGCCGCTAACCCTTCTGCCACGAAAAGGAACAAGAACGGGGAGAGGGGACCTCCTTGCTGTTGGAATTATGCCCTAGAGGCAATAATAAATTGGTTATTATTATATTTCCTTGTTCATGATAATCGTTTATTATCCATGCTAGAATTGTATTGATGGGAAACTCAGATACATGTGTGGATACATAGACAACACCATGTCCCTAGTAAGCCTCTAGTTGACTAGCTCGTTGATCAATAGATGGTTACGTTTTCCTGACCATGGACATTGGATGTCGTTGATAACGGGATCACATCATTAGGAGAATGATGTGATGGATAAGACCCAATCCTAAGCCTAGCACAAAGATCGTGTAGTTCGTATGCTAAAGCTTTTCTAATGTCAAGTATCATTTCCTTAGACCATGAGATTGTGCAACTCCCAGATACCGTAGGAATACTTTAGGTGTACCAAACGTCACAACGTAACTGGGTGGCTATAAAGGTACACTACAGGTATCTCCGAAAGTGTCTGTTGGATTGGCACGAATCGAGACTGGGATTTGTCACTCCGTGTAACGGAGAGGTATCTCTGGGCCCACTCGGTAGGACATCATCATATGCGCAATGTGACCAAGAAGTTGATCATGGGATGATGTGTTGTGGAACGAGTAAAGAGACTTGCCGATAACGAGATTGAAAAAGGTATCGAGATACCGACGATCGAATCTCGTGCAAGTGCAATACCGCTAGACAAAGGGAATTGTATACGGGATTGATTGAATCCTTGACATCGTGGTTCATACGATGAGATCATCGTGGAACATGTGGGAGCCAACATGGGTATCCAGATCCCGTTGTTGGTTATTGACCGGAGAGTTGTCTCGGTCATGTCTACATGTCTCCCGAACCCGTAGGGTCTACACACTTAAGGTTCGATAACGCTAGGGTTATAGGGAAAGTATGTACGCGGTTACCGAATGTTGTTCGGAGTCCCGAATGAGATCCCGGACGTCACGAGGAGTTCCGGAATTGTCCGTAGGTAAAGATTTATATATAGGAAGTATGATTTTGGCCACCGGAAGTGTTCTGGGTATCACCAGTAGTGTACCGGGACCACCGGAGGGGTCCGGGGGTCCACCAGGTGGGGCCACCAGCCCTAGAAGGTTGCGTGGGCCAAGTGTGGGAGGGGACCAGCCCCAGGTGGGCTGGTGCGCTCCCCTACCAAGGCCCAAGGCGCAGGTGTTGGGGAACGTAGTAATTTCAAAAAAAAATCCTACGGACACGCAAGATCATGGTGATGCGTAGCAACGAGAGGGGAGAGTGTTGTCTACGTACCCTCATAGACCGAAGCGGAAGCGTTGACACAACGTAGAGGAAGTAGTCGTACGTCTTCCCGATCCGACCGGTCCAAGGACCGAACGGACGGCACCTCCGAGTTCAGCACACGTTCAGCTCGATGACGATCCCCGGACTCCGATCCAGCAGGGTGTCGGGGATGAGTTCCGTCAGCACGACAGCGTGGTGACGATGATGATGTTCTACCGACGCAGGGCTTCGCCTAAGCACCGCAACGATATGACCGAGGTGGAATATGGTGGAGGGGGCACCGCACACGCCTAAGGAACGATCACGAAGATCAACTTGTGTGTTCTAGGGTGCCCCCTGCCCCCGTATATAAATGAGGGAGGGGGAGGTGCGGCCGGCCCCTTTCGGGTGCGCCTGGAGGAGTCCTACTCCCACCGGGAGTAGGACTCCCCCCCTCTTGCCTTGTTGGAGAAGGAAAGGGGGAAGGGGAAGAGGAAAGGGGGGCGTCGCCCCCCCTTCCTTGTCCTATTTGGACTAGGGGGAGGGGCGCGCGGCCTGCCATGGCCGGCCCTTCTCTTCTCCCTTAAGGCCCATGTAGGCCCAATAACCCCCGGGGGGTTCCGGTAACCCCCCGGTACTCCGGTAAATCCCGATTTCACCCGGAACGATTCCGATGTCCAAATATAGGCTTCCAATATATCGATCTTTACGTCTCGACCATTTCAAGACTCCTCGTCATGTCCATGATCACATCCGGGACTCCGAACAACCTTCGGTACAACAAAACATAAACTCATCATAAAACTGTCATCGTAACGTTAAGCGTGCGGACCCTACGGGTTCGAGAACTATGTAGACATGACCTAGAACCATTCTCGGTCAATAACCAATAGCGGAACCTGGATGCTCATATTGGCTCCCACATATTCTACGAAGATCTTTATCGGTCAGACCGCATAACAACATGCGTTTGTTCCCTTTGTCATCGGTATGTTACTTGCCCGAGATTCGATCGTCGGTATCCAATACCTAGTTCAATCTCGTTACCGGCAAGTCTCTTTACTCGTTCCATAATACATCATCTCGCAACTAACTCATTAGCTGCAATGCTTGCAAGGCTTAAGTGATGTGCATTACCGAGAGGGCCCAGAGACACTCGGAGTGACAAATCCTAATCTCGAAATACGCCAACCCAACAAGTACCTTCGGAGACAACTGTAGAGCACCTTTATAATCATCCAGTTACGTTGTGATGTTTGGTAGCACACAAAGTGTTCCTCCGGTAAACGGGAGTTGCATAATCTCATAGTCATAGGAACATGTATAAGTCATGAAGAAAGCAATAGCAACAAGCTAAACGATCAAGTGCTAAGCTAACGGAATGGGTCAAGTCAATCAGATCATTCACCTAATGATGTGATCTCATTAATCAAATAACAACTCTTTGTCTATGGTTGGGAAACATAACCATCTTTGTTTAACGAGCTAGTCAAGTAGAGGCATACTAGTGACACTCTGTTTGTTTATGTATTCACACATGTATTATGTTTCCGGTTAATACAATTCTAGCATGAATAATAAACATTTATCATGATATAAGGAAATAAATAATAACTTTATTATTGCCTCTAGGGCATATTTCCTTCAGTCTCCCACTTGCACTAGAGTCAATAATCTAGATTACAAATTAATGATTCTAACACCCGTGGACTCTTGGTGCTGATCATGTTTTGCTCGTGGAAGGGGCTTAGTCAACGGGTCTGCAACATTCAGATCCGTCTGTATCTTGCAAATTTCTATGTCTCCCACCTGGACTAGATCCCGGATGGAATTGAAGCGTCTCTTGATGTGCTTGGTTTTCTTGTGAAATCCGGATTCCTTCGCTAAGGCAATTGCTCCTGTATTGTCACAAAAGATTTTCATTGGACCCGATGCACTAGGTATAACACCTAGATCGGATGTGAACTCCTTCATCCAGACTCCTTCATTTGTTGCTTCCGAAGCAGCCATGTATTCCGTTTCACACGTAGATCTCGCCACGACGCTTTGTTTAGAACTGCACCAACTGACAGCTCCACCGTTTAAAGTAAACACGTATCCGGTTTGCGATTTAGAATCGCCCGGATCCGTGTCAAAGCTTGCATCAACGTAACCATTTACGATGAGCTCTTTGTTACCTCCATATACGAGAAACATATCCTTAGTCCTTTTCAGGTATTTCAGGATGTTCTTGACCGTTGTCCAGTGATCCACTCCTGGATTACTTTGGTACCTCTCTGCTAGACTTATAGCAAGGCACACATCAGGTGTGGTACATAGCATTGCATACATCATAGAGCCTATGGCTGAAGCATAGGGAACATCTTTCATTTTCTCTCTATCTTCTACAGTGGTCGGGCATTGAGTCTTACTCAACTTCACACCTTGTAACACAGGCAAGAACCCTTTCTTTGCTTGATCCATTTTGAACTTCTTCAAAACTTTGTCAAGGTATGTGCTTTGTGAAAGTCCAATTAAGCGTCTTGATCTATCTCTATAGATCTTAATGCCCAAAATGTAAGCAGCTTCACCGAGGTCTTTCATTGAAAAACTCTTATTCAAGTATCGCTTTATGCTACCCAGAAATTCTATATCATTTCCAATCAGTAATATGACATCCACATATAATATTAGAAATGCTACAAAGCTCCCACTCACTTTCTTGTAAATACAGGCTTCTCCAAAAGTCTGTATAAAACCAAATGCTTTGATCACACTATCAAAGTGTTTATTCCAACTCCGAGAGGCTTGCACCAGTCCATAAATGGATCGCTGGAACTTGCACACTTCGTTAGCTCCCTTTGGATCGACAAAACCTTCTGGTTGCATCATATACAACTCTTCTTCCAGAAATCCATTCAGGAAAGCAGTTTTGACATCCATTTGCCAAATTTCATGGTCATAAAATGCGGCAATTGCTAACATGATTCGGACAGACTTAAGCATCGCTACGGGTGAGAAAGTCTCATCGTAGTCAATCCCTTGAACTTGTCGAAACCCTTTTGCAACAAGTCGAGCTTTGTAGACAGTAACATTACCGTCAGCATCAGTCTTCTTCTTGAAGATCCATTTATTCTCAATTGCTTGCCAATCATCGGGCAAGTCAACCGAAGTCCACACTTTGTTCTCATACATGGATCCCATCTCAGATTTCATGGCTTCAAGCCATTTTGCAGAGTCTGGGCTCACCATCGCTTCTTCATAGTTCGTAGGTTCATCATGATCTAATAGCACGACTTCCAGAATAGGATTGCCGTACCACTCTGGTGCGGAACTTACTCTGTTTGATCTACGAGGTTCTGTAGCAACTTGATCTGAAGTTCTATGATCATCATCATTAACTTCCTCACTAATTGGTTCTGACGTCATAGAAACCGGTTCCTACGATGTATTATTTTCCAATAAGGGAGCAGGTATAGTTACCTCATCAAGTTCTACTTTCCTCCCACTCACTTCTTTCGAGATAAACTCCTTCTCTAGAAAGGATCCATTCTTAGCAACGAATGTCTTGCCTTCGGATCTGTGATAGAAGGTGTACCCAACATTCTCCTTTGGGTATCCTATGAAGACACATTTCTCCGATTTGGGTTCGAGCTTATCAGGTTGAAGCTTTTTCACATAAGCATCACAACCCCAAACTTTAAGAAACGACAACTTTGGTTTCTTGCCAAACCACAGTTCATAAGGCATTGTCTCAACGGATTTTGATGGTGCCCTATTTATTGTGAATAAGGCTGTCTCTAAAGCATAACCCCAAAACGATAGCGGTAAATCTGTAAGAGACATCATAGATCGCACCATATCAAGTAAAGTACGATTCCGACGTTCGGACACACCATTACGCTGTGGTGTTCCGGGTGGCGTGAGTTGCGAAACTATTCCACATTGTTTCAAATGTAGACCAAACTCGTAACTCAAATATTCTCCTCCACGATCAGATCGCAGAAACTTTATTTCCTTGTTACAATGATTTTCCACTTCACTCTGAAATTCTTTGAACTTTTCAAATGTTTCAGATTTATGCTTTATTAAGTAGACATACCCATATCTGCTTAAATCATCTGTGAAGGTGAGAAAATAACGATATCCGCCACGAGCCTCAACATTCATCGGACCACATACATTTGTATGTATGATTTCCAATAAATCTGTCGCTCTCTCCATAGTACCGGAGAACGGCGTTTTAGTCATCTTGCCCATGAGGCACGGTTCGTAAGTACCGAGTGATTCATAATCAAGCGGTTCCAAAAGTCCATCAGTATGGAGTTTCTTCATGAGTTTTACACCGATATGACCTAAACGGCAGTGCCACAAATAAGTTGCACTATCATTATCAACTCTGCATCTTTTGGCTTCAACATTATGAATATGTGTATCACTACTATCGAGATTCATCAAAAATAGACCACTCTTCAAAGGTGCATGACCATAAAAGATATTACTCATATAAATAGAACAACCATTATTCTCTGATTTAAATGAATAACCGTCTCGCATCAAACAAGATCTAGATATAATGTTCATGCTCAACGCTGGCACCAAATAACAATTATTTAGGTCTAATACTAATCCCGAAGGTAGATGTAGAGGTAGCGTGCCGACCGTGATCACATCGACTTTGGAACCATTTCCCACGTGCATCGTCACCTCGTCTTTTGCCAGTGTTTGCTTAATCCGTAGTCCCTGTTTCGAGTTGCAAACATTAGCAACAGAACCAGTATCAAATACCCAGGTGCTACTGCGAGCTCTAGTAAGGTACACATCAATAACATGTATATCACATATACCTTTGTTCACCTTGTCATCCTTCTTATCCGCCAAATACTTGGGGCAGTTCCGCTTCTAGTGTCCAGTCTGCTTGCAGTAGAAGCACTCAGTTTCAGGCTTAGGTCCAGACTTGGGTTTCTTCTCCTGAGCAGCAACTTGCTTGCTGTTATTCTTGAAGTTCCCCTTTCTTTTCCCTTTGCCCTTTTTCTTGAAACTAGTGGTCTTGTTGACCATCAACCCTTGATGCTCCTTCTTGATTTCTACCTCCGCAGCCTTTAGCATTGCGAAGAGCTCGGGAATTGTCTTATCCATCCCTTGCATATTATAGTTCATCACAAAGCTCTTGTAGCTAGGTGGAAGTGATTGGAGAATTCTGTCAATGACGCTATCATCCAGAAGAGTAACTCCCAGTTGAATCAAGTGATTACAATACCCAGACATCTTGAGTATATGCCCACTGACAGAACTATTCTCCTCCATCTTGCAGCTATAGAACTTATTGGAGACTTCATATCTCTAAATCCGGGCATTCTTTTGGAATATTAACTTCAACTCCTGAAACATCTCATATGCTCCATGACGTTCAAAACGTCGTAGAAGTCCCGGTTCTAAGCCGTAAAGCATGGCACATTGAACTATCGAGTAGTCATCAGCTTTGCTCTGCCAGACATTCTTAACGTCGTCATTTGCATCAGAAGCAGGCCCGGCACCCAGCGGTGCTTCCAGGACGTAACTTTTCTGTGCAGCAATGAGGATAATCCTCAAGTTACGGACCCAGTCCGCGTAATTGCTACCATCATCATTCAACTTTGCTTTCTCAAGGAACGCTTTAAAATTCAACGGAACAACAACACGGGCCATCTATCTACAATCAACATAGACAAGCAAGATACTATCAGGTACTAAGTTCATGATAAATTTAAGTTCAATTAATCATATTACTTAGGAACTCCCACTTAGATAGACATCCCTCTAATCCTCTAAGTGATCATGTGATCCAAATCAACTAAACCATAACCGATCATCACGTGAAATGGAGTAGCTTTCAATGGTGAACATCACTATGTTGATCATATCTACTATATGATTCACGCTCGACCTTTCAGTCTCCGTCTTCCGAGGCCATATCTGCATATGCTAGGCTCGTCAAGTTTAACCCGAGTATTCTGCGTGTGCAAAACTGGCTTCCACCCATTGTAGATGGACGTAGAGCTTATCACACCCGATCATCACGTGGTGTCTGGGAACGACGAACTTTGGCAACGGTGCATACTCAGGGAGAACACTTTTATCTTGAAATTTAGTGAGAGATCATCTTATAATGCTACCGTCAATCAAAGTAAGATAAGATGCATAAAAAGATAAACATCACATGCAATCAATATAAGTGATATGATATGGCTATCATCATCTTGTGCTTGTGATCTCCATCTCCGAAGCACCTCCATGATTGCCATCATCACAGGCGCGACACCTTGATCTCCATCGTAGCATCGTTGTCGTCTCGCCAATCTTTATGCTTCTACGACTATCGCTACCACTTAGTGATAAAGTAAAGCATTATAGGGCAATTGCATTCCATACAATAAAGCGACAACCATATGGCTCCTGCCAGCTGCCGATAACTCAGTTACAAAACATGATCATCTCATACAATAAAATTTAGCATCATGTCTTGACCATATCACATCACAACATGCCCTGCAAAAACAAGTTAGACGTCCTCTACTTTGTTGTTGCAAGTTTTACGTGGCTGCTACGGGCTTAGCAAGAACCAATCTTACCTACGCATCAAACCACAACGATAGTTTGTAAAGTTGGTGTTGTTTTAACCTTCGCAAGGACCGGGCGTAGCCACACTCGGTTCAACTAAAGTTGGAGAAACTGACACCCGCTAGCCACCTGTGTGCAAAGCATGGCGGTAGAACCAGTCTCGCGTAAGCGTACGCGTAATGTCGGTCCGGGCCGCTTCATCCAACAATACCGCCAAACCAAAGTATGACATGCTGGTAAGTAGTATGACTTATATCGCCCACAACTCACTTGTGTTCTACTCGTGCATATAACATCAAACCATAAAACCTAGGCTCGGATGCCACTGTTGGGGAACGTAGTAATTTTAAAAAAATTCCTACGCACACGCAAGATCATGGTGATGCATAGCAACGAGAGGGGAGAGTGTTGTCTACGTACCCTCGTAGACCGAAGCGGAAGCATTGACACAACATAGAGGAAGTACTCGTACGTCTTCCCGGTCCGACCGATCCAAGCACCGAACGGACGACACCTCCGAGTTCAGCACACGTTCAGCTCGATGACAATCCCCGGACTCCGATCCAGCAGGGTGTCGGGGATGAGTTCCGTCAGCACGACGGCGTTGTGACGATGATGATGTTCTACCGATGCAGGGCTTCGCCTAAGCACCGCAACGATATGAACGAGGTGGAATATGGTGGAGGGGGGCACCGCACACGGCTAAGGAACGATCACGAAGATCAACTTGTGTGTTCTAGGGTGCCCCCTGCCCCCGTAATAAACGAGGGAGGGGGAGGTGCTGCAGGCCCCTTTGGGGTGCGCCTGGAGGAGTCCTACTCCCACCGGGAGTAGGACTCCCCCTCTCTTGCCTTGTTGGAGAAGGAAAGGGGAAGGGGAAGAGGAAAGGGGGGCGTCGCCCCCCCCTTCCTTGTCCTATTCGGACTAGGGGGGAGGGGCGCGCGGCCTGCCCTGGCCGGCCCTCCTCTTCTCCCTTAAGGCCCATGTAGGCCCAATAACCCCCCGGGGGGGTTCTGGTAAACCCCCCCGGTACTCCGGTAAATCCCGATTTCACCCGGAACGATTACGATGTCCAAATATAGGCTTCCAATATATCGATCTTTGTGTCTCGACCATTTAGAGACACCTCGTCATGTCCATGATCACATCCGGGACTCCGAACAACCTTCGGTACATCAAAACATAAATTCATAATAAAACTGTCATCGTAACGTTAAGCGTGCGGACCCTACGGGTTCGAGAACTATGTAGACATGACCTAGAACCATTCTCGGTCAATAACCAATAGCGGAACCTGGATGCTCATATTGGCTCCCACATATTCTACGAAGATCTTTATCGGTCAGACCGCATAACAACATACGTTTGTTCCCTTTGTCATTGGTATGTTACTTGCCCGAGATTCGATCGTCGGTATCCAATACCTAGTTCAATCTCGTTACCGGCAAGTCTCTTTACTCGTTCCGTAATACATCATCTCGCAACTAACTCATTAGCTACAATGCTTGCAAGGCTTAAGTGATGTGCATTACCGAGAGGGCCCAGAGACACTCGGAGTGACAAATCCTAATCTCGAAATACGCCAACCCAACAAGTACCTTCGGAGACACCTGTAGAGCACCTTTATAATCACCCAGTTACGTTGTGACGTTTGGTAGCACACAAAGTGTTCCTCCGGTAAACGGGAGTTGCATAATCTCATAGTCATAGGAACATGTATAAGTCATGAAGAAAGCAATAGCAACAAACTAAACGATCAGGTGCTAAGCTAACATAATGGGTCAAGTCAATCAGATCATTCACCTAATGATGTGATCTCATTAATCAAATAACAACTCTTTGTCTATGGTTGGGAAACATAACCATCTTTGATTAACGAGCTAGTCAAGTAGAGGCATACTAGTGACACTCTGTTTGTTTATGTATTCACACATGTATTATGTTTCCGGTTAATACAATTCTAGCATGAATAATAAACATTTATCATGATATAAGGAAATAAATAATAACTTTATTATTGCCTCTAGGGCATATTTCCTTCAGCAGGGAGAGTGGGAGGGGGCAAACCCTAGGTCCAGATGGGCCTTAAGGCCCACCCTAGGTGCACCCCCCTCTCTCCCCCCTTGGCCGCACCCTAGATGGGTTTTGGGGGCTGCCGCCACCCCTAGGGAGGGATCCCTAGATGGGGCGCAGCCCCTCCCCTTCCCCTATATATACTTTAGGTATTGGGGGCTGCAAAACACACGAAGTTCTTCACCTGTTGGCGCAGCCCTACCTCTCTCCATCCTCGTCTCTCGTAGTGCTTGGCGAAGCCCTGCTGGAGTTCGGCGCTCCTCCACCACCACCACGCCGTCGTGGTGCTGCTGGACGGAGTCTTTCCCAACCTCTCCTTCTCCCCTTGCTGGATCAAGGCGTGGGAGACGTCACCGGGCTGCATGTGTGTTGAACACGGAGGTGCCGTCCGTTCGGCACTAGGATCATCGGTGATTTGGATCACGACGAGTACGACTCCATCAACCCCGTTCACTTGAACGCCTCCGCTTAGCGATCTACAAGGGTATGTAGATGCACTCTCCTTCCCTCGTTGCTAGATTACTCCATAGATTGATCTTGGTGTTGCGTAGAAAATTTTGAATTTCTGCTACGTTCCCCAACAGTGGCATCATGAGCTAGGTCTATGCGTAGTTTCTATGCACGAGTAGAACACAAAGCAGTTGTGGGCGTCGATATTGTTAATTATCTTGCCGTTACTAGTCTTATCTTGATTCGGCGGCATTGTGGGATGAAGCGGCCCGGACCAACCTTACACGTACGCTTACGTGAGACCGGTTCCACCCACTGACATGCACTAGTTGCATAAGATGGCTGGCGGGTGTCTGTCTCTCCCACTTTAGTCGGATCGGATTCGATGAACAGGGTCCTTATGAAGGGTAAATAGAAATTGGCAATTCACGTTGTGGTTTTGGCGTAGGTAAGAAACATTCTTGCTAGCAACCTATAGCAGCCACGTAAAAACTTGCAACAACAATTAGAGGACGTCTAACTTGTTTTTGCAGCAAGTGTTTTGTGATGTGATATGGCCAAAGGATGTGATGAATGATATATGTGATGTATGAGATTGATCATGTTCTTGTAATAGGAATCACGACTTGCATGTCGATGAGTATGACAACCGGCAGGAGCCATAGGAGTTGTCTTAATTTATTTATGACCTGCGTGTCAACATAAACGTCATGTAATTACTTTACTTTATTGCTAACCGTTAGCTGTAGTAGTAGAAGTAATAGTTGGCGAGACAACTTCATGAAGACACGATGATGGAGATCATGATGATGGAGATCATGGTGTCATGCCGGTGACTATGATGATCATGGAGCCCCGAAGATGGAGATTAAAAGGAGCGAAGTGATGATGGCCATATCATGTCACTATTTGATTGCATGTGATGTTTATCATGTTTTACATCTTATTTGCTTAGGACGACGGTAGCTTATATAAGATGATCCCTCCCTAAAATTTCAAGAAAAGTGTTCTCCCTAACTGTGCACAGTTGCGAAGGTTCATCGTTTCTAAGCACCACGTGATGATCGGGTGTGATAGATTCTTACGTTCGAATACAACGGGTGTTGACGAGCCTAGCATGTACAGACATGGCCTCAGAACACATGCGCAACATTTAGGTTAACTTGACGAGCCTAGCATGTACAGACATGGCCTCGGAACACGGAGGACCGAAAGGTCGAACATGAGTCGTATAGAAGATGCGATCAACATGAGATGTTCACCGATGATGACTAGTCCCTCTCACGTGATGATCGAACACGGCCTAGTTGATTCGGATCATGTATCACTTAGATGACTAGAGGGATGTCTATCTGAGTGGGAGTTCATGAAATAATCAGATGAACTCAATTATCATGAACATAGTCAAAAGGACTTTGCAAATTATGTCGTAGCTTACGCTTTAGTTCTACTATTTTAGATATGTTCCTAGAGAAAATTTAGTTGAAAGTTGATAGTAGCAATTATGCGGACTGGGTCCGTAAACTGAGGGTTGTCCTCATTGCTGCGCAGAAGGATTATGTCCTTAATGCACCGCTCAGTGAGCTAAACCTCGAACGTCGTTTGTGGATGTTGCGAACATCTGACATACACGTTTTGATGATTACGTGATAGTTCAATGCATAATGTTAAATGGTTTAGAATTGGGGCACCGAAGACATTTTTGAAACGTCGCAGTGTTGGAAATATGCCCTAGAGGCAATAATAAAAGCATTATTATTATATTTCCTTGTTCATGATAATTGTCTTTATTCATGCTATAATTGTGTTATCCGGAAATCGTAATACATGTGTGAATAACAGACAACAATATGTCCCTAGTAAGCCTCTAGTTGACTAGCTCGTTGATCGACGGATAGTCATGGTTTCCTGACTATGGACATTGGATGTCATTGATAACGAGATCACATCATTAGGAGAATCATGTGATGGACGAGACCAAATCCTAAACATAGCATAAGATCGCATAGTTCGTTTGCTAGAGTTTTCCAAAATCAAGTATCCTTTCCTTAGACCATGAGATCGTGTAACTCCCGGATACTATAGGAGTGCTTTGGGTGTGCGAAACGTCACAACGTAACTGGGTGACTATAAAGGTATACTACGGGTATATCTAAATGTGTCTGTTGGGTTGACACGGATCGAGACTGGGATTTGTCACTCCGCTTGACGGAGAGGTATCACCGAGCCCTCTCGGTAATGCATCATCATAATGAGCTCAATGTGATCAAAGTGTTTGATCACGGGATCATGCATTACGGTACGAGAAAAGTGACTTGCCAGTAACGAGATTGAACGAGGTATTGGGATACCGACGATCGAATCTCGGGCAAGTAAAATACCGATTGACAAAGGGAATCGTATACAAGATTAATTGAATCCTCGACATCGTGGTTCATCCGATGAGATCATCGTGGAGCATGTGGGAGCCAACATGGGTATCCAGATCCAGCTGTTGGTTATTGCCCGAGAGCCGTCTCGGTCATGTCTGCATGTCTCCCGAACCCGTAGGGTCTACACACTTAAGGTTCGGTGACGCTAGGGTTGTGAAGATATGTATATGCAGTAACCCGAATGTTGTTCGGAGTCCCGGATGAGATCTCGGACGTAACGAGGAGTTTCGGAATGGTCCGTAGGTAAAGAATTATATATAGAAAGTGCTGTTTTGGCCATCGGGACAAGTTTCGGGGTTATCGGTATTGTACCGGGACCACCGGAGGGTCCTGGGGGGTCCACCGGGTGGGGCCACCTGCCTCGGGGGCCACATGGGCTCTAGGGGTGCGCCTTGGCCTACATGGGCCAAGGGGAACCAGCCCTTAGAGGCCCATGCGCCTAGGGTGGGGGAAACCCTAAAGGGGGGCGCCCCCTTGCTTGGGGGGCAAGCCCCACCCCTTGGCCGCCGCCCCCCTAGGAGATTGCATCTCCTAGGGCCAGCCCCCCCCCTAGGGGGCTATATAAAGGGGGGAGGGGAGGGTGTTGGAAATATGCCCTAGAGGCAATAATAAAAGCATTATTATTATATTTCCTTGTTCATGATAATTGTCTTTATTCGTGCTATAATTGTGTTATCCAGTAATCGTAATACATGTGTGAATAACAGACAACAACATGTCCCTAGTAAGCCTCTAGTTGACTAGCTCGTTGATCGATAGATAGTCATGGTTTCCTGACTATGGACATTGGATGTCATTGATAACGAGATCACATCATTAGGAGAATGATGTGATGGACAAGACCCAATCCTAAACATAGCATAAGATCGCATAGTTCGTTTGCTAGTGTTTTCCAATGTCAAGTGTCCCCTTGGCCGCCGCCCCCCTAGGAGATTGCATCTCCTAGGCCCCCCCCCCTAGGGGGCTATATAAAGGGGGAGGGGAGGGGGGCAGCCGCACCCCTTGCTCCTGGCGCCTCCCTCTCCCTCTCCAACATCTCCTCCTCCTCCATAGAGCTCGGCGAAGCCCTGCCGGAGTACTGCAGCTCCACCATCACCACGCCGTCGTGCTGCTGCTGGAGCCATCTTCCTCAACCTCTCCTTTGCCTTGCTGGATCAAGAAGAAGGAGACGTTACGCTGACCGTACGTGTGTTGAATGCGGAGGTGCCGTCCGTTCTGTGCTAGGATCTCCGGTGATTTGGATCACGTCGTGTACGACTACCTCATCCCCGTTCCTTGAACGCTTCCGCTCGCGATCTACAAAGTGGTATGTAGATGCAATCTCTCTCCCATGACTCGTTGCTTAGATGAACTCATAGATGGATCTTGGTGAAACCGTAGGAAAAGTTTTAATTTTCTGCAACGTTCCCCAACAGTGGCATCATGAGCTAGGTCTATGCGTAGTTCTCTATTGCATGAGTAGAACACAATTTGTTGTGGGCGTAGATGTTGTCAACTTTCTTGCCGCTACTAGTCTTATCTTGCTTCAGCGGTATTGTGGGATGAAGCGGCCCGGACCAACCTTACACGTACGCTTATGTGAGACCGGTTCCACCGACTAACATGCACTAGTTGCATAAGGTGGCTGGCGGGTGTCTGTCTCTCCCACTTTAGTTGGAGCGGATTCGATGAAAAGGGTCCTTATGAAGGGTAAATAGAAGTTGACAAATCACGTTGTGGCTTTCACGTAGGTAAGAAAACGTTCTTGCTAGAACCCTAATTCAGCCACGTAAAACTTGCAACAACAATTAGAGGACGTCTAACTTGTTTTTGCAGCAAGTGCTTTGTGATATGATATGGCCAAAGTTGTGATGAATGATGAATGATCTATATGTGATGTATGAGATGTTCATGCTATTGTAATAGGAATCACGACTTGCATGTCGATGAGTATGACAACCGGCAGGAGCCATAGGAGTTGTCTTTATTTTTTGTATGACCTGCGTGTCATTGAGAAACGCCATGTAAATTACTTTACTTTATTGCTAAACGCGTTAGCCATAGTAGTAGAAGTAATAGTTGGCGAGCAACTTCATGGAGACACGATGATGGAGATCATGGTGTCAAGCCGGTGACAAGATGATCATGGAGCCCCAAGATGGAGATCAAAGGAGCTATGTGATATTGGCCATATCATGTCACGTTTATTATTTGATTGCATGTGATGTTTATCATGTTTTGCATCTTGTTTACTTAGAACGACGGTAGTAAATAAGATGATCCCTCATAATAATTTCAAGAAGTGTTCCCCCTAACTGTGCACCGTTGCGACAGTTCGTTGTTTCGAAGCACCACGTGATGATCGGGTGTGATAGATTCTAACGTTCACATACAACGGGTGTAAGACAGATTTACACATGCAAACACTTAGGTTGACTTGACGAGCCTAGCATGTACAGACATGGCCTTGGAACGCAGAAGACCGAAAGGTCGAGCATGAGTCGTATAGAAGATACGATCAACATGAAGATGTTCACCAATGTTGACTAGTCCGTCTCACGTGATGATCGGACACGGCCTAGTTGACTTGTATCATGTAATACTTAGATGACTAGAAGAGGGATGTATATCTAAGTGGGAGTTCATTAAATAATTTGATAAAATGAACTTTATTATAATGAACTTAGTCTAAAAATTTTACAATATGTCTTGTAGATCAAATGGCCAACGTAGTCCTCAACTTCAACGCGTTCCTAGAGAAAACCAAGCTGAAAGACGATGGCAGCAACTATACGGACTGGGTCCGGAACATGAGGATCATCCTCATAGCTGCCAAGAAAGATTATGTCCTACGAGCACCGCTGGGTGACGCACCTGTTCTCCCTACAGAACAAGACGTTATGAACGCTTGGCAGTCACGTTCCGATGATTACTCCCTCGTTCAGTGCGGCATGCTTTACAGCTTAGAGCCGGTGCTCCAAAAGCGTTTTGAGAGACATGGAGCATATGAGATGTTCGAAGAGCTGAAAATGGTTTTCCAAGCTCATGCCCGGGTTGAGAGATATGAAGTCTCCGACAAATTCTTTAGCTGTAAGATGGAGGAAAATGGCTCTGTCAGTGAACACATACTCAAGATGTCTGGGTTGCACAACCGCTTGACTCAACTAGAAGTTAATCTCCCGGATGAAGCGGTCATTGACAGAATCCTCCAGTCGCTTCCACCTAGCTACAAGAGCTTTGTGATGAACTACAACATGCAGGGGATGGTGAAGACCATTCCTGAGGTATATGCTATGCTGAAATCAGCAGAGGTAGAAATCAAGAAGGAGCATCAAGTGTTGATGGTGAATAAAACCACTAAGTTCAAGAAGGGCAAGTGTAAAAAGAACTTCAAGAAGGACGGCAAGGAGGTTGCCGCGCCCGGTAAGCAAGTTGCCGGTAAGAAGCCAAAGAATGGACCCAAGCCCGAGACTGAGTGTTTTTATTGCAAGGGAAGTGGTCACTGGAAGCGGAACTGCCCCAAATACTTAGCGGACAAGAAGGACGGCAAAACAAAACGTATATGTGATATACATGTAATTGATGTGTACCTTACCAGTACTCGTAGTAGCTCTTGGGTATTTGATACCGATGCAGTTACTCACATTTGTAACTCAAAGCAGGAGCTGCGGAATAAACGGAGACTGGCGAAGGACGAGGTGACGATGCGCATCGGGAATGGTTCCAAGGTCGATGTGATCGCCGTCGGCACGCTACCTCTACATTTACCTACGGGATTAGTTTTAAATCTCAATAATTGTTATTTAGTGCCAAGTTTGAGCATGAACATTGTGTCTGGATCTCGTTTAATTCGAGATGGCTACTCATTTAAATCCGAGAATAATGGTTGTTCTATTTATATGAGAGATATGTTTTATGGTCATGCTCCGATGGTTAATGGTTTATTCTTAATGAATCTCGTACGTGATGATACACATATTCATAGTGTGAATACCAAAAGAGTTAAAGTTGATAACAATAGTCCCACATATTTGTGGCACTGCCGCCTTGGTCACATAGGTGTCAAACGCATGAAGAAGCTCCATGCAGATGGACTTTTAGAGTCTCTTGATTATGAATCATTTGACACGTGCGAACCATGCCTCATGGGTAAAATGACCAAGACTCCGCTCTCAGGAACAATGGAGCGAGCAACCAACTTATTGGAAATCATACATACCGATGTGTGCGGTCCAATGAGTGTTGAGGCTCGCGGTGGCTATCGTTATGTTCTCACCCTCACTGATGACTTGAGTAGATATGGGTATATCTACTTAATGAAACACAAGTCTGAGACCTTTGAAAAGTTCAAGGAATTTCAGAGTGAGGTTGAAAATCAACGTGATAGAAAGATCAAGTTTCTACGATCAGATCGTGGAGGAGAATACTTGAGTCACGAATTTGGCACACACTTGAGAAAATGTGGAATAGTTTCACAACTCACGCCGCCTGGAACACCTCAGCGTAATGGTGTGTCCGAACGTCGTAATCGCACTCTATTAGATATGGTACGATCTATGATGTCTCTTACCGATTTACCGCTATCTTTTTGGGGCTATGCTTTAGAGACTGCCGCATTCACTTTAAATAGGGCTCCGTCGAAATCCGTTGAGACGACACCGTATGAATTATGGTTTGGGAAGAAACCTAAGCTGTCGTTTCTAAAAGTTTGGGGATGCGATGCTTATGTCAAGAAACTTCAACCTGAAAAGCTCGAACCCAAGTCGGAAAAATGCGTCTTCATAGGATACCCTAAAGAAACTATTGGGTATACCTTCTACCTCAGATCCGAAGGCAAGATCTTTGTTGCCAAGAATGGATCCTTTCTAGAGAAAGAGTTTCTCTCGAAAGAAGTAAGTGGGAGGAAAGTAGAACTTGATGAAGTGTTACCTCTTGAACCGGAAAATGGCGAAACTCAAGAAATCGTTTCTGAGGTGCCTGCACCGACTAGAGAGGAAATTAATGATGATGATCAAGATACTTCTAATAAAGCTCCTACTGAAATTCGAAGGTCCACAAGGACACGTTCCGCACCAGAGTGGTACGGCAACCCTGTCTTGGAAATCATGTTGCTAGACAACGGTGAACCTTCGAACTATGAGGAAGCAATGGCGGGCCCGGATTCCGACAAATGGCTAGAAGCCATGAAATCCGAGATAGGATCCATGTATGAAAACGAAGTATGGACTTTGACTGACTTGCCCGTTGAGCGACGAGCCATAGAAAATAAATGGATCTTTAAGAAGAAGACAGACGCGGATGGTAATGTGACCATCTATAAAGCTCGGCTTGTCGCTAAGGGTTATCGACAAGTTTAAGGGGTTGACTACGATGAGAATTTCTCAGCGGTAGCGAAGCTGAAGTCCGTCCGAATCATGTTAGCAATTGCCACATTCTACGATTATGAAATATGGCAAATGGATGTCAAAACGGCATTCCTTAATGGTTTCCTTAAGGAAGAATTGTATATGATGCAGCCGGAAGGTTTTGTCGATCCTAAGAATGCTGACAAGGTGTGCAAGCTCCAACGCTCGATTTATGGGCTGGTGCAAGCATCTCGGAGTTGGAACATTCGCTTTGATGAGATGATCAAAGCGTTTGGGTTTACGCAGACTTATGGAGAAGCCTGCGTTTACAAGAAAGTGAGTGGGAGCTCTGTAGCATTTCTCATATTATATGTAGACGACATACTTTTGATGGGAAATGATATAGAACTCTTGGACAGCATTAAGGCCTACTTGAATAAGAGTTTTTCAATGAAGGACCTTGGAGAAGCTGCTTATATATTAGGCATCAAGATCTATAGAGATAGATCGAGACGCCTCATAGGTCTTTCACAAAGCACATACCTTGATAAGATATTGAAGAAGTTCAATATGGATCAATCTAAGAAAGGGTTCTTACCTGTGTTACAAGGTGTGAAATTGAGCTCAGCTCAATGTCCGACCACGGCAGAAGATATAGAAGAGATGAGTGTCATCCCCTATGCCTCAGCCATAGGTTCTATTATGTATGCCATGCTGTGTACCAGACCTGATGTAAACCTTGCCGTAAGTTTGGTAGGAAGGTACCAAAGTAATCCCGGCAAGGAACACTGGACAGCGGTCAAGAATATCCTGAAGTACCTGAAAAGGACTAAGGAAATGTTTCTCGTTTATGGAGGTGACGAAGAGCTCGTCGTAAAGGGTTACGTCGACGCTAGCTTCGACGCAGATCTGGATGAGTCTAAGTCACAAACCGGATACGTGTATATTTTGAATGGTGGGGCAGTAAGCTGGTGCAGTTGCAAGCAAAGCGTCGTGGCGGGATCTACATGTGAAGTGGAGTACATGGCAGCCTCGGAGGCAGCACATGAAGCAATTTGGGTGAAGTAGTTCATCACCGACCTCGGAGTCATACCCAATGCGTCGGGGCCAATCAAACTCTTCTGTGACAACACTGGAGCTATTGCATTTGCCAAGGAGCCCAGGTTTCACAAGAAGACCAGGCACATCAAGCGTCGCTTCAACTCCATTCGTGAAAATGTTCAAGATGGAGACATAGAAATTTGTAAAGTACACACGGATCTGAATGTCGCAGATCCGTTGACTAAACCTCTCCCTAAGGCAAAACATGATCAGCACCAGAACTCTATGGGTGTTCGATTCATCACAATGTAACTAAATTATTGACTCTAGTGCAAGTGGGAGACTGTTGGAAATATGCCCTAGAGGGAATAATAAAAGCATTATTATTATATTTCCTTGTTCATGATAATTGTCTTTATTCGTGCTATAATTGTGTTATCCGGAAATCGTAATACATGTGTGAATAACACACAACAATATGTCCCTACTAAGCCTCTAGTTGACTAGCTCGTTGATCGACGGATAGTCATGGTTTCGTGACTATGGACATTGGATGTCATTGATAACGAGATCACATCATTAGGAGAATGATGTGATGGACGAGACCCAATCCTAAACATAGCATAAGATCGCATAGTTCGTTTGCTAGAGTTTTCCAATGTCAAGTATCCTTTCCTTAGACCATGAGATCGTGTAACTCCCGGATACCGTAGGAGTGCTTTGGGTGTGCCAAACGTCACAACGTAACTGGGTGACTATAAAGGTATACTATGGGTATCTCTAAAAGTGTCTGTTGGGTTGACACGGATCGAGACTGGGATTTGTCACTCCGCTTGACGGAGAGGTATCACCGAGCCCTCTCGGTAATGCATCATCATAATGAGCTCAATGTGATCAAAGTGTTTGATCACGGGATCATGCATTACGGTACGAGAAAAGCGACTTGCCGGTAACGAGATTGAACAAGGTATTGGGATACCAACAATCGAATCTCGGGCAAGTAAAATACCGATTGACAAAGGGAATCGTATACGGGATTAATTGAATCCTCGACATCGTGGTTCATCCGATGAGATCATCGTGGAGCATGTGGGAGCCAACATGGGTATCCAGATCCCGCTGTTGGTTATTGCCCGAGAGCCATCTCGGTCATGTCTGCATGTCTCCCGAACCCGTAGGGTCTACACACTTAAGGTTCGGTGACGCTAGGGTTATGAAGATATGTATATGCAGTAACCCGAATGTTGTCCGGAGTCCCGGATGAGATCCCGGACGTCACGAGGAGTTTCGGAATGGTCCGGAGGTAAAGAATTATATATAGAAAGTGTTGTTTTGGCCATCGGGACAAGTTTCGGGGTTATCGGTATTGTACCGGGACCACCGGAGGGTCCCGGGGGGTCCACCTGCCTCGGGGGCACATGGGCTCTAGGGGTGCGCCTTGGCCTACATGGGCTAAGGGGAACCAGCCCCTAGAGGCCCATGCGCCTAGGGTGGGGGAAACCCTAAAGGGGGGGCGCCCCCTTGCTTGGGGGGCAAGCCCCACCCCTTGGCCGCCGCCCCCCTAGGAGATTGCATATCCTAGGGCCGGCGCCCCCCCTAGGGGGCTATATAAAGGGGGGAGGGGAGGGTGTTGGAAATATGCCCTAGAGGCAATAATAAAAGCATTATTATTATATTTCCTTGTTCATGATAATTGTCTTTATTCGTGCTATAATTGTGTTATCCGGAAATCGTAATACATGTGTGAATAACAGACAACAACATGTCCCTAGTAAGCCTCTAGTTGACTAGCTCGTTGATCGATAGATAGTCATGGTTTCCTCACTATGGACATTGGATGTCATTGATAACGATATCACATCATTAGGAGAATGATTTGATGGACAAGACCCAATCCTAAACATAGCATAAGATCGCATAGTTCGTTTGCTAGAGTTTTCCAATGTCAAGTATCCTTTCCTTAGACCATGAGATCGTGTAACTCCCGGATACAGTAGGAGTGCTTTGGGTGTGCCAAACGTCACAACGTAACTGGGTGACTATAAAGGTATACTACGGGTATCTCTGAAAGTGTCTGTTGGGTTGACATGGATCGAGACTGGGATTTGTCACTCCGCTTGACGGAGAGGTATCACCGGGCCCTCTCAGTAATGCATCATCATAATGAGCTCAGTGTGATCAAAGTGTTTGATCACGGGATCATGCATTACGATACGAGAAAAGTGACTTGCCGGTAACGAGATTGAACGAGGTATTGGGATACCGACGATCGAATCTCGGGCAAGTAAAATACCGATTGACAAAGGGAATTGTATACGGGATTAATTGAATCCTCGACATCGTGGTTCATCCGATGAGATCATCGTGGAGCATGTGGGAGACAACATGGGTATCCAGATCCCCCTATTGGTTATTGCCCGAGGGCCGTCTCGGTCATGTCTGCATGTCTCCCGAACCCGTAGGGTCTACACACTTAAGGTTCGGTGACGCTAGGGTTGTGAAGATATGTATATGCAGTAACCCGAATGTTGTTCGGAGTCCCGGATGAGATCCCGGACGTCACGAGGAGTTTCGGAATGGTCCGGAGGTAAAGAATTATATATAGAAAGTGCTGTTTTGGCCATCGGGACAAGTTTCGGGGTTATCGGTATTGTACCGGGACCACCGGAGGGTCCCGGGGGGTCCACCGGGTGGGGCCACCTGCCTCGGAGGGCCCCATGGGCTGTATGAGGAAGGGAACCAGCCCAAAGTGGGATGGTGCGCCTCCCCCCAAGGGCCCATGTGCCTAGGGTTGGGGGGAAACCCTAAAGGGGGCGCCCCCCTTGCTTGGGGGGCAAGTCCCCCTCCCTGGCCGCTGCCCCCCTAGGAGATTCCATCTCCTAGGGCTGGCGCCCCCCCAAGGGGCTATATAAAGGGGGGGAGGGGGGCTGCGCACCCTTGCTCCTGGCGCCTCCCTCTCCCTCCCCAACACCTCCTCCTCCTCCTCCATTGAGCACGGCGAAGCCCTGCTGGAGTACTGCAGTTCCACCATCACCACGCCGTCGTGCTGCTGTTGGAGCCATCTTCCCCAACCTCTCCTTTGCCTTGCTGGATCAAGAAGAAGGAGACGTTACGCTGACCGTACGTGTGTTGAACGCGGAGGTGCCGTGCTTTCGGTGCTAGGATCTCCGGTGATTTGGGTCACGGTGTGTACGACTACTTCATCCCCGTTCGTTGAACGCTTCCGCTCGCGATCTACAAAGTGGTATGTAGATGCAATCTCTCTCTCCCATGACTCGTTGCTAGATGAACTCATAGATGGATCTTGGTGAAACCGTAGGAAAATTTTTAATTTTCTGCAACGTTCCCCAACACGCAGAACATATGAGATGTTCCAAGAGCTGAAATTAGGATTTCAGGCTAGTGCCCACGTCGAGAGGTATGAAACATCGGACAAGTTTCTTAGCCTGCAAACTAAGGGAGAAAAGCTCAATCATTGAGCATGTGCTCAGATCGTCTGAGTACTACAATCACTTGAATCGAGTGGGAATTAATCTTCGAGATGAGATAGTGATGGTTCTCCATGGTCACTGTCACAGAGCTATTAGAGCTTCGTGATGAACTATAATATATCAGGGATAGATATGATGTTCCTTGAGCAATTCGCGATGTTTGACACCGCGAAAGTAGAAATCGAGTAGGAGCATCAATTGTTGATGGTTAGTAAAACCACTAGTTTTAGGAAGGGCAAGGGCAAGAAGGGATACTTCATGAAACGACAAATCAGTTGCTGCTCTGGTGGAGAAACCCAAGGTTGAACCCAAAACCCGAGACTAAGTGCTTCTATAATGAGGGGAACGGTCACTGAAGCAGAACTACCCTAGATACTTGGTAGATGAGAAGGCTGGCAAGGTCGACAGATGTGTGTTGGATATACATTATATTAATGTGTACTTTACTAGTACTCCTAGTAGCACCAGGGTATTAGATACCGGTTCGGTTGCTAAGTGTTGGTAACTCGAAATAAAAGGCTACGGAATAAAAGGAGACAAGCTAAAGGTGAGATGACGATATGTGTTGGAAGTGTTTGCAAGGTTGATGTAATCAAATATCGTACGCTCCCTCTACCATCGAGATTGGTATTAAAACCAAAATAATTGTTATTTGGTGTTTGCGTTGGGCATAGACATGATTGGATTATGTTTATCGCAATACGGTTATTCATTTAAGGAGAATAATGGTTACTCTGTTTATTTGAATAATACCATCCCGATCATAGTGATACACATGTTCATGCCAAAAGATATAAGATAGTAATGATAGTACCACATACTTGTGGCAAGGCAATTTGAGTCATATTGGTCTAAAACGCATGAAGAAGCTCCATGTTGATGGATCGTTTGGACTCACTTGATTTTTAATCACTTTAGACATGCAAATCATACCACATGGGCAAGATGACTGAAAGACCTCGTTTTCAGTAAGATGGAACAAGAAAGCAACTTGTTGGAAGTAATACATTTTGATGTGTGCAGTCCAATGAGCGCTGAGGCACGCAGTGGATATAGTTATGTTCTTACTTCACAGATGATTTGAGTAGATGCTGAGTATATTTACTTGATGAAACACGAGTCTGAATTATTGAAAGGTTCAAGTAATTTCAAAGTGAAGTTGAAGATCGTCGTGACAAGAGGATAAAATGTCTGTGATATGATCATAGTGATTTATATCTGAGTTACGAGTTTGGCACACAATTAAGATATTGTGGAAATTGTTTCACGACTAATACCGCCGGGAACACCATAGCGTGATGGTGTGTCCGAACATCATAACTGCACCCTATTGGATACGGTGCATACCATGATGTCTCTTATCGAATTACCACTATCGTTTATGGCTTAGGCATTAGAAACAACCGCATTCACTTTAAATTGGGAACCACACAAATCCGTTGAGACGACACCGTATGAACTATGGTTTAGAGAAACCTAAGATGTTGTTTCTTAAAAGTTTGGGGCTACGACGCTTATGTGAAAAAGTTTCGGGCTGATAAGCTCGAACCCAAAGCGGATAAATGCATTTTCATAAGACACCAAAAACAGTTGGGTATACCTCCAGTCTCTGATCCGAAAGCAATAGGAATTGTTTCTTGAATCGGGTCCTTTCTCGAGGAAAAGTTTCTCTCGAAAGAATTGAGTGGGAGGATGGTGGAAACTTGATGAGGTTATTGAACCGTCACTTCAACTAGAGTGTAGCAGGGCACAGGGAGTTGTTCCTGTGGCACCTACACCAATTGAAGTAGAAGCTTATGATAGTGATCATGAAACTTCGGATCAAGTCACTACCAAACCTCGTAGGACGACAAGGATGCGTGCTACTTTAGAGTGGTACGTATTCCTATCTTGGAAGTCATGTTGCTAGACAACAATGAACCTACGAGCTATGGAGAAGCGATGGTGGGCCCGGATTCCAAAATGGCTCGAGACAATAAAATCCGAGAGAGGATCCCTGTATGAAAACAAAGTGTAGACTTTGGAAGAACTACTTGATGGTCGTAAGGCTGTTAGGTACATATGGATTTTAAAAGGAAGACGGAAAATGATGGTAAGTGTCACCATTGATAAAGCTCGACTTGTCGTTAAGATGTTTCCCGACAAGTTCAAGGAGTTGACTATGATGAGATTTTCTCACTCGTAGTGATGCTAAGAGTCTGTTGGAATTATGTTAGCAGTTACTGCATTATTTATGAAATCTTGCAGATGGGATGTCAAAACATTGTTTCCTCGACGATTTTCTTGAGGAAAGGTTGTATGTGATAAAACCAGAAGGTTTTGTCAATCCTAAAAGATGCTAACAAGTATGCAAAGCTCCAGCAATTCTTTTAAGGACTGGAGTAAGCATCTCGGAATTGGAATGTACACTTTGATGAGATGATCAAAGATTTAAGGTTTATACAAAGTTTATGAGAAATTTGTATTTCCAAAGAAGTGAGTGGGAGCACCATAGAATTTCTGATGAGTATATGTTGTTGACATATTGTTGATCGGAAATGATGTAGAATTTCTCGAAAGCATGCAGGGTTATTTGAAATGTGTTTTTCATTGGAAAACCTGGATTAAGCTACTTGAACATTGAGCATCAAGATCTATAAGGATAGATCAAAATCGCTTAAATAGTACTTTCAAACGAACACATACCATGACAAGATTTTGAAGGAGTTCAAAAATAGATCGGTAAAGAAGGAGTTCTTGGCTGTGTTATAAAGTATGAGTGTTGAGTAAGACTCAAGAACTGACCACGGCAGAACAGAGAGAAAGGACGAAGGTCATCCCCTATGCTTTAGACGTAGGCTCTAAAGTATTCTATGTTGTGTACCGCACCTGAAGTGTGCCAAGCCATGAGTCAGTCAAGGGGTACAAGTGTGATCTAGGAATGGATCACAGGACAACGGTCAAGGTTATCCTTAGTGACTAGTGGACTAAGAAATTTTCTCGATTATGGAGGTGGTAAAAGAGTTCGTCGTAAAGGGTTACGCCGATGCAATCTTTGACACTAATCTGGATGATTCTGAGTAGTAAACCGGATTCGTATAGTAGAACAGATATTTGGAATAGCTCCAAATAGAGCGTGGTAGCTGCATCTACAAGATGACATAGAGATTTGTAAAGCACACACGGATCTGAAAGGTTCAGACCCGTTGACTATAACATCTCTCACAAGCATAACATGATCAAACCCAGAACTCTTTGGGTGTTAGTCACATGGGGATGTGACCTTGAGTGTTAATCACATAGCGATGTGAACTGGATTATTGACTCTAGTGCAAGTGGGATACTATTGGAAATATGCCCTAGAGGCAATAATAAATTGGTTATTATTATATTTCCTTGTTCATGATAATCGTTTATTATCCATGCTAGAATTGTATTGATGGGATACTCAGATACATGTGTGGATACATAGACAACACCATGTCCCTAGTAAGCCTCTAGTTGACTAGCTCGTTGATCAATAGATGGTTACGGTTTCCTGACCATGGACATTGGATGTCGTTGATAACGGGATCACATCATTAGGAGAATGATGTGATGGATAAGACCCAATCCTAAGCCTAGCACAAAGATCATGTAGTTCGTATGCTAAAGCTTTTCTAATGTCAAGTATCATTTCCTTAGACCATGAGATTGTGCAACTCCCGGATACCGTAGGAATACTTTGGGTGTACCAAACGTCACAACGTAACTGGGTGGTTATAAAGGTACACTACAGGTATCTCTGAAAGTGTCTGTTGGGTTGGCACGAATCGAGACTAGGATTTGTCACTCCGTGTAACGGAGAGGTATCTCTGGGCCCACTCGGTAGGACATCATCATATGCACAATGTGACCAAGAAGTTGATCACGGGATGATGTGTTGCGGAACGAGTAAAGAGATTTGCCGATAATGAGATTGAACAAGGTATCGAGATACCGACGATCGAATCTCGGGCAAGTGCAATACCGCTAGACAAAGGGAATTGTATACGGGATTGATTGAATCCTCGACATCGTGGTTCATCCGATGGGATCATCGTGGAACATGTGGGAGACAACATGGGTATCCAGATCCTGCTGTTGGTTATTGACCGGAGAGTTGTCTCGGTCATGTCTACATGTCTCCCGAACCCGTAGGTCTACACACTTAAGGTTCGATGACGCCAGGGTTATAGGGAAAGTATGTACGCGGTTACATAATGTTGTTCAGAGTCCTGGATGAGATCCCGGACGTCACGAGGAGTTCCGGAATGGTCCGGAGGTAAGGATTTATATATAGGATGTATGGTTTTGGCCACCGGAAGTGTTCTGGGTATCACCGGTAGTGTACCGGGACCACCGGAGGGGTCCGGGGGTCCACCAGGTGGGGCCACCAGCCCCAGAAGGTTGCGTGGGCCAAGTGTGGGAGGGGACCAGCCCCAGGTGGGCTGGTGCGCCCCCCTACCAAGGCCCAAGGCGCAGGGAGAGTGGGAGGGGGCAAACCCTAGGTCCAGATGGGCCTTAAGGCCCACCCTAGGTGCGCCCCCCTCTCTCCCCCCTTGGACGCACCCTAGATTGTTTTGGGGGCTGCCGCCACCCCTAGGGAGGGAACCCTAGATGGGGGCGCAGCCCCTCCCCTTCCCCTATATATACTTGAGGTATTGGGGGCTGCAAAACACACGAAGTTCTTCACCTGTTGGCGCAGCCCTACCTCTCTCCCTCCTCGTCTCTCGTAGTGCTTGGCGAAGCCCTGCTGGAGTTCCGCGCTCCTCCACCACCACCACGCCGTCGTGCTGCTGCTGGACGGAGTCTTCCCCAACCTCTCCTTCTCCCCTTGCTGGATCAAGGTGTGGGAGACGTCACCAGGCTGCATGTGTGTTGAACGCGGAGGTGCCGTCCGTTCGGCACTAGGATCATCGGTGATTTGGATCACGACGAGTACGACTCCATCAACCCCGTTCACTTGAACGCTTCCGCTTAGCGATCTAAAAGGGTATGTAGATGCACTCTCCTTTCCTCGTTGCTAGATTACTCCATAGACTGATCTTGGTGTTGCGTAGAAAATTTTGAATTTCCGCTACGTTCCCCAACACTTGCCGCAGCCCATGCAACGGTGCAAATGAATCTGATAGAGCTCCATTAACATTGCAACAATAACGGACTGAGGTGACACAAGTCATTATCCATCTCACCCACCGATCCGCGAAGCCCAATCTTCTAATCATTTGCTCAAGGAAAGTCCAATCTACACGATGATACGCCTTGGATAGATCTAGCTTGTAAGCACAATAAGCTTTATCAGGGTCCTTCTCCTGTTTAATATAGTGAGTGCACTCAAAGGCAATGAACGCATTATCCGTAATGAGTCTTCTAGGGACGAAAGCGCTCTGTTCCTCAGAGATGATATCGCCAAGTAGTGGTTGCAACCGGTTCACCAAACACTTGGAGATGATCTTGTAAATCACGTTACACAAGCTAATGGGCCGAAACTCGGATAAACGTTGGGGGCCGTCAACCTTTGGGATGAGCACGATGGTGGTGTTGTTTACCCCCTCCGGCATTACCCCCGATAAGAAAAACTGTCTGACTGCAGCAATAATGTCTTCTTTCACTGTGCCCCAATGACGCTGAAAAAACCTCGCCGGGAAACCGTCCGGCCCAGGTGCCTTTAGAGGCCCAATCTGAAATAGTGCATCACTAATATCCTTGTCCGAAAAAGCTTCACATAGTTTGGCATTCATCTCCTCCGTAATGACCGGATCAAAAAGGTTTACCACTGTATGAGGGAGTAAACTAGGGACAGCTTCAAACAGATTCTGAAAGTAACTCATAGCCATACCTGACATTACAGCCTGCTCCGACTGAAGGACTCCCAAGTCATCCCGCAGTCCCTTGATCTTGTTTTTCCGGGCCCTCCATCTTGCTTTCCTATGGAAGAACTTTGTGTTCCGATCTCCATGTTTTAGCCACTCCATTCTAGATCGTTGCAGCCACATCATCTCCTCCTTGTGCAAGAGTTCATCCATATGATCAGACTCTTTCCGTATCTCACTACGGTCGGCATTCATATTGTGCAGTTCCTCCAGCCTCGTCCTGGACTTCTCAATCTCTCTTGTCACATTGCCAATCTTCTTATTGCTCCACTCATGTAGTCTCAACATTGTTGCTTTGAGGCCTTTGCTCACGCCTCCCAAGTCAGTTTTCGCTCCCAAAGAAGCCCAGGCCGCCTCTACCACTTTTGCCAGGGAGGCCTCACGCTCCGACATAACCTCATAGCGCCTCGCCTTTGCCATCTTCACCTGCGTATCTTGTGTGCACCACAGGAGAAGCGGTCGATGGTCCGATCGGGGTGACGTCAGGTGGAGCACCGTCGCCTCCGGGAACATATCTCGTCAGGCATTGTCCGCTGCCGCTCTATCCAGACGCACCTGCACGTTAGCCCGACCCCTCCGTTTGTTATCGTATGTGAACGGATAGCCTGAAAAGCCTAGGTCCACCAACTAACACACCTCAAAACAGTCCCGAAAGGCTATCATCTGGGCCTGCGGCCTCGCCGTCATGGACATATGTTCACACTCCCATAGCGCCTCATTGAAATCACAGGCAACTAACCAAAGCAACTCGGAAGTATTCCTTAATCTACACAAGCTCTCCCACATAAGATGTTTGTTTTCCACCCTCGGTTCACCATACACAAAGGTCACTTGCCAAAGAGGTTCTGAGGGAGCCACCCTGACAAAAACAACAATCCACCTCTCATTAACGTCCTGAATGCTGACATACATGGACTCATCCCAAAACAAAGCTAGGACACCACTCTTTCCTTGACTACTTATGCCCTCAAAACCATGAAGCCCAAGCCTACTGCGCAACCTTTTCATCTTTTGCAGCTGATTCCTAGTCTCACACAGCACCATCCTCGGGGAATTGGCTCTACAAAGAGCTTGTAAATCACGAACTGTACGAGGGTTCCCCGCCCCCCGACAGCTCCACACTAGGCAATTCATTGTTCCTGACGGGGCGCCACTGCTGGCCCCGTCAGTTTACTAGCGGCCCCATGGCTAGTTGCGTCCAAATTTCCTCCCCTTCCCGCGCTGCATGCATCATCCTCCGTTTCCCGCCGTTCCTTTTTTCCTTTCTTCTGCTTGCCCCCCTCTATCCCTTCTTCATACGACACCATTCCCTTGCCATCGGGCACCATAACCTGAACTGGAAGGCCCCTGGTTAGATGTCGTTCCCCAAAATGGAGTCATTATAATCCATGGAGTCCACCGCGTTGCCAAAGGAGACCTGGAGCGTATCCAGCCCCCACAAAGCTGGTATCATATCCTCTCCCCTTGGCTTGTCACGGATCACAAGCGCCCCATCCTTCTTAACTGCAGCAGATTTTTTCGGCTGTGATGTTATCTTCTTCTTCCGCGGTCTCACAGATCCTTTTCCCGCTTCATGCTCATGTGCTTCAAACTATTGTCTCATACACTGCACTTTGCTGCACTCAGGTTGCTCCGTGCCCAGTCGTAGCCGCATTTTCTCAACATGGTCTGCCAATTGGTCATCCTCCTCCTGCGGTGCCGTCGCCTCATTTTCCTCAAAACCATCCATAGCGTCCACCCTGGTTGGTATTTCATGTGAGCCCTATCCTCTTTCCCTGGCATTCCCCGGTGCTTGTGAGCGCGTAGCCGACGACGCACTCCCCAAAGAGAAGTCCATACTCCGTTTTGCTCGTGGTTGTCCTGGTGATGGCGTGAATACAACTCTATGATCAAACTTTTCGAACGTGGTTGTCCTGGTTGTCCTTGGTGGGTAACCCAACCCTCTTCTTCTCGCACGCCTCCTTATCATGTCCCATGAACCCACAGTGAAAGCAAAAATGCGGTACCCGTTCATACTTTAACTGGAATTTCAGCCGTTTAGTGGTGCCCTTTGCATTAAACTCCAGAGTCACCTCCTTCTACAATCTTCTATTATAAGGCAGCTTCACCCTCACCCTTAGAAATTCCTAAGTCCCATGGCCCACCTGTGGAACATCCACCTCCAACACCTCACTCAGGGTTCCTCCCAAGGCTTCTCCATAAACCCTAGTTTGCCTCTTCCATGGCACATCAAACACTCGGACCCAAACCGGGACAGCTTCAAGCATAGTCTCAGAGGGCTGCTCATCACCATTGAAGGGGGTGACTAACAGAGCATCACCATCATATATCCAAGGCCCCCCTCTCGCCACAAACCTAAAGTCTCCCTCCGAGAACAGTGATATGATATAGTAGTTGTTCTTAACTGGCTTAAACTCGACCCCCGTACGCAATTGCCAAATTTTCTCAAAGTGCTCAGATAGGGTTTTTGTGCTTGGTCTCCGCTGCGATCTGTAAAGCCCCATCAATCTCCATCTGGGTTTGTCTTCCTCTTCTACCTCCTCCTCATCATCATCCAGATCAACTGCAACGAAAGCAACATCGTCCATGTCCACCTCACCTGCAAGTTGATCTTCCACTCCCTCCGGCAAAACTCCGTCTGCTGCTAGTCTGTCCCAGTTGCTATTCCCCGGCTTATCCTCCTCCCAAGCCTCATGTGAGTCCGCTCTCCTAGACGCCACGATCGCTCCATCGCCGAGGGGCTTCGGGTGAGCGAGATCCTCATCGGATCCGCCTTGATCACCCCCACCCTTCGCCTTTGGATTGATCTGCGACATCTCTTCCTTGCGGCGACTCTGAGCCGTGATGTGATCTGGAGGTTTTGCAGGCTTCCCCTGGTTTTGTGCGGTGCGACGATCAACGTCTAGGGTTTTTGTATCCCCCGTCCCCGTCGTGCGCCTTGAGAGTGTGGCGTGTTCGGACTCCCGAAAGGGCCGGCTTAGACTCGTAGACACCGTGTACATCGGAATCGTGGCCCGGAAGGACTCCTCCCGGCGATCCGATTCGCTCCCGTCAGAAGGTTTTCGCGGTGGCGGCGGAAGGGCGCCCATCGCTAAAAACCCTAGACGAAGCAGACCATCTCTTGTGAACTTTTTCTCTCATTCTTTACGTCAGGAAACGCCCCATAACCCAGTTTGCATTCCTATTCCCGTAAGCTTTGTGTAATAAACTTTGGCCTTCCTAAAAAAAAGCAGGCAAGGTCGACTGCCTTGGCCTATGTATGCCTGGATATGTTTGCATGTGTGTTTCGGTGTTTCCTATATGACGCTCCATGCGTCAAATTGTTGCACAAATGCATAAGTTTGTTTTTAAGCACAAATACGTAACTGTAGTGATGTAGTTTGAGCCCGCCCATTTTAGATAGCACATGTACTACAGGATCTGGTTTCAGGAACCATCTACAAGGTTCTAGACTTATTTCAGATTAATTATTTTCCCTGCTTTACTTTACTGAGTTTTGGATTTTTTCTGTTTTTTAAAGTAAAGAACTATTTGGATTTATAAAATAAAATTATAGTTTTATAAAAATGTTTCCTACTTTTACATAGATGTTTATGAAATTTCAAAATTTGATTGAGATTTTTTAAAATGTTTGTATATTTTCAAAAAGTATTCATATTTTTCAAAAAAACATTGGAAATTTTTATTTTTTCTACTCCCACTATCTTTATTAAAAATAGACAAACTTTGTTTTCTTGGAAAACCAGACATAAAACCTACCGTTCCTAAATATTTGTCTTTTTAGAGATTTCAAATGGACTACCACATACGGATGTATATAGACATATTTTAGAGTGTAGATTCACTCATTTTGCTCCATATGTAGTCACTTGTTGATCTCTAGAAAGACAAATATTTAAAAACGGAGGGAGTAAAACATAAAAAATTAAAATACTAGAAAACCCAGAAGAAAGGGAAAATTTCCTGTACTCCGAAGCATTAAGTGCTCCGGCTGCTCCCTGCTAAGCATGGCCGCTTGATACAAAACGTAGGCACAGGATGCAAACAGGAAGCTCCACACTTCGACATTTGCAAAAACCACCCCATGTAAGTACAGAATAAGTGTAACATCCACATCACCTAGCTCCAGACCAAGATGCGTTCCCCAAATTTGGAACAGAAGAAACGCGATCGGACTAGGGCTTCCAGCTCCGGCGGGCGGTGGCGGATCTCACCGTGTGCTGCGCAGCGACTCGGGCGAACGAGCTTGCCATGGTATGGACGTTTTGTGCTCCAACGCCCAGCGGGGAAGTCGCCCCATGTCTGCCTCGCCATTCTCCATCTCGCCCCCTCTCCCACTCCACCGGATCTGACCCAACTTAGCGCCGTTTGTGTATTATTGTGCGTTCTGGTCCTAATCCTTCGTTCCCTTTATGCTGATTTTGTGAGATGTAGCTACTTGAGTCTTCTTTACATTTTTCACAGGGCCAACTGAAGTAACTGGATATTCAGTCTCTTTTAAATTGCTGACATGCTCAGCTCAAGGAACCGAAGCTTCAGACTTCACATTCTTGAGAATACCATTATTTTGGGAAACATTGGTAGGAACTCCGAAGAACAGCACTGGCTCGCCATTTGGTAACTACATGTTACAGTTTCCTTTTTATCGCTGCAAGGAAGATCTTTTTTATGGCCATATGTTGGTTTTGGAGGATAAATAGAGCTTTAAGTACTACATATTTTACTTTCTCTAAACATAGTACAGAAAAATTCAGTTGCCCAAACCGGATCTCAGGTAGTTCCCATGATTTGTCTTCACTTTTAGTACTAATATCAGGCTGCCCTGAAAACAACTTAGTCTCATCCTCGGTGAAGGAACCAAACAACACAACCTGCATTACAGAAGAAACTATGATGAGAACGAGTGATTAGCTCAAAACTTTAAGCACTAAAACCACTTGTGTCGCATCCAAACAACAACTTTATCAAGATATCAGCGTTAACATTGCTAGAAAACCTGCATTAGTAACCGCTTCTATATCAACTTCACGTCGGTTGTCTGGTCTAAGGGAACTCAACTCTGGATCCCATCTGATCATACACAACTCCTGAAAAAATTAGTGATATAAAATTCTAGGAACTTATTGCCTGATACTTTACATTAGTTTGAACTAATTCATCCACTTGTTCAAGTACCTCGATGTGAAGTGCGTGTTGGCACAATACCGAGATTCATCTACATGTACAGTGTGTGCGACTTCACTAATTTCTTAGAGTTCCCTATCTATTTCTTAGCACCGTTTTCACAACACTATTTTTCTTAGTATTTCGTACATCTAAATGCTAGTGCTTCCGGAAATTGTATCTCTTCACTATTTTAGCAATAAATTGTTTTTATCAGTGTGTTGAGTAGGTGTAATGAAATTCCCAGCTAATATGTGCTGGATAGGTGGAGTAAAATGACTGCACGACATCTTTCCTATGATGCCAGCGGACATGAGCTAGAAGGGTCAGCGACATCTCTTTCACCTGCCATCAAGACATTGTACTCACAAACATGCTCGCTATTCAACTCGACATTGCATACAGCTAAACATTGCAAGGACAAGATGAAATACTTTCACTAAGTTATCGGTGATGCTCTTGCACACTTGACGCAGAAGGTGCCGAGTCCATCGGAGCGGACATCATTCATTTTGTGTTAAATCATGGATGAGAAATGTCTTCATTCATGTGCTATATGAACCGAATTCCAATGTTGGAGACTTGTACTACAACATGTACACCTAGTTGAATCTTTTGGTGCATATATGTGTACCTGGTATCTTGGGTTATAAATCACATTTGGGTGCTAACTCTAGTTATGTGCTTCATGCTCTTTATGTGTACTATCACAATTACTGTTCACAGAGTATTCATAATTTTTTTGTACATAAAGATGTGTAAGAACATAGTATTGAAACTGGTATTCACAAGTACTAGTTTTGAAATGCCAAGATGGATTTGAAAGTGGTGAGATGCATTGGCAATGGGTGGTGGTTGATGTGTTCATCAGTTCAAAATTTTGTTCATGAACTTGCTCATTCTTCATTTCTTTTAATTAGCTTTTCCTTGTTAAATCAGCTTCCCAAATATTCATGTCTTGTATTTTTTTTCTTTCTATATTATCTTGGAAAATCCATGATGTTACACCTATCATATATTAGTAGCTATGGTATTTATATGTGATGGATGAAGCTGAAAGTATTTTCTTTTGTTAGGGGAAAAATTGAAAGTGTTAGCATGAATCGATTAGGTACGGAGGTACATGATGTGTGTTCTTTCCGTTCCAAACTGGGCCAGCACATTTTCTTAAGCAGGTGATGACAGCTTTACAGCAATACCATACTTACATGGGGTGTTCTCTGCGAATTTTAAAGGATTGGGCGTTTTGGTTCCATCCTGTACCGACATACTTCATCCAACGGATGAGCAGTGCAGGGTGCAGCCGGAGCACTCCATGCATCGGAGTACTCGATACGCTCTCCTACGACCATAGCACCGCATGTGCCCATGGTAGCATCACCACACCAAGGTTGCATCTTTTCGCATAGTAGGTTCCAGGTTGCTATTTAGCCGGCCCTACCTTTCATCCTTGCCATTAGCACCTCTGAATCTTCCGTATCGAGACTGCAATTAATTCGGATCGGAGAGATTATTATTATTATTATTATTATTATTATTATTATTATTATTATTATTATTATTATTATTATTATTATTATTATTATTATTATTATTATTATTAGCAAAAGGGCCCGTGCGTTGCAACGAGAAAAAAAAATCATAAATCTCCAATTGCCATGACCACATTTTGCTACATCACCGAGATACACTATCACTCTCAATTTTGTGTTGTTAAAACAAAAACTCTCAATTTTGTGAAATCATGAATATTTTTTAAACTCATGAACCTATTTAAAATCGTGAATATTTTGTGTTGTGCATTGTTTCACTGTACTTTCTCTTGTTTCCTCCCCTAACCCTAGGGGGCTAGGGTAAATTTTTTTCTTCCAGACTTCACCGGCAATCTCGTGAACCCACCTCCCGTCTGCCTGCCGCTCTGGTGGTTGATGGTGGGGAGAAGAATCCTAGTCACTTATCTCTGGTTAGTAGTTTATAGGTTAGAGTTTTTTAGTCCTCGCGGTTGCGGTGCTCGGGCGGATCACAACACGTCTTTTTGAGTTTGTCTTACGGACTTTGATCCTCTTCGAGTTTGTCCGTTTGGACATACTCGATGAAGATCCGACATAGATTTCTGCCGTCTCCTTCGAGCGGCAAAGTTAGGATTACTCGTCATGTGATGAGATTCGGTGTTTGGTGCTTCAAATCTATGCAAATGTTCAACGGTGACGACTGCGTCTCAAGAATGCCGGTCCTCAGGGCTACGTGCACGAAGACTTTTCAGCTATCGTCGACAAGGTCAAACCGGCTCTGATAGGGGATCTCCAACAGCGGAAGCGGTGGTCGTCGTGTGGTTTCGAATCTCGATGTAATTTTTATAATACCTGAGAAGCATTGTATTTCTGTTTATTTTTTATAATTTATCTGATAGCTGGATCGACGCACCTTCTAGCTTTCTGATCAGTAGCCTCTGACTGTTCGCGGAACGCCTTTGTTTGGAGGCAGTTGTGATCGGCAGCTGGATCGAACCACCTCCTATCTTTCTGACAGTACTTTCTTTTTTTTGCCGATGGTCTATGGGTGCCCATGATACACACGAATCCGGCTGAATCTATTTTATGAACTAGATGAACGTACCTAGCTACACCTCGGTCGAAGTCATGACCTACTCGTACACACGAACCCAGCATATAAATAACAGGTTTGCTATTTCACATCTAGATGTGAAATAATTATCTCACATCTAAATTCAGAAGCGTTGGATCTTGTTTGTCTTTAAGATTCACGCAGGTTGTCCGGCTCGCTCTTGCGCTCGCTCGCGTCGTGTTTGTCGCGCGCGGCAGCCCGTGTGCAGGTCCATGCGAGAGGTGGGCAGCTCCTATCCAGTCGGTGTCCTGTGTGGCCTTTAGTCGCTAGGTTGTTGGTTTGGTTTTCCGTCAAAAGAATACATGGGCAGACCCGCTTGCCCGTCGTGGGCTTTTTCTTTTTTTTAGGTCCCCTGTTTTTGTGCTTTGTGGGCTTTCAGCCAAGGAAAACGTGAATTGTTTTTTTTTCTGGAGGAAAATACGTCTAGTCGTTGTGTGTTCTTGTGAGATTTCCTGCTTCCTAACACTTGTTTGATTTTTTTGTCTCCCCGGAGCATATGTGTGTGAATGAGCGGACCCATGAAGGACTTTTTCTACCGGTTTTGACAAAAGCTTACAACCATTTTTCTTGTCTTTTTTGTTTTGTTTTTCTCTTTTTATTTTTTGTTCTATTTATCTTTTAAATAATTCATGATTTTTTCCATGCCAGTGCAATTACAGTGTCGTCTTCGTCCCGCAACTGTATACCTTCAACACGACTGCAATTTGAGGCAAACATGCTTGTTGGGAGGACAACTGCATGTCTTCTACTTTACGCACAATTGCAAGCATCATCCGTAACTACAACTAATGTCTTCAACATGACTATAACTTTGCGATAGAGGACAAAAATTGTTTGTCGGGTGTCAGTTCCATGTCCGCCAACAAACATGCAATTGCATGTCCTGCCCTCGCCACACAACTGCATGTGTTCAGTTTTTTATTTTCATTTTTTCATTTTTTATTTTTCTTTACTTTTAATCCACAGCATCTCTTGTACATGAAAACTTTCTGAACTGTGCAAGTATTTTTTAGAATATACGTTTCTTTGAAGAAGAATTGGACACTTTTTAAAATTAGTATTGTTTTCAAATTCATGAAGATTTTCAAATTTATTATTGTTTTAAATTTTATATATTTTTTGTTTTATAAACGCATTATTTAAATTTTTTTGAACATTTTTGTTGCAAATCTTGTGTGACTAGTTGGATGTCCATCACTAGACTTAGAACTGGACCAGTAGGGCATTGTCAGCAGTTGTATGTACATAACTAGACATGCATTTTTCAACTAGACCAACTTTTTGTTCTAGTTGCAAGTTCACCCTCGACATGCAACTGAGGGCCTCGACTGTTTTTTTGTTCTAGTTGCAACTCCATCCCTGACATGCAATTGGGGGCCTTTCTTTTTCTTGTCTCAGTTGTAAGTGTGGTTGCTGGTTAGTGTGCATAGAATCCCCTTCTTTGCATTTGCTGAAGAGGTGGAGGTTGACTGAAGGAGGGGGAAGAAGAACAGTGCCTTGTGTTGTCGTGTCTGTCGATGGGTGAGATGAGTTCTGGTGCTCAATCCGTGTCCAGTTGGTAGTTATTAGAGTATTCGTGTCGTTCTGTTTTTAAGTCTTTTTGGGTGAAATCTCAGTGTCCGCTGTCTTTTTGACTATGTATGAGATGTGAGAACTGAAGGGAGTTTTATGCCCTGTCTGGTTAAATTCTGAAGAAAAACAGAAGTGTTTGAGTTTGAAACATTTCCTATGATGTTTTTCATTTTTTTTTAATTCAGGTGATTCCAGTGTTAGGGTTTGAATGATAGGCAGATTTTTCGTCCCCTCCTAGATTCATTTTTGTGTTAACCAAGGTTTTTTTTGTTTTTCTGTATGGATCCATGTTGTTCTATTCTTTTCCATGTTAAGGTTTGTACAATATGATAACTTCTACATATGTGTTTTTTTTTGTGTGTGTGTGTTAGTGAGCATTCAGATCACATTGTGGCAGACTGAAAATAACTTTTGTAAGAGTATTCAAGCAATTCCCCATTTTAGAAATTAAAAGAGTTGATCATACAAAAACAAAAGGACATCACAAAATTAATCAACTTATAGCATCAATTTTTGGAGTGAAGTTTTCTGTTTGAGTGTTTTTCATCTACCTAGGCTTTCGTAGTGAAGTTTTTAGTTTGGCAGAGCTAGTTTATAGGGTTTTGACTTCCTAAGCAATTCAAGGTTAACATTATTTTTTCAGTTTACATTCTTGGTTTTGCGACGTTTTTTTTTATGTCTGGTGGCGGTGATTGTGGGGAGTCAGAAGGAAGGGGAAGAGAGCACCAGTCAAGTATGTGTCCTTTTCTTTGATTTATGTGGTTCTTCTTTTCTCCACCAGATGAGTAGCATGTACTCTTGTTTTGTATGTGTTATTTGATTAGTTAGGGTTATCTCCATTCAATCTATCCAAAAATGCAGGGAGGTGTGATTTTGATGTAGTTAAGTCCAAGTGCGACGGCTTGTAATTTGTGTATGTATAGTATTTAAGTGGAATGGTACGTAGTTGATTTTTTTAATGTTTTTTTACTAGATTCACCTGGGGTTGGTTCAGTTTCTCAAAGTGTTCAATTGACAGTATAAATAATACTGACAAAGTTTTCAGTAGATAATAACTGAATTTTCAGTAGTGTCAAATCACTCAAACAGTAACTGAAATTAACTGGTTTTTTGTGTTCATTCTATCCAAATGTAGATTTTTGGAGGTGGGGATTTGATGTAGTTAAGATTAAGTGGACTACTATCTGATCACTAGTTGTGTTTTGTTCCCAAATGGAGTCATTCTTTTTATGTTTTCTCATAACTTTTTTTGCTTTTTGGATTTCTTGTTATGATGATGGAAGCAAAGATAGTTTTCGTGCTTTTTTATTAGTACTAGTAGTTTCTAGTTTCCAGTTTCTAGTTACTAGTTTTTAACAGTTTTGCCATAAGTACTTTTGAAAGTTTTCCATAGTTACTTGTTATTGGTTTCAACAGTTTCATTGGTGTAAGCATCAGTATGAGCACCATCAGGTTCAATCTTGCTCTAGGTTGATCTTTTTAATTTTTTTTGCTATGAATCAGGATGGTGTGCCCAATTTGCTTTGCTCATTGCGAGGTTGACAATGGCGAGAGCTTTTGGCATGTTTTTTCACAATGTTGACGAAACCTATGCGGTAAATCCTCGACTCGCAACTCTAGTGGGTGTTGTTTTGTTTTCACCCCAGTTGCAAGTCCACCCTCTACTTACAACTCGAAGGATGTAGTTTTTGTAATCGCCCCAGTTGCAAGTCAACCATGTACTCGCAACTCAAGCATGTAGTTTTGTAGTTCCCCTAGTTGCAAGTCCACCCTCGACTCACAACTCGGGGGTGGGGGTATTGTTTTTTCTTCTTTGTTTCATGACAGTTGCAATTAGACCCTCGACCTGCAACTAGGGGTTTCTGTCGGCCAAGTTGCAAGTCCAAAATCGACTGGCAACACAAGGGAATGTAGTTTGTAATCGCCCCAGTTGCAAGTCCACCCCCTACTTGCAACTCGAGGCATGTAGTTTTTGTAATCTCCCTAGTTGCAAGTCCACCCTCGACTCGCAACTCGGGGATGTAGTTTTCTAGTTGCCCTAGTTGCAAGTCTAGCCCCGACTAGCAACTCAGGGGTGTAGTTTTTTTGTTCTTGTTTCATGGTAATTGCAATTAGTCCCTCGACCTGCAACTAGGGGTTTCTGTCGGCCCAGTTGCAAGTCCACAATTAACTCGCAACTCGAGGGAATGCATTTTGTAATCGCCCCAGTTGCAAGTCAACCATGTGCTCGCAACTCAGGGATGTAGTTTTTGTAGTTTCCCTAGTTGCAAATCCAGCCTCGACTTGCAACTCGGGGGGTGTTGTTTTTTTCCTTGCTTCTTGGTAGTTGCAATTTGACCCTCGACCTGCAACTAGGGTTTTCTATCAGCCCAGTTGCAAGTCCACCCTTGACACGCAACTCAGGTGTGTTGTTTTGTTTTCACCGTAGTTGCAAGTCCACCCCCGACTTGCAACTCGAGGGATGTAGTTCTTGTAATTGCCCAAGTTGCAAGTCAATCTTATACTCACAACTCGAGGATGTAGTTTTGTAGTTGTCCTAATTGCAAGTCCACCCTCAACTCGCAACTCGGTGGGAGGGGGTGTTTGTTTTTTCGTTCTTGTTTCATGGTAGTTGCAATTAGACCCTTAACCTGTAACTAGGGGTTTCATGGTAGTTGCAAGTCTAGCCCCGACTTGCAACTCAGGGGTGTAGTTTTTTTGTTCTTGTTTCATGGTAATTGTAATTAGGCCCTCGACCTGCAACTAGGGGTTTCTGTCGGCCCAGTTGCAAGTCCACAATTAACTCGCAACTCGAGGGAATGTATTTTGTAATCGCCCCAGTTGCAAGTCAACCATGTGCTCGCAACTCAGGGATGTAGTATTTGTAGTTTCCCTAGTTGCAAATCAAGCCTCGACTTGCAACTCGGGGGGTGTTGTTTTTTCAGATTTGCTATTTCATATCTAGATGTGAAATAGCTATCTCACATCTAAATCCATAGTCGTTGGATTTTATCCCGTCTTTAAGATTTGCGCGTATGTTTTCTGTCGAGCTTCGTTGGATTTTGTCCTCGTCGCTGCTTTTTTGTTTGCCCTCGTCGCTGCTGTTTTCGTAAGTCTCACGTCGACATTCACGGTTGTTTGTTGTTACTCGACCAGCCCATTTTCCCGATCTGTTAATGCACTGGCTCATTTCGTGATTTGTTAAATAAAAAGAGAAGATTGAGAGATCGAAGCCTGGTAGCGTGCTAGGTAAAGGGACGCGCTCTACTTGAAACGAGTCGAGAGCCGTTTCTTTCCTTTTGTTCGTCTTGGTTTTGTTTTTTCTTCTTCATTTTCCACTCTTTTTTGCATTTGTTTCTTTGTTTTTCTCTCTTTTTTCTTTGGTTTGTTTTTGTTTTTTGACGGGGCTTTTCTTTGTTTTTTGTTTAGTTTCCCTTCTTATTCTTCATTTTTTGTTTTCCTTTTTTTTCTTATTTTTCTTTTTATTTTTAATCTACATTTTTGTATACTTCAAAATCATTTTTCTAATAAGTGATCAAGATTTTTTTTATACATGTTTAACATTGTCCAAACATTTATTCAACATTTTCCAAATACTGGTTCAACCTTTTAATACTTATTCAACATTTTTTAAATACGCGTTCAATATTTTTTGTATACATGTTCAACATTATCCGAACACTTTATTCAACATTTTGCAAATACTCGTTCAACACTTTTTAAATACTCGTTCAACATTTTTCAGAAACTTTTTCAACATTTTGAATATTTATTCAAAAAAATAAATACTTTTTGTTCAACTTTTTTAATACTCGTTCAACATTTGTTTTTTAATACGTGTTGTTTTGGTTTTCACCCTAGTTGCCAGGCCACCCCCGACTTGCAACACGAGGTATGTAGTTTGTTATCACCCCAGTTACAAGTCAACCATGTACTCGCAACTCGGGGATATAGTTTTGTAGTTGCCCTAGTTGCACGTCCACCCTCGATTCGCAACTCGGAAGTGTCGTTTATAGTTGCCCTAGTTGCAAGTCCACCCCTCGACTCGCAACTTGAGGGGTCTTTTGTCTTTTTCTTGTTTCATGATAGTTGCAATTAGACCTACAACTGGGGTTATCTGTCGGCCCAGTTGCAAGTCAACCCTCGACTCGCAACTTGGGGGTGTAGGCTTTATAGTTGTCGTAGTTGCAAGTCCACCCTCGACTCACAACTCAAGGGGTCTTGTCTTTGTTTTGTTCAATGATAGTTTCAATTAGACCCTCGACCTACAACCAGGGGTTTTTGTCGGCCCAATTGCAAGTCCACCCTCGACTCGCAACTCGGGGGGGGGGGGGGGGGGGGTGTTGTTTTGGTTTTCACCTCAGTTGCAAGTCCACCCCGACTTGCAACACGAGGGATGTAGTTTTGTAATTGCCCCAGTTGCAAGTCAACGATGTACTCGCAACTCCGGGATGTAGTTTTGTAGTTGCCTTAGTTGCAAGTCCACCCTCGACTCGCAACTCGAGGGGTGTTGTCTTTTGTTTTTGTTTCATGGTAGTTGCAATTAGACCCTCGACTTGCAACTAGGGGTTTCTGTCAGCCCAGTTGCAAGTCCAACCTCGACTCGCAACTCGGAGGACGGGTGGTGTTTGCTATTTCACCCCCAGTTGCAAATCAACCATGTACTCGCAACTCGGAGATGTAGTTTTCTAATTGCCCCAGTTGCAAGTGCACCGCCGACTCGCAACTCGAGGGATGTATTTTGTAATCATCCAGTTGCAAGTCCCACCACCAACTCGCAACTTGAGGGATGTAGTTTGTAATCACCCAGTTGCAAGACCACCACTGACTCACAACTCGAGAGATGTAGTTTGTAATCGCCCTAGTTGCAAGTCCACCTTCGACTCGCAACTCGGGGGGGGGGGGGTGTTGTTTTGGTTTTCACCCCAGTTGCAAGTCCACCCCCGACTTGCAGCTCGAGGCATATAGTTTTGTAGTTGCCCTAGTTGCAAGTCTACCCTCGACTCGCAACTCAGGGGTGTAGTTTTGTAGTTGCCCTAGTTGCAAGTCAATCCTCGAGTTACAACTCGAGGGATGTAGTTTCGTAGTTGCAAGTCCAGCCTCGAGTCGCAACTCGAGGGGTGTCGTCTATTGTTCTTATTTCATGGTAGTTGCAATTAGACATTTGATCTGCACCTAGGGGTTTCTGTCAGCCCAGTTGCAAGTCCATCCTCGACTCGCAACTCGGAGGGGGGGTGTTATTTGTTTTCACCCCAGTTGCAAGTCCACCCCGACTTGTAACTCGAGGGATGTAGTTTGTAATCACCCCAGTTGCAAGTCAACCATGTACTCGCAACTCGGGGATGTAGTTTTGTTTTCAATCCAGTTGCAAGTCTGCCCCGACTTGCAACTAGAGGGATGTAGTTTGTAATCGCCCCAGTTGCAAGTCAACCATGTACTTGCAACTCGGGGGATGTACTTTTGTAGTTGCCTAGTTTTAAGTCCACCCTCGACTTTGTAATCGGCCCAGTTGCATGTCAACCATGTACTCGCAACCCGGGGGATGTAGTTTTGTAGTTTCCTAGTTGCAAGTCCACCCTGGACTCGCAACTTGAGGTAATGTAGCGTGTATTAACACCAGTTGCAAGTCCACGCCCAACTCGCAACTCGAGGGATAGAGTTTGTAATAAGCTTCCTCCCGAAGCTCCTCTCCCCCCTCATTCACCTTCGTAGCTTAATTTTTGCTGGTTGACATTTCGTCAGTTGTGTTTGCGAGGAGTCAGGAGCAAAATTGTTTTGTTGTTGGATAGATCTCTGTTCATGTCATGTGTAGGAAACCACCCATTTTTTTGTAAACCGGTTGTATAGGGGTGGGGTAGGGGATAAGCGAGGGGGGGCCATGGAGCTTCCGCTATAGGAGGTTGTTGCCTCAGGCAACAATTAATGGTAGGAGCCATATACATCGGTTTTTGTTGTTGATGTTTTTGTGTGGAGTCAGCAACAAGTAAATTATATTATGTGTTGAAGCTAGCTTCTACACCGATGACTTCAACTTAACTTCTCGTAGTCTCTTTTTGTCTGCGCATTATTGTGATGGGGGAGGGGGTGGGAGGGGTGTTAGTTGATGACAATGAGGTTATGCATGCTGTTTTTGATTTGATCTGTAAGTTTTCAGACTTGAGAGTTGAGACTGTAAATTAAGTTATTGTTCACATCTCCAGGGTATAAAAACAGAATTTAGAGCGTTTATAGAAATGCAGAATCCAACACTCTGAACTTAGAGTGTTTTCCAGAGCATACCACCCTCGACTCGCAACTCGTATCGTAGTTTTGTGTGGTAGTTGTCCCAGTTGCAAGTCCACCATCGACTCACAACTAGGCCCGTAGTTGTTTCATCCAGTTGCAAAGCACACCCTTTGACTCGCAACTCAACATGTGTTTCGTTTTTCATCCGAGTTGTAGGTCAACCTTGGACTCGAACTAGGCCCGTAGTTTGTTTAATCGCAATTGCAAGTTGACTCTTCACTCGCAACTGGGGTAGTTTCATATTTGTCAAAGTTGAGAGTCCATCTCGACTCCCAATTGGGCTCGTAATTGTCCTAGTTGCAAAGTCCACCCTCGACTTGCAATAAGCATTTGTCCTGTAGTTGTCCGAGTTGCAAGTCCGCCGTCGACTTGCAATTGGGCTTATAGTTGTCCCAATTTAATGTCCACCCTTGACCCGAAACTCAACCAACCCACTTGCATGTCCACCCTTGACACGCAGCCACCGAACCAGTTGCATGTCAATCCTTGACCTCGAAACTCAATCGACCTCGTTGCATGTCCGCGCGGCACACACAACTCGCTCTCACCCATGTGCACTTTCACACTTGACTGAAACTCAACCGACACAGTTGCATGTTCATTTTCGACATGCAATTTGATCCTTTTAGCTTTTCCATTTTTTTATTTTCTGTAAGCTATGTGACTTTTAAAATGTTCATCGCGTTTAAAAAATGCATCGTGTATTTTTTTAAAAAACAATATCACCTCATCCATAAATGTTTTTTGTGTAAAGTGTTTTTTCTATTTTTTTTATTTTTTTCCCCACCGTGTGACTTCTAAAATGTTCACCATATTTAATAAAATGTCATATATTTTTATAAAATGTTCATCATGTGTTTATAAAATGTTCATCAAGTATCTTAAAAAATAATCATACATAAATATTTCCGTGTGTATGTGTTTTTCTCTTATATATATATATATTTTTTCTCCACCGTGCGAATCTTAAAATGCTCACCGGGTTTAAACAAATTAATTGCGTATTTATAAAAAATTTCATCATGTGTTTATACAATGTTCATAGTGTATTTTCAAAAATTATATTCACCTCTACATAAATATTTCCGTGTGTCATATTTTTTCATTTTTGAACTTTGCCGAACAAACACTTGATTGATGCATGCAAGTTGCTTTCTAATGTGCTAACAGAAAAGGAACAAAGCATAAATATGAAACTGACAGGCCGAGAGAGATTTTACATTAGCAGGTTTCTTTTTTACGCGATGTGCCAGACTCATCCACAGCATCAGCCTACACACCTCCGGCAGAAGCGCATTATTAGGCCTACAAATACTGACTTTTTTTTGTGGACACTCACTTGCTAGAAAAAGACAAGGCAGCATTGACGCACGAGCTGAATTCAGGCCCAGACCCGCGAACAGGGGTGCGCTAATCACTGACGAGAAACACACAGTCAACAAAAATCGGACAAACAAACAAACAACGGACAAGGGGTGTGCTTTGTTTATCTATTGATATAAAATGATGTCATACTTAGATGTGAGATAATATCTCACATCTAGATGAGATATAGACGGACCCTATAAATAAACCAAGGCGGTCGAGGCACTGGCCAAAACAATCCTCCGTACGTACTCACCCACCAGGCCTGCCATCGATCTCCGGCGATGACGCACGGCCATCACCATCACCACCACCATCACGGCGGCGGCCATCATCACCACGGGCACCACCACCACCACCACGGGCACCATCATCACCATCACGACAGCCAGCAGGCGCCGGCGCTGCCGGGGTTCCCCGTCCCGTACTCTTACCTTCCCACGACGGTCGGGGCACCGCTCCTCGAGCACAGGCCCAAGCCGGACTGCTCCGACTCTGACTGCGACGGCGGACTCTACAACTGCACGGTACGTGATCCAAGTGCCCATGCATAGATATACAATGATGCCTATCAGAGGACTGATTAATTTGGATGATTTGCTCTTTGCTTTTGGTGCAGCTTGTGGCCTGCTTGATCCTGGCCGTGGTGTGCATCCTCGTCTACATGTTCGCCTGAGCCATCGATTGCTACTTCTGCTGATGGCCTGGATGGCACACAGCTAGGTAGCTGCTGACTAGATGATGAGGACGTCCCATCGGGAATATTAAAACTTGTTTGAGTGAACCATAAACGTGGTAGCCATGAGAGGACTGATCAGCTTGTGTGTATGGTGACTTGATTGTTGTTATAGTTTCGGTATATGCGGCAATGTGTTCTTCAAACCATTACTTGACTTTCTCGGTGGTTGATATGCTTGCAAACAACTCATGTCTGCTTATTTATTTCTGTATATATATTTATTACGTAGCAATATCGCATAGCCCACATCTTACACTTGAGCATCAAAGTATGGGAAATACACATGAGCTACTGGGTGCTTCACGCCCCTACATGAAAATTATATTTAGAAAATACCAAAAAAATTATTAAAAAATCTGGAATTTGGGGATATCAAACCTGGGAGCCTAATCTATTCCCGTGTAAAGTCTCATCAAGAAAAGACTAGAAAACGTATCTGTGGTGAAGGAAATACTGTCCGAACTAATCCAAACAGTTTTTCTATACATAGGAATTCTTTATCTTTTTTGTCACGGATACTTTCCTGGTGTTTTTTCATGAAATTTCACAAGAAAGTAGATTGGACACCGAAGTTTGAGATGTAAAAATGTCAGTTTTTTTTTCAAACTTCCTGGTATTTATTTGGATTTAATGTTCATATGGGATGTGGAGCACTCCGGTGTTACAAATCCTCTTGAGAGTGGTTTTTGTGCACCCACGCACATTGCACCCCCGGTGCACCCATGATAAAAAACTTGGCAAAATATTTCAGAAAATTCTGAAACTTTGTGGATGTGATTATGATCAAATGGTTAGGTGCTTGCAAAATTTGGTAGCTAAATAGCATCCGAGCAAATCCATACAAGAAAAAACAAAGTTTGTGCTGAAAACATGCAAATAGTAACGTGGGTGCAGAGCATCATTTGTATTTTGTTTTGTATGGAGATCATTTGATATTTATTGGTGACCAAACTTTGCAAGCTCTTAAAACATTTGCTCATAATCACATCCAGCAAGGTTTAGAATTTTTCCTTTTTTTCATTTTTTTCAATTTACTGTTTACTGCGTGGGTGCACCGAAGGTGGGTGCAGTCACTACTTTCCCAATCCCCCTCTTCCATCAAAGTACTCCCGTCAGTACACACAAAAAATTCGATGGTTCTTCTGCCGCTTCATTTGTTGATCTGTTGCATGGAGGGGAGTGAGATAGGGTAACCCTTGGGTCATTTGAGAACCTATTTCTAGGATTTCCTACAAATACTTTCCCACATTTTTTTGCAAAGGGAGATATATATTTATAATAAAAACCATAGTATTACAAGGCAGCCCAAACAGAATAGAAAATTACAGCCTAGTCCATTGGGAGCCTCATGACCCTGACATTCAGAACATGCTGGTGGAGCGCCTCTTCCGTCATTCGTCTGCTTTGTATTTCGAGTCGGCCATCCACGCAGACGAAAAGTCACTGCTTGGCTAGAAGGTCTGCCCTGGAGAAGAGGTCGTTGTCGAGATTGGCCCCTGATCCATGAAGAACAACGATTTTCTAATGCCACTATTGCCAAAGACACCACCGCTGCCATCCTGCAGGCCACAGGCAACCACCTCCTACACACCACCTTACCAGCCCCACACAACTACCCGGTTGAAACACTGGTGCAGCGACGAAGGAGCCGAAGGACAAAAAAAAACCAAAAGAACAGTCATCGCCACACCGACCGCCCAGAGGAACGAAGATCTCACCTGATTTGGAGAACCAAGAGCAAAAACAGACTCAATCTCAGAGAACCAACGGGCTCACCGGTGACCGTAGTAGGGGGGAAGGGGGATCGCCCAGATGCAACACAACGGTTTCGCCTCGCAACTTTCCCACAATTCAGTATGCACATGATACCTTGCTGATTATGAATACATCAACACAGGAACTCACTCATTTCAAGTCTGTGTTGGATGGATATACATGGTCTTCTGGGTAAAAGTTAGAACCTTTGTAAGCAGCAAACGTTCCCTAGGAGGCATGGCAATTGTGAACATTTTGCATACAATTTTTGTTGCCCGCGGATGGCAAGTTTAGTGGACAAGCACGACAAATCCGTTAAGTTTATTTTTTTGCTAGGATTTGTCATGTTTGCTAACTAAATTTTCCATCCTCACAACAACTAAAATTTCCACAAAAACGTTCATCTTATCATTCCTTCCCGGAGAACGCCACGAGAATAACATTCCTCAAAAGTTAACTTTCATAAATCCTCACAATGCCAATTAAAATTCCCGAAGACTTGGTGCAATGCTTCTCATCAATCCTATAATGTCAAAGAGGAAAGCTCCCTTTCAATTTCCTTGCATTCCCCTGCATATCTAGTATATGATGGATCAATTTTGCCCTTAATCCAGAGATGTCAATTTTTTCTTCGAGAAATCAGCAGGAGCCCTACCTTTCATATACTCCTAGAAGAATAAAATATGTTACAAATATTTAAGCCAGGCTTTTGAGATAGGGCAAGCCGAGCAAAACCCCACAATATGACATGTGTACTATTCGAACAAAAGGGAACTGCTATATTTGTGCATGCAAATATCCTCGAAGGTTAGGTGAGGCATCTCGCGGTGTGTCATCATCCTTCCAGTGAAAACCCTACGATTTTGCTCGTTTCAAATATTCCACTGAGTAAATCAAATTGCCGCTGCCTCCGACGCCTTCATGGCTGAGTTTCTTGCGAGAAAGTCATCCCACCGCCGGTTGATAGAGTTGACTCAATTTACATTGAGTGATTGTTCTGTTTCTTTGGATACCCTTGTAGATTGCAACTGATGAATTTGTAATATCTTCCTTTCCTACATTCCTTAGGAGTTGCATCCAGCTCTATAAAGGATCAGTTGTTGAATTGAATACATACAAAAGGCACACTTTTAGAGACACAAAGATTTAGTGAGAAAGAATCCTCCCCTTGCTTCTTGGGAGGTTGTTTGTAGACCAAAGGACCAGAATGATTCCTTACTAATGATGAATATCTTGGAATAAAATTCATTAATAGGAAAGACATACCTTGGGTTAAGTTAATTTGGGAATCCTACTAGGGGACATCGTCGCCGCCACACATCCCCAACCAAGACGTTGGGTCTGACAAAAACGAGAACAGTGGTACTTAGATCAGTAACACAATTGAATGTTATTCGAGAAGTTACTTTTTAATTTTCGGAAAGTTAAGAAAGCTAAATACGCTACTTGTGAATAGTGAATTTCATCAAATTGTGATATTTTGACCATAAAAAAACCAGCGCTATTAAATTTGTTGGTTGGATCCTGTATCTACAGAAAGATTTGGTACACCCCTCAAAGAAAGAAAAAAAGATAGATTTGTTACAGACTGATTTAGTGCTCAAGTATCAGGCGGATGTGCTGCTGCAAAGGCTTGAATGCACTACGTTTCTTGCCACGTACTCCCCGTCTATTTTATTTTTGAGAAAAAAAATAGACATTCCCGTCGAGGCACATTGTGTCCTTGTACTACATGAGTCCGACGCAAACTCCGTACATAGTTGGAATTCAGATAGATCATACGTGTGTAGACCGACTCGTACATGGACAAACTAGCTCTCTACATATATATTGGACGCAGAAGTCACCCTGGAACGATCGAGCTCACACGTACGAGGACGAGCAAGTCGGCGAGAGAGAGAGAGAGAGAGACAATCCGCCGAACGTACCTATTTTACATCTACCTCCGATCCAAGCTAGAGCGGACCGATGACGCACAGCCATTATGTCCAGGTCTCTATGCCAGATGCATATTCGCACAGCCACCATCATGTCTCGACGATGCCGGCAGCATCGCCGGCGATGACGGACAGCCATCATCACAGCGGCGACCACCACCACCACCATCATCACCACGGCCAGCAGCCGGCGGCATTGCCAGGGTTCCCGGTGCCGTACGCGTACCCGCCCCCCGCCGTGGCGTCGACGACGGCAGTGGCGCCGGTCCTCCAGCCCACGCGGGCCAACTCCAACCGCGACAAAATGACTACCGGGGGACGTATTTGCATGGTAAGTCGAATTAATTTCAATAACATTGCAATAATTAATAACTAATTCGATTGATCGTTCTCTTGTTGCTTGTGGTGTAGTGTGTGATCGGCCTGTTGGTGGTGGCCGTCATCGCCAACATCATCTATATACTCGTGAGCAACCGGAAATACCTTTGATGGCCTGGACATGCATGGAGCCAGCATATTACTACTTATACTTGGGAGGGAGACGTCCTAGGAAGTACATATATTACATTGTACTGCTACCAGTATACTAGCTAGTTTAATTTGAATAGACTAGATTGACTTTGTTGCCATATGAGAATTTGATACTATATCCTGTGCAGTAGTCACCACTATTATCATGTGAGACCTTGATGTAGTTACAATTTTATGCAGGCAATGTTCAGTGAGGAGTGTTCGTTGTAGAAATAGTAGCCTTGCTACGATAATCATGGGCGGAGCTATAGCAAAAGTTACTCGATGCACCGGTTAAGTGCATCTTCAACGCAAACCCTCAAATCCCTCGCATCGGTTAAGATCGCATGATTCGGACCACTGCCACACATGCATTCAACACCCTTGGCCCTCCCAAATTCTTTTCCCTTGTCTGTGTTCTTTCCCACCCGAAACGATTGCCCTGCATTCATGCCGCTCTACAATGCCAGTTCCGCATTGATGTCGGCCCAGAGCGGACGTGACCTCTCACTGGCATTGAAGCGGATCACCGGCCGAAATTTCCCCTGCCTGCTCAATGCTGGAGAGGCGTTACTAGACGGGACGGATATCTACCGCATTCAAATGGGCTGCACGTTTGTCTGTCTGCCGCCATTAAATACTCATGCCAGCCGAGAAACAAACTCTGGCGTCCGCATTGACACAACCAGCCACTTGGCCTCACCGACATCCGCTATTTAATTGAGGCCACTCCCGGCACAAACCGTACCAAAACTGTTGGGCGTCGTCACGATCATGGCAGCGTGGGCTCGATCTTTCTGGAACGACGTATTCCTAGTCAGCTATGGTACGCACGAATGGAAATAAGTATGCAAGACATAAACACACTTGTCATAGCGGAGAGAATCGACAATGGTATGCATGAAAGGAAATTAATGCCCTATTGGAGATCTTATTAACTTGAGAGTGGTCCGTTCAACCCCAACAAGGTTGAGTCATAAGATTTTCTTTGCAATAGGGTTGAAGAACTATTTCCCCAAAAAAGGGGTTGACAACCAAACAGGTTTTTCCGTTGCCAGATCACATTGGGCACCAATAAACTTGGCAAACAAATCAGCAACAAAATTTTGTCTAGGCTATAACGTCTTAAACAAAATTTTCTCGTAGGCGGCTGCCCTAGTTGTCTGCATGTTTGTGTTTGTCTGTCTTAGCACTTTTGGTTTCGCTGCCCCCTGCCGGGCTGTTTCGCTCACACAAGTTGGATGCGCGTGTTCGCCCGGCTCGGCGTCGGACATTTGCTGCTGGGCTATTCGGTCCGCAACATGAACAGCCGGTCGTTGTTCTGTCATAGCTGGGAGCCGAGGGTGATACAAGGTTTGGTACGCGGGGTGTTCCCGGGTCTTTTTATAGTGCCTCCGTGTTTAAGGCACCCGGGCCAGAGACTTGTTATTCCGGGGCTCGATCCACCTCGAGCTCGTCTTTTCGGACGGGGTCGACGAGCCATCGGTGTAGATTCCTGCGGGTCATCTTGGGCGGTGATGTTAGGTTTGGCCTGGCCGGCGCGCGGCGGAGGGCTTGGTGTGCTCGGATTTGGTCATGGAGGCGGCGCCGTCGACCGAATTGGGAGTTTTGCTCTGTGGTTGAGCACTTGATGATCTTGCCAGTCGTAGTCGTGTGTTCGGGTGGTATCGGCCGGTTGTCAGTGTAGGTGGGCGCGCAGTGCACTCAAGCGCATGCCATGGCAGATAATATCAAGGCAAACCAACTGACCACCATCCATGTTGCCCGCCTGTTTCCCTTGCCTATGTGCTGCCCGGAGGGCCTGTTGGCCTTGCCCTTTGTGTGCCGCGTCGTCCAGTGGAGGAGAGACGCTCACCGGTACGTGTTTTCCACAGCCGGCTGCTCGTTTACCCTGGCCTGCACACACGAGAGGGCCAGTTTGCGCGGAGCAGCTGCTCCAGGGCGGCTGGTGGGATCGATCGCGTTTGTTGATTGGGTGGTTTGTTGCGCTCTACCTCGCGGGGTCGCTTCCGATGCAGTGCATTCACGAAGGGCAGTGTTCCGGATCAGGCCTGAAAACCTAGTCCCGCCGTCCCGCGTTCATGAGTCCGATGCGAACTCGATAGTGGTTACTATCCTACTAGTGCTACGCACGGATACTACAACTCCATGGAATTTAGCTCCATCGTACGTGCAGTGCAGACCGACTCTTACACGGAGTCATGGACAAACTCTGTATACATATTGGAGCACCGTCGAGCTCTCACACGTACGAGCACCAGCGAGTCAGCGGGCGAGAGAGAGCCAATCCAGCGTACGTAGTAGCTATTTTCCGTCGATAATCTCCGTCTAGCGCCGACCGATGACACACGACCATCATCGCGTCTCGATGCCGGACGCATATTCGGCGGTGACGTACACCCATCATCATATCTCGATACCGGCAGAATCGCCGGCGACGACGCACACCCATCATCACGGCGGCGGCCACCACCACCACCATCATCATCAACACGGAGGCGGCCAAGGCCACCATCATCACCACGGTCATCACCACCATGACGACGACAGCCAGCAGCGGGCCGCCTTGCCGGGTTTCCCGGTCCCGTACGCGGACCCGTCCCCCGCCCTGGCATCTACGAGGGTAGGAGCGGCAGTCCTCGAGCCCACGACGGACGACGACGACTGCTGCGACGCCGACGACCGCTTCAGAGCCGTCGGGGTACGTACGTGCGCGGGCATGCATCTTGCGTGGTTAGTCAAATTAATTTCGATAACCATGCATGGAATAATCAACAGCTAATACCATATTCGATCGATGGTGCTCTTGTTGGTTGTGGTGCAGTGTGCGATCACCGTGATCGTGATCGTGGTGGGCATCCTCCTCTATGTATTCGTGTTCAACCGGCGGTAGGTCGACGGGAGCGTGGAGATTGCTTCGATGACATGGACATGGATGGAGCCAGCAGATTATAGTACTTGTTAGACCGGGGAGACGTGGTAGCAAGTTTAGTTTGAAGCGAGTCAACTCACAAAGACTTTGGTAGCCATAGAAATGCACGTCAGATCACATCACATCCAGATCCGGTCGAAATGAATAATCCCCGTTTATATTAGGACTCGTCGTGCAGCCGCGCGCTTGGGTTATTTACTTGATCCATCCATCGATCGGTAGACACACGTACGTACGTGCCAACGACGACCACGCTTATATCGCTCCCAAACAAAATTATAATAAGGCTCGACGACGACGCATTCAGATGCTCTTTTTTTGCCTTTTATTTCCATAACCACACGGACGAATCAAACCAAACGCGAAAATCATCTCATTTCATTTCAAACAGTTCAAAGGAGAGACATAAACTTTCCATCATCTACGTATGTATGCAAGGGAACAAAAGAGAAAACTACCATCACAGATCAAATCTCATAACCGAATCGACGGCACGCGGCCACCCACAAGCTAGCCGACCTCTTGGTTGACATTGGTATATAGTCTATGTGCTTCTCACGATCGGCGCGACCTCAGAGTGGTCGGCCGCGGAGGCAAGAGGAGATGATGCGGGGATGGCCTCCACAAGGCAGGGCAGCCCCTCCTTTGCTCTTCTCCCACAATCTCAATCATCTCTCTCAAACTTCTCTCATTGCATCTCAATAACACGACACCGAGTCGATGCTGATGGGCATCTGCACCTCGGCACTGTCGATGCGGAAGTTGATCTTCCCTCTGTTGTCGTAGAGGCCCACCGCCTTGCAGTCGTACGCACTCGCCACCAGCTCTACCGACTGGAAGGAGACCATCGAAGATGGGGCGGACCGGCGGCGGCGCCGACGGGAGGAGAAGAGCTTTTCTTGCGGAGGAGGAAAGAGATACGTATGCAAACCACTGTGGTACTTAGATCAGTAACACAACTGAATGTTATTCGAGAAGTAACTTTTTAATTTTCTGAAAGTTCAGAAAGCTAAATACGCTACTTGTGAATAGTGAATTTTTTCATACATCAAATTATGATTTTTTGACCATAAAAAAACCAGCACTGTTAAATTTTTTGGTTGGATCCTATATCTACAGAAAGATTTGTTACAGACTGATTTACGTGCTCAAGTATCAGACGGATGTGCCATCTCCCCATTTTTTTCGAGTTTGATCGCGTGGTGCTGCGTAGGGCTGCAAACAAATCAAGTTTGAGCGGGTCGGACTTGGCTCAGCTCAGCTCATATTAAAATTCGAGCGAGCCCAGGCTGAGTGAAGCTCAATGTTGAGCTGTAGAACATGACTCATGCTCAACTTGTAATGATTTCGAGTCGATCTCAAGCTAGTTCCGAGCTAAATGAGACGATAAAATTATAAAATCCACAACTATTATTCCAACTAGAAAATGCACAACACGTCTTAAACAACAGAATATTTAACACACGGCCGACCACGTACCATAATAAAGCCTAAAATTTCTCTACAATTAATTAAGTTTCCATGTTTGCTTGTAAAGAAAATAGACAAAAAAAATCTTTGGCAACATATATGGTAATGAATTATTCTATTTCCATTTAATACATGACATGATCATTTAACATAATGATATTATGCCGAACTATCGAGCTAAAATCGAGCGAGCCAGTATTGGTTCAAAATTAGCTCGTTACTTGACCGAGCTATAAAAAATGTTCATACTCAGCTCATTTCTTTTTGAGTCGATCTCGAGTCGAGCTAGAAAACGAGTCGATCTCGAACGGCTCACGAGCCTCGAGCTTTTCTTGCAGCCCTTGTGTTGCGAAGTTTTGAATGCACTACGTTTCTTGCCACGTACTCCCGGTCTATTTTATTTTTGAGAAAAAAAATAGACATTCCCATCGAGGCACATTGTGTCCTTGTACATGAGTCCGACGCAACCTCTGTACATAGTTGGAATTCAAATAGATCGTATGTGTGTAGACCGACTCGTACATGGACCAACTCTCTACATATATGCGACCTGTGGTTGAGTTGGTTACGTGGACAATGGTATCCCCAACCCACCAGGGTTCAAATCCTGGTGCTCGCATTATTCCTGGATTTATTTCAGGATTTTCGGCGATGCGCTTTCAGTGGGAGGAGACGTTCCCGTCGATGATGAGGCGCCTACGGTGACTTCGTAAATCTCAAGATGACATTCCGGCTCAGTCTCTCGGAGGTGCTCATAGGGGTAGGGTGTGCGTGTGTGCGTTCATAGGGGTGAGTGTATATGCGCGTGTATATGAGCGCTTGTGTCTGTACTGATGCTAAAAAAAACTCTCTACATATATATTGGACGCACCATGACATCCTTGCTTCCATGGAGCCCTGCTCCTTTCTTTCCTTATCCCCATGATTTATTCTTCTGTTTTTGAATTTGAGCTCAAGATTTGTTATTTGTGTTGTCCTTTTGCAGAATATGGTACATCATCGTCACCGATTGTTATGTTTTGCCTTTGTTTCATGTCCTCCCAATTTTGTATGTTCTCCCGTTACGTTTGCAGTTGATATGCTTCTTTTCGGTCCCAAAGATGAGCCTCTTTTTGTCATCTGAAATTGTTAGCATGAATCGATTAGGTACGGAGGTACATGATGTGTGTTCTTTCCGTTCCAAACTGGGCCAGCACATTTTCTTAAGCAGGTGATGACAGCTTTACAGCAATACCATACTTACATGGGGTGTTCTCTGCGAATTTTAAAGGATTGGGCGTTTTGGTTCCATCCTGTACCGACATACTTCATCCAACGGATGAGCAGTGCAGGGTGCAGCCGGAGCACTCCATGCATCGGAGTACTCGATACGCTCTCCTACGACCATAGCACCGCATGTGCCCATGGTAGCATCACCACGCCAAGGTTGCATCTTTTCGCATAGTAGGTTCCAGGTTGCTATTTAGCCGGCCCTACCTTTCATCCTTGCCATTAGCACCTCTGAATCTTCCGTATCGAGACTGCAATTAATTCAGATCGGAGAGATTATTATTATTATTATTATTATTATTATTATTATTATTATTATTATTATTATTATTATTATTATTATTATTATTATTATTATTAGCAAAAGGGCCCGTGCGTTGCAACGAGAAAAAAAAATCATAAATCTTGAATTGCCATGATCACATTTTGCTACATCACCGAGATACACTATCACTCTTAATTTTGTGTTGTTAAAACAAAAACTCTCAATTTTGTGAAATCATGAATATTTTTTAAACTCATTAACCTATTTAAAATCGTGAATATTTTGTGTTGTGCATTGTTTCACTGTACTTTCTCTTGTTTCCTCCCCTAACCCTAGCGGGCTAGGGTAAATTTTTTTCTTCCAGACTTCACCGGCAATCTCGTGAACCCACCTCCCGTCTGCCTGCCGCTCTGGTGGTTGATGGTGGGGAGAAGAATCCTAGTCACTTATCTCTGGTTAGTAGTTTATAGGTTAGAGTTTTTTAGTCCTCGCGGTTGCGGTGCTCGGGCGGATCACAACGAGTCTTTTTGAGTTTGTCTTCCGGACTTTGATCCTCTTCGAGTTTGTCCGTTTGGACATACTCGATGAAGATCCGACATAGATTTCTGCCGTCTTCTTCGAGCGGCAAAGTTAGGATTACTCGTCATGTGACGAGATTCGGTGTTTGGTGCTTCAAATCTATGCAAAGGTTCAACGGTGACGACTGCGTCTCAAGAATGCCGGTCCTCAGGGCTACGTGCACGAAGACTTTTCAGCTATCGTCGACAGGGTCAAACCGGCTCTGATAGGGGATCTCCAACAGCGGAAGCGGTGGTCGTCGTGTGGTTTCGGAATCTCGATGTAATTTTTATAATACCTGAGAAGCATTGTATTTCTGTTTAATTTTTATAATTTATCTGATAGCTGGATCGACGCACCTCCTAGCTTTCTGATCAGTAGCCTCTGACTGTTCGCGGAACGCCTTTGTTTGGAGGCAGTTGTGATCGGCAGCTGGATCGAACCACCTCCTATCTTTCTGACAGTACTTTCTTTTTTTTGCCGATGGTCTATGGGTGCCCATGATACACACGAATCCGGCTGAATCTATTTTATGAACTCCAGTCCTATTACGCCACTAGATGAACGTACCTAGCAACACCTCGGTCGAAGTCATGACCTACTCGTACACACGAACCCAGCATATAAATAACAGGTTTGCTATTTCACATCTAGATGTGAAATAATTATCTCACATCTAAATTCAGAAGCGTTGGATCTTGTTTGTCTTTAAGATTCACGCAGGTTGTCCGGCTCGCTCTTGCGCTCGCTCGCGTCGTGTTTGTCGCGCGCGGCAGCCCGTGTGCTGGTCCATGCGAGAGGTGGGCAGCTCCTATCCAGTCGGTGTCCTGTGTGGCCTTTTGTCGCTAGGTTGTTGGTTTGGTTTTCCGTCAAAAGAATACATGGCCAGACCCGCTTGCCCGTCGTGGGCTTTTTCTTTTTTTTAGGTCCCCTGTTTTTGTGCTTTGTGGGCTTTCAGCCAAGGAAAACGTGAATTGTTTTTTTTTCTGGAGGAAAATACGTCTAGTCGTTGTGTGTTCTTGTGAGATTTCCTGCTTCCTAACAGTTGTTTGACTTTTTTGTCTCCCCGGAGCATATGTGTGTGAATGAGCGGACCCATGAAGGACTTTTTCTACCGGTTTTGACAAAAGCTTACAACCATTTTTCTTGTCTTTTTTGTTTTGTTTTTCTCTTTTTATTTTTTGTTCTATTTATGTTTTAAATAATTCATGATTTTTTCCATGCCAGTGCAATTACAGTGTCGTCTTCGTCCCGCAACTGTATACCTTCAACACGACTGCAATTTGAGGCAAACATGCTTGTTGGGAGGACAACTGCATGTCTTCTACTTTACGCACAATTGCAAGCATCATCCGTAACTACAACTAATGTCTTCAACATGACTATAACTTTGCGATAGAGGACAAAAATTGTTTGTCGGGTGTCAGTTCCATGTCCGCCAACAAACATGCAATTGCATGTCCTGCCCTCGCCACACAACTGCATGTGTTCAGTTTTTTATTTTCATTTTTTCATTTTTTATTTTTCTTTACTTTTAATCCACAGCATCTCTTGTACATGAAAACTTTCTGAACTGTGCAAGTATTTTTTAGAATATACGTTTCTTTGAAGAAGAATTGGACACTTTTTAAAATTTGTATTGTTTTCAAATTCATGAAGATTTTCAAATTTATTATTGTTTTAAATTTTATATATTTTTTGTTTTATAAACGCATTATTTAAATTTTTTTGAACATTTTTGTTGCAAATCTTGTGTGACTAGTTGGATGTCCATCACTAGACTTAGAACTGGACCAGTAGGGCATTGTCAGCAGTTGTATGTACATAACTAGACATGCATTTTTCAACTAGACCAACTTTTTGTTCTAGTTGCAAGTTCACCCTCGACATGCAACTGAGGGCCTCGACTGTTTTTTTGTTCTAGTTGCAACTCCATCCCTGACATGCAATTGGGGGCCTTTCTTTTTCTTGTCTCAGTTGTAAGTGTGGTTGCTGGTTAGTGTGCATAGAATCCCCTTCTTTGCATTTGCTGAAGAGGTGGAGGTTGACTGAAGGAGGGGGAAGAAGAACAGTGCCTTGTGTTGTCGTGTCTGTCGATGGGTGAGATGAGTTCTGGTGCTCAATCCGTGTCCAGTTGGTAGTTATTAGAGTATTCGTGTCGTTCTGTTTTTAAGTCTTTTTGGGTGAAATCTCAGTGTCCGCTGTCTTTTTGACTATGTTTGAGATGTGAGAACTGAAGGGAGTTTTATGCCCTGTCTGGTTAAATTCTGAAGAAAAACAGAAGTGTTTGAGTTTGAAACATTTCCTATGATGTTTTTCATTTTTTTTAATTCAGGTGATTCCAGTGTTAGGGTTTGAATGATAGGCAGATTTTTCGTCCCCTCCTAGATTCATTTTTGTGTTAACCAAGGTTTTTTTTGATTTTCTGTATGGATCCATGTTGTTCTATTCTTTTCCATGTTAAGGTTTGTACAATATGATAACTTCTACATATGTGTTTTTTTTTGTGTGTGTGTTAGTGAGCATTCAGATCACGTTGTGGCAGACTGAAAATAACTTTTGTAAGAGTATTCAAGCAATTCCCCATTTTAGAAATTAAAAGAGTTGATCATACAAAAACAAAAGCACATCACAAAATTAATCAACTTGTAGCATCAATTTTTGGAGTGAAGTTTTCTGTTTGAGTGTTTTTCATCTACCTAGGCTTTCGTAGTGAAGTTTTTAGTTTGGCAGATCTAGTTTATAGGGTTTTGACTTCCTAAGCAATTCAAGGTTAACATTATTTTTTCAGTTTACATTCTTGGTTTTGCGACGTTTTTTTTATGTCTGGTGGCGGTGATTGTGGGGAGTCAGAAGGAAGGGGAAGAGAGCACCAGTCAAGTATGTGCCCTTTTCTTTGATTTATGCGGTTCTTCTTTTCTCCACCAGATGAGTAGCATGTACTCTTGTTTTGTATGTGTTATTTGATTAGTTAGGGTTATCTCCATTCAATCTATCCAAAAATGCAGGGAGGTGTGATTTTGATGTAGTTAAGTCCAAGTGCGACGGCTTGTAATTTGTGTATGTATAGTATTTAAGTGGAATGGTACGTAGTTGATTTTTTTAATGTTTTTTTTACTAGATTCACCTGGGGTTGGTTCAGTTTCTCAAAGTGTTCAATTGACAGTATAAATAATACTGACAAAGTTTTCAGTAGATAATAACTGAATTTTCAGTAGTGTCAAATCACTCAAACAGTAACTGAAATTAACTGGTTTTTTGTGTTCATTCTATCCAAATGTAGATTTTTGGAGGTGGGGATTTGATGTAGTTAAGATTAAGTGGACTACTATCTGATCACTAGTTGTGTTTTGTTCCCAAATGGAGTCATTCTTTTTATGTTTTCTCATAACTTTTTTTGCTTTTTGGATTTCTTGTTATGATGCTGGAAGCAAAGATAGTTTTCGTGCTTTTTTATTAGTACTAGTAGTTTCTAGTTTCCAGTTTCTAGTTACTAGTTTTTAACAGTTTTGCCATAAGTACTTTTGAAAGTTTTCCATAGTTACTTGTTATTGGTTTCAACAGTTTCATTGGTGTAAGCATCAGTATGAGCACCATCAGGTTCAATCTTGCTCTAGGTTGATCTTTTTAATTTCTTTTGCTATGAATCAGGATGGTGTGCCCAATTTGCTTTGCTCATTGCGAGGTTGACAATGGCGAGAGCTTTTGGCATGTTTTTTCACAATGTTGACGAAACCTATGCGGTAAACCCTCGACTCACAACTCTAGTGGGTGTTGTTTTGTTTTCACCCCAGTTGCAAGTCCACCCTCTACTTGCAACTCGAAGGATGTAGTTTTTGTAATCGCCCCAGTTGCAAGTCAACCATGTACTCGCAACTCAAGCATGTAGTTTTGTAGTTCCCCTAGTTGCAAGTCCACCCTCGACTCACAACTCGGGGGTGGGGGTATTGTTTTTTCTTATTTGTTTCATGACAGTTGCAATTAGACCCTCGACCTGCAACTAGGGGTTTCTGTCGGCCAAGTTGCAAGTCCAAAATCGACTGGCAACACAAGGGAATGTAGTTTGTAATCGCCCCAGTTGCAAGTCCACCCCCGACTTGCAACTCGAGGCATGTAGTTTTTGTAATCTCCCTAGTTGCAAGTCCACCCTCGACTCGCAACTCGGGGATGTAGTTTTCTAGTTGCCCTAGTTGCAAGTCTAGCCCCGACTAGCAACTCAGGGGTGTAGTTTTTTTGTTCTTGTTTCATGGTAATTGCAATTAGGCCCTCGACCTGCAACTAGGGGTTTCTGTCGGCCCAATTGCAAGTCCACAATTAACTCGCAACTCGAGGGAATGCATTTTGTAATCGCCCCAGTGGCAAGTCAACCATGTGCTCGCAACTCAGGGATGTAGTTTTTGTAGTTTCCCTAGTTGCAAATCCAGCCTCGACTTGCAACTCGGGGGGTGTTGTTTTTGTCCTTGATTCTTGGTAGTTGCAATTTGACCCTCGACCTGCAACTAGGGTTTTCTATCAGCCCAGTTGCAAGTCCACCCTTGACACGCAACTCAGGTGTGTTGTTTTGTTTTCACCGTAGTTGCAAGTCCACCCCCGACTTGCAACTCGAGGGATGTAGTTCTTGTAATTGCCCAAGTTGCAAGTCAATCTTATACTCACAACTCGAGGATGTAGTTTTGTAGTTGTCCTAATTGCAAGTCCACCCTCAACTCGCAACTCGGTGGGAGGGGGTGTTTGTTTTTTCGTTCTTGTTTCATGGTAGTTGCAATTAGATCCTTAACCTGTAACTAGGGGTTTCATGGTAGTTGCAAGTCTAGCCCCGACTTGCAACTCAGGGGTGTAGTTTTTTTGTTCTTGTTTCATGGTAATTGCAATTAGGCCCTCGACCTGCAACTAGGGGTTTCTGTCGGCCCAGTTGCAAGTCCACAATTAACTCGCAACTCGAGGGAATGTATTTTGTAATCGCCCTAGTTGCAAGTCAACCATGTGCTCACAACTCAGGGATGTAGTTTTTGTAGTTTCCCTAGTTGCAAATCAAGCCTCGACTTGCAACTCGAGGGGTGTTGTTTTTTCAGATTTGCTATTTCATATCTAGATGTGAAATAGCTATCTCACATCTAAATCCATAGTCGTTGGATTTTATCCCGTCTTTAAGATTTGCGCGTATGTTTTCTGTCCAGCTTCGTTGGATTTTGTCCTCGTCGCTGCTTTTTTGTTTGCCCTCGTCGCTTCTGTTTTCGTAAGTCTTGCGTCGACATTCACGGTTGTTTGTTGTTACTCGACCAGCCCATTTTCCCGATCTGTTACTACACTGGCTCATTCCGTGATTTGTTAAATAAAAAGAGAAGATTGAGAGATCGAAGCCTGGTAGCGTGCTAGGTAAAGGGACGCGCTCTACTTGAAACGAGTCGAGAGCCGTTTCTTTCCTTTTGTTCGTCTTGGTTTTGTTTTTTCTTCTTCATTTTCCATTCTTTTTTGCATTTGTTTCTTTGTTTTTCTCTCTTTTTTCTTTGGTTTGTTTTTGTTTTTTGACGGGGCTTTTCTTTGTTTTTTGTTTAGTTTCCTTTCTTATTCTTCATTTTTTGTTTTCCTTTTTTTCTTATTTTTCTTTTTATTTTTAATCTACATTTTTGTATACTTCAAAATCATTTTTATAATAAGTGATCAAGATTTTTTTATACATGTTTAACATTGTCCAAACATTTATTCAACATTTTCCAAATACTGGTTCAACCTTTTAATACTTATTCAACATTTTTTAAATACGCGTTCAATATTTTTTGTGTACATGTTCAACATTATCCGAACACTTTATTCAACATTTTGCAAATACTCGTTCAACACTTTTTAAATACTCGTTCAACATTTTTCAGAAACTTTTTCAACATTTTGAATATTTATTCAAAAAAATAAATACTTTTTGTTCAACTTTTTTAATACTCGTTCAACATTTGTTTTTTAATACGTGTTGTTTTGGATTTCACCCTAGTTGCCAGGCCACCCCCAACTTGTAACACGAGGTATGTAGTTTGTTATCACCCCAGTTAAAAGTCAACCATGTACTCGCAACTCGGGGATATAGTTTTGTAGTTGCCCTAGTTGCACGTCCACCCTCGATTCGCAACTCAGAAGTGTCGTTTTATAGTTACCCTAGTGGCAAGTCCACCCCTCGACTCGCAACTTGAGGGGTCTTTTGTTTTTTTCTTGTTTCATGGTAGTTGCAATTAGACCTACAACTGGGGTTATCTGTCGGCCCAGTTGCAAGTCAACCCTCGACTCGCAACTTGGGGGTGTAGTTTTTATAGTTGTCGTAGTTGCAAGTCCACCCTCGACTCACAACTCAAGGGGTCTTGTCTTTGTTTTGTTTAATGATAGTTTCAATTAGACCCTCGACCTACAACCAGGGGTTTTTGTCGGCCCAATTGCAAGTCCACCCCCGACTCGCAACTCGGGGGGGGGGGGGTGTTGTTTTGGTTTTCACCTCAGTTGCAAGTCCACCCCGACTTGCAACTCGAGGGATGTAGTTTTGTAATTGCCCCAGTTGCAAGTCAACGATGTACTCGCAACTCCGGGATGTAGTTTTGTAGTTGCCTTAGTTGCAAGTCCACCCTCGACTCGCAACTCGAGGCGTGTTGTCTTTTGTTTTTGTTTCATGGTAGTTGCAATTAGACCCTCGACTTGCAACTAGGGGTTTCTGTCAGCCCAGTTGCAAGTCCAACCTCGACTCGCAACTCGGAGGACGGGTGGTGTTTGCTATTTCACCCCCAGTTGCAAATCAACCATGTACTCGCAACTCGAAGATGTAGTTTTCTAATTGCCCCAGTTGCAAGTGCACCGCCGACTCGCAACTCGAGGGATGTATTTTGTAATCATCCAGTTGCAAGTCCCACCACCAACTCGCAACTTGAGGGATGTAGTTTGTAATCACCCAGTTGCAAGACCACCACTGACTCACAACTCGAGAGATGTAGTTTGTAAACGCCCTAGTTGCAAGTCCACCTTCGACTCGCAACTCGGGGGGGGGGGGGGTGTTGTTTTGGTTTTCACCCCAGTTGCAAGTCCACCCCCGACTTGCAGCTCGAGGCATATAGTTTTGTAGTTGCCCTAGTTGCAAGTCTACCCTCGACTCGCAACTCAGGGGTGTAGTTTTGTAGTTGCCCTAGTTGCAAGTTAATCCTCGAGTTACAACTCGAGGGATGTAGTTTCGTAGTTGCAAGTCCAGCCTCGAGTCGCAACTCGAGGGGTGTCGTCTATTGTTCTTATTTCATGGTAGTTGCAATTAGACATTTGATCTGCACCTAGGGGTTTCTGTCAGCCCAGTTGCAAGTCCACCCTCGACTCGCAACTCGGAGGGGGGGTGTTGTTTGTTTTCACCCCAGTTGCAAGTCCACCCCGACTTGTAACTCGAGGGATGTAGTTTGTAATCACCCCAGTTGCAAGTCAACCATGTACTCGCAACTCGGGGATGTAGTTTTGTTTTCAATCCAGTTGCAAGTCTGCCCCGACTTGCAACTAGAGGGATGTAGTTTGTAATCGCCCCAGTTGCAAGTCAACCATGTACTTGCAACTCGGGGGATGTACTTTTGTAGTTGCCTAGTTTTAAGTCCACCCTCGACTTTGTAATCGGCCCAGTTGCATGTCAACCATGTACTCGCAACCCGGGGGATGTAGTTTTGTAGTTTCCTAGTTGCAAGTCCACCCTGGACTCGCAACTTGAGGTAATGTAGCGTGTATTAACACCAGTTGCAAGTCCACGCCCAACTCGCAACTCGAGGGATGAGTTTGTAATAAGCTTCCTCCCGAAGCTCCTCTCCCCCCTCATTCACCTTCGTAGCTTAATTTTTGCTGGTTGACATTTCGTCAGTTGTGTTTGCGAGGAGTCAGGAGCAAAATTGTTTTGTTGTTGGATAGATCTCTGTTCATGTCCTGTGTAGGAAACCACCCATTTTTTTGTAAACCGGTTGTATAGGGGTGGGGTAGGGGATAAGCGAGGGGGGGCCATGGAGCTTCCGCTATAGGAGGTTGTTGCCTCAGGCAACAATTAATGGTAGGAGCCATATACATCGGTTTTTGTTGTTGATGTTTTTGTGTGGAGTCAGCAACAAGTAAATTATATTATGTGTTGAAGCTAGCTTCTACACCGATGACTTCAACTTAACTTCTCGTAGTCTCTTTTTGTCTGCGCATTATTGTGATGGGGGAGGGGATGGGAGGGGTGTTAGTTGATGACAATGAGGTTATGCAGGCTGTTTTTGATTTGATCTGTAAGTTTTCAGACTTGAGAGTTGAGACTGTAAATTAAGTTATTGTTCACATCTCCAGGGTATAAAAACAGAATTTAGAGCATTTATAGAAATGCAAAATCCAACACTCTGAACTTAGAGTGTTTTCCAGAGCATACCACCCTCGACTCGCAACTCGTATCGTAGTTTTGTGTGGTAGTTGTCCCATTTGCAAGTCCACCATCGACTCACAACTAGGCCCGTAGTTGTTTCATCCAGTTGCAAAGCACACCCTTTGACTCGCAACTCAACATGTGTTTCGTTTTTCATCCGAGTTGTAGGTCAACCTTGGACTCGAACTAGGCCCGTAGTTTGTTTAATCGCAATTGCAAGTTGACTCTTCACTCGCAATTGGGGTAGATTCATATTTGTCAAAGTTGAGAGTCCATCTCGACTCCCAATTGGGCTCGTAATTGTCCTAGTTGCAAAGTCCACCCTCGACTTGCAATAAGCATTTGTCCTGTAGTTGTCCGAGTTGCAAGTCCGCCGTCGACTTGCAATTGGGCTTATAGTTGTCCCAATTTAATGTCCACCCTTGACCCGAAACTCAACCAAACCACTTGCATGTCCACCCTTGACACGCAGCCACCGAACCAGTTGCATGTCAATCCTTGACCTCGAAACTCAATCGACCTCGTTGCATGTCCGCGCGGCACACACAACTCGCTCTCACCCATGTGCACTTTCACACTTGACTGAAACTCAACCGACACAGTTGCATGTTCATTTTCGACATGCAATTTGATCCTTTTAGCTTTTCCATTTTTTTATTTTCTGTAAGCTATGTGACTTTTAAAATGTTCATCGCGTTTAAAAAATGCATCGTGTATTTTTTAAAAAACAATATCACCTCATCCATAAATGTTTTTTGTGTAAAGTGTTTTTTCTATTTTTTTTATTTTTTCTCCACCGTGTGACTTCTAAAATGTTCACCATATTTAATAAAATGTCACATATTTTTATAAAATGTTCATCATGTGTTTATAAAATGTTCATCAAGTATCTTAAAAAATAATCATACATAAATATTTCCGTGTGTATGTGTTTTTCTCTTATATATATATATATATTTTTCTCCACCGTGCGAATCTTAAAATGCTCACCGGGTTTAAACAAATTAATTGCGTATTTATAAAAAATTTCATCATGTGTTTATACAATGTTCATAGTGTATTTTCAAAAATTATATTCACCTCTACATAAATATTTCCGTGTGTCATATTTTTTCATTTTTGAACTTTGTCGAACAAACACTTGATTGATGCATGCAAGTTGCTTTCTAATGTGCTAACAGAAAAGGAACAAAGCATAAAGATGAAACTGACAGGCCGAGAGAGATTTTACATTAGCAGGTTTCTTTTTTACGCGATGTGCCAGACTCATCCACAGCATCAGCCTACACACCTCCGGCAGAAGCGCATTATTAGGCCTACAAATACTGACTTTTTTTTGTGGACACTCACTTGCTAGAAAAAGACAAGGCAGCATTGACGCACGAGCTGAATTCAGGCCCAGACCCGCGAACAGGAGTGCGCTAATCACTGACGAGAAACACACAGTCAACAAAAATCGGACAAACAAACAAACAACGGACAAGGGGTGTGCTTTGTTTATCTATTGATATAAAATGATGTCATACTTAGATGTGAGATAATATCTCACATCTAGATGAGATATAGACGGACCCTATAAATAAACCAAGGCGGTCGAGGCACTGGCCAAAACAATCCTCCGTACGTACTCACCCACCAGGCCTGCCATCGATCTCCGGCGATGACGCACGGCCATCACCATCACCACCACCATCACGGCGGCGGCCATCATCACCACGGGCACCACCACCACCACCACGGGCACCATCATCACCATCACGACAGCCAGCAGGCGCCGGCGCTGCCGGGGTTCCCCGTCCCGTACTCTTACCTTCCCACGACGGTCGGGGCACCGCTCCTCGAGCACAGGCCCAAGCCGGACTGCTCCGACTCTGACTGCGACGGCGGACTCTACAACTGCACGGTACGTGATCCAAGTGCCCATGCATAGATATACAATGATGCCTATCAGAGGACTGATTAATTTGGATGATTTGCTCTTTGCTTTTGGTGCAGCTTGTGGCCTGCTTGATCCTGGCCGTGGTGTGCATCCTCGTCTACATGTTCGCCTGAGCCATCGATTGCTACTTCTGCTGATGGCCTGGATGGCACACAGCTAGGTAGCTGCTGACTAGATGATGAGGACGTCCCATCGGGAATATTAAAACTTGTTTGAGTGAACCATAAACGTGGTAGCCATGAGAGGACTGATCAGCTTGTGTGTATGGTGACTTGATTGTTGTTATAGTTTCGGTATATGCGGCAATGTGTTCTTCAAACCATTACTTGACTTTCTCGGTGGTTGATATGCTTGCAAACAACTCATGTCTGCTTATTTATTTCTGTATATATATTTATTACGTAGCAATATCGCATAGCCCACATCTTACACTTGAGCATCAAAGTATGGGAAATACACATGAGCTACTGGGTGCTTCACGCCCCTACATGAAAATTATATTTAGAAAATACCAAAAAAATTATTAAAAAATCTGGAATTTGGGGATATCAAACCTGGGAGCCTAATCTATTCCCGTGTAAAGTCTCATCAAGAAAAGACTAGAAAACGTATCTGTGGTGAAGGAAATACTGTCCGAACTAATCCAAACAGTTTTTCTATACATAGGAATTCTTTATCTTTTTTGTCACGGATACTTTCCTGGTGTTTTTTCATGAAATTTCACAAGAAAGTAGATTGGACACCGAAGTTTGAGATGTAAAAATGTCAGTTTTTTTTTCAAACTTCCTGGTATTTATTTGGATTTAATGTTCATATGGGATGTGGAGCACTCCGGTGTTACAAATCCTCTTGAGAGTGGTTTTTGTGCACCCACGCACATTGCACCCCCGGTGCACCCATGATAAAAAACTTGGCAAAATATTTCAGAAAATTCTGAAACTTTGTGGATGTGATTATGATCAAATGGTTAGGTGCTTGCAAAATTTGGTAGCTAAATAGCATCCGAGCAAATCCATACAAGAAAAAACAAAGTTTGTGCTGAAAACATGCAAATAGTAACGTGGGTGCAGAGCATCATTTGTATTTTGTTTTGTATGGAGATCATTTGATATTTATTGGTGACCAAACTTTGCAAGCTCTTAAAACATTTGCTCATAATCACATCCAGCAAGGTTTAGAATTTTTCCTTTTTTTCATTTTTTTCAATTTACTGTTTACTGCGTGGGTGCACTGAAGGTGGGTGCAGTCACTACTTTCCCAATCCCCCTCTTCCATCAAAGTACTCCCGTCAGTACACACAAAAAATTCGATGGTTCTTCTGCCGCTTCATTTGTTGATCTGTTGCATGGAGGGGAGTGAGATAGGGTAACCCTTGGGTCATTTGAGAACCTATTTCTAGGATTTCCTACAAATACTTTCCCACATTTTTTTGCAAAGGGAGATATATATTTATAATAAAAACCATAGTATTACAAGGCAGCCCAAACAGAATAGAAAATTACAGCCTAGTCCATTGGGAGCCTCATGACCCTGACATTCAGAACATGCTGGTGGAGCGCCTCTTCCGTCATTCGTCTGCTTTGTATTTCGAGTCGGCCATCCACGCAGACGGAAAGTCACTGCTTGGCCAGAAGGTCTGCCCTGGAGAAGAGGTCGTTGTCGAGATTGGCCCCTGATCCATGAAGAACAACGATTTTCTAATGCCACTATTGCCAAAGACACCACCGCTGCCAGCCTGCAGGCCACCAGGCAACCACCTCCTACACACCACCTTACCAGCCCCACACAACTACCCGGTTGAAACACTGGTGCAGTGACGAAGGAGCCGAAGGACAAAAAAACCCAAAAGAACAGTCATCGCCACACCGACCGCCCAGAGGAACGAAGATCTCACCTGATTTGGAGAACCAAGAGCAAAAACAGACTCAATCTCAGAGAACCAACGGGCTCACCGGTGACCGTAGTAGGGGGGAAGGGGGATCGCCCAGATGCAACACAACGGTTTCGCCTCGCAACTTTCCCACAATTCAGTATGCACATGATACCTTGCTGATTATGAATACATCAACACAGGAACTCACTCATTTCAAGTCTGTGTTGGATGGATATACATGGTCTTCTGGGTAAAAGTTAGAACCTTTGTAAGCAGCAAACGTTCCCTAGGAGGCATGGCAATTGTGAACATTTTGCATACAATTTTTTTTGCCCGCGGATGGCAAGTTTAGTGGACAAGCACGACAAATCCGCTAAGTTTATTTTTTGCTAGGATTTGTCATGTTTGCTAACTAAATTTTCCATCCTCACAACAACTAAAATTTCCACAAAAGCGTTCATCTTATCACACCTTCCCGGAGAACGCCACGAGAATAACATTCCTCAAAAGTTAACTTTCATAAATCCTCACAATGCCAATTAAAATTCCCGAAGACTTGGTGCAATGCTTCTCATCAATCCTATAATGTCAAAGAGGAAAGCTCCCTTTCAATTTCCTTGCATTCCCCTGCATATCTAGTATATGATGGATCAATTTTGCCCTTAATCCAGAGATGTCAATTTTTTCTTCGAGAAATCAGCAGGAGCCCTACCTTTCATATACTCCTAGAAGAATAAAATATGTTACAAATATTTAAGCCAGGCTTTTGAGATAGGGCAAGCCGAGCAAAACCCCACAATATGACATGTGTACTATTCGAACAAAAGGGAACTGCTATATTTGTGCATGCAAATATCCTCGAAGGTTAGGTGAGGCATCTCGCGGTATGTCATCATCCTTCCAGTGAAAACCCTACGATTTTGCTCGTTTGAAATATTCCACTGAGTAAATCAAATTGCCGCTGCCTCCGACGCCTTCATGGCTGAGTTTCTTGCGAGAAAGTCATCCCACCGCCGGTTGATAGAGTTGACTCAATTTACATTGAGTGATTGTTCTGTTTCTTTGGATACCCTTGTAGATTGCAACTGATGAATTTGTAATATCTTCCTTTCCTACATTCCTTAGGAGTTGCATCCAGCTCTATAAAGGATCAGTTGTTGAATTGAATACATACAAAAGGCACACTTTTAGAGACACAAAGATTTAGTGAGAAAGAATCCTCCCCTTGCTTCTTGGGAGGTTGTTTGTAGACCAAAGGACCAGAATGATTCCTTACTAATGATGAATATCTTGGAATAAAATTCATTAATAGGAAAGACATACCTTGGGTTAAGTTAATTTGGGAATCCTACTAGGGGACATCGTCGCCGCCACACATCCCCAACCAAGACGTTGGGTCTGACAAAAACGAGAACAGTGGTACTTAGATCAGTAACACAATTGAATGTTATTCGAGAAGTTACTTTTTAATTTTTGGAAAGTTAAGAAAGCTAAATACGCTACTTGTGAATAGTGAATTTCATCAAATTGTGATATTTTGACCATAAAAAAACCAGCGCTATTAAATTTGTTGGTTGGATCCTGTATCTACAGAAAGATTTGGTACACCCCTCAAAGAAAGAAAAAAAGATAGATTTGTTACAGACTGATTTAGTGCTCAAGTATCAGGCGGATGTGCTGCTGCAAAGGCTTGAATGCACTACGTTTCTTGCCACGTACTCCCCGTCTATTTTATTTTTGAGAAAAAAAATAGACATTCCCGTCGAGGCACATTGTGTCCTTGTACTACATGAGTCCGACGCAAACTCCGTACATAGTTGGAATTCAGATAGATCATACGTGTGTAGACCGACTCGTACATGGACAAACTAGCTCTCTACATATATATTGGACGCAGAAGTCACCCTGGAACGATCGAGCTCACACGTACGAGGACGAGCAAGTCGGCGAGAGAGAGAGAGAGACAATCCGCCGAACGTACCTACTTTACATCTACCTCCGATCCAAGCTAGAGCGGACCGATGACGCACAGCCATCATGTCCAGGTCTCTATGCCAGATGCATATTCGCACAGCCACCATCATGTCTCGACGATGCCGGCAGCATCGCCGGCGATGACGGACAGCCATCATCACAGCGGCGACCATCACCACCACCACCACCACCATCATCACCACGGCCAGCAGCCGGCGGCATTGCCAGGGTTCCCGGTGCCGTACGCGTACCCGCCCCCCGCCGTGGCGTCGACGACGGCAGTGGCGCCGGTCCTCCAGCCCACGCGGGCCAACTCCAACCGCGACAAAATGACTACCGGGGGACGTATTTGCATGGTAAATCGAATTAATTTCAATAACATTGCAATAATTAATAACTAATTCGATTGATCGTTCTCTTGTTGCTTGTGGTGTAGTGTGTGATCGGCCTGTTGGTGGTGGGCGTCATCGCCAACATCATCTATATATTGGTGAGCAACTGGAAATACCTTTGATGGCATGGACATGCATGGAGCCAGCATATTACTACTTATACTTGGGAGGGAGACGTCCTAGCAAGTACATGTACTATATTGTACTGCTACCAGTAGGCAGTACTAGCTAGTTTAATTTGAATAGAGTAAATTAACTTGGTTGCCATATGAGAACTTGATACTATATCATGTGCAGTAGTCACCACTATTATCATCTGAGACCGAGGTGTAATAACAATTTATGCAGGCAATGTTCAGTGAAAGGCTATCGTTGTAGAAATAGCACCCTCGTTACGATAATAATGGGGTGTAGCTATAGCAAACGTTACTCGATGCACCACTTACTACGTATAATTTTTTTGAAGCAACAATCTATGCAATAATAGTGTTTTATCATGTGAGTAGTCACGATTATTATCATGTGAGACCTTGGTGCAATTTTAATTTATGCGGGCAATGTTCAGTGGGGCAATAGTTGTAGAAATAGCACCCTCGCGACGATAATCATGGACGGAGCTAGAGCAAAAGTTACTCGATGCACCACTTTGTATATAAATTCTCAAGTAGCAAACTATTAAATAGTAATGTTTTCCAAAAAAAATTAAGCATCGATTATTCAACAGAATAAACTACAATGCACAAATACAAACATCAATCAAAATGCTAACTTTACCGATGAAACATAGGAAAACTTTTATTTTAAAAGATGACTTGTGTTTACGAAATAAGTCACCGAACACCAAGCCTCAATCACCTATAAAATAAAAATTGCTAACAAAATTCTGTGCAAATAGTGCTACAAATATCCCCTTATATAATTTTATGAAAAATATGCCTTGAAACAATCGCCTAGAGCATTCCTAAAAATTATTTGGCAAGTGTACAGGCATCAATACAAAAAAAATCACATGTCCTGGCTCTGCGTCGGCGGCGTGAGGGGCAACACGGGAGGCGAATCCCCTTCGCCACTCTTGATCTCCTCCCTCCACCGCCCCTCTTATCCCTGCCTACATGCCAGCTAAGCCCTGGGCGGTACTAGTCAACCCCCTTCTCTCCCTTTCCCCTCTATCCCCTTCGCCCTGTCTTCCTCCTCTAGAATCTTCGGTGGCGAGCGTGTGTCAGTCGGTGGTGATGTCCTTGCATGGCACGACGCACTCCCAAGCTGGCGTTGATGCCTCTCCTTGTGGACCTGCCCTAGGTTTGGGAAAGTAGGGAGCTCCAGCACAGACGCAGCTGCAGCGTGTTGGCTGCCTCTGAGTGGAGGCTTAGAGATATGGTAACCCTACTCCCCATCGGTGCTCCGATGGATAGGCCTAGAGAGGAGCCACTGCCTCGATGCCCGGGGATGGAAGTTGTCCAGATCACGTCGTGGTGGTGCCAATCCTGGGGCCGCCCATCATTGTTTGATTTCCGAGTCACAGTCAGCTTCCCCATCTGCCTTGGATGCTAGGGTGGTCATCCTGGAAGGTGCAATGTGTAGTTGGCTCGCGAGTGGTGTTGCAGTGGTGGTGTCTTCTTTCCTTGGCTGTATGGATGGCGAGGAGGTGGCGCCAGGGAACCCGTGTTGACCGTGCTTCGGTAGTGGCAGATCAAGGATCATGTTTTGAAGGCTTGATTTTGTGTCGATGGACCTGCCCACGGGGCGGGCCGGTGACATGTTACCTCAGTGAGACACCGGGTGAAAGCTCAACGCTTCAGCATCAGTGCCGACGATGCATGTGGGTGTCATGTCCCTCTTGGCAGCGCCGTTGGGGCCCCCCTCCATGTCCCCCTCGAATGTACACAGAGTAATTGAAGAATCGTGACCGAACAATTATTCTTTTATAGTAATCGATAATCATTCCTATTGCATGTTTTAGTACTCCCTCCATTTCAAAATATAGTGCGCGCGCACTTTCCGAGGTTTAATTTTAACCATAAATTGAACCAACGAGACCGACTACGGCGGGAGAAAATATTATATAATTGAAAACCTTTTTTTAATATGAATTCACTGGTATAACTTTTGCTCCCACCGCAGTTGGTCTCATTGGTTAAATTTATGGTCAAAGTTGTAGCACGGAAACAGAGGAAGCACTATATTTTAAAACGGAGGGAGTATGTTGTACAGTCAAAAACTTAAAGTTTCACAAAGTTTATACCGAAAATAGCTTTTGAAAGTTAAAGGGGCCCCGAGTTCTAGTTTCGCCCCGGGTCCCTAAAATCTCAGGACCGGCCCTGCCTGCCGCTCACCGACCGAGGCGCGACCAAGCTACTGCTGGACATGGCAGGAAGCTGCTTAACTGCTTTGGCCCGATGGATTTTGGACGGCTTTGTAGCGACGCCCAGCTCATCGCGCGCCGTATGATCTGCTTATCGCCAGAGTCAAAATCTAGCAGACGACCACGGGCTCGTGATCAACAAGACCAAAAGTTGAAAGCATGGGCCAATGCGCAGAAAGATGCATATGAGCGGACAGTAGAAGACAAAAATCACGCTTGACCCGCGGGAGGAGTGGTAGTTGGTTTGGGGGTGGACGTGTTTTCTCCTGATGACATGGCATTTTTCTTGTCTTTGCTTTTTTTTAGCAGTTTTTTTATGTCTTTGGTTTTGTACATTGTACGGTTTTCGAATCATTGGGCTTGTCTGGTCAGATTTTCAAAAGCCAACAAACCGGTCCAAACGTCTTCACTGCCCCGCCACTCCCCGCTACATAATGCCGACCGTCATGCAAAAACTTGACCAAGCAGTGGCTAGGGATGTACTCACTCAGTTCTAAAATAGATGACCCAACCTTGTACTAACTTTATACTAAAGTTACTACAAAATTAAGTCATCTATTTTGAAACGGAGGGAGTAAGTGACAAAAAAATGGCATCCACAAGTCCCATCTACTTAGTTTTTGCTAGCTCAGTAGTTTATTTTTCTCAAAAAACAAAACACTTTCTGCACTGTTAGTGGACTTCAAACGGGATTAAATGGGATCCAGTTTACATCCCTCCAACCAAACAACCAACCTTATAAAACATAAATCTCTCCCCTTCTCTGCCGAAGCATCCACTACATGCCTTCATTCATCCCCACTTCCCGCAGGAACACACCCACCTCCCGCACCGGCAGCAAACATACGTGGGCGCCCTATTCAACACAAGTCACATGCATGCACAGTGCTTTCTGAACAAATTGAACCTGGGTTGCAATTTTGATTATGCTTATAGTTTTTTTATTTAGACGACTTAGTTTTTTGTATTTTTTCCTTTGTTCTATGAAATCGACTTTATGAAAATAAGTATCAAAGTCATCGCCTTCATTGGGCGCACGTTCGAGTTGGATCGGTTACAATGAAGAACTAGGAATCATTACCTGACTTCAACGATTAGTGTATCCTCTCCCGAATATAGTCATAGATTAAAAAATCGGACCGGTGGACGAACCGGTAAAACCGAAACTGACGGTCTTAGAGGTTTTTCTATTTAACCATTGTTTCAAACTACACCAACACATATATTACTCAACATAGATTATTTTACTGCTTAAAAAATCGACAATTGAACCGGTGAAAAACCGGCGGTTCGACCGGTAAAAAAACATCAACCGACAACCTTTTCACACATACAGAGAGAGAGAGAGAGAGAGAGAGGTGACGCCCGAGCCGCCAGAGAGGCGACGCTAGACAGTATTTGTTACTACCTTTTTTGCTTGTCGTACCTTTGATTTCTAGTATGAGGTATCAGGATGCACATGCAGAAATTTAAGGCTTGATCGATCATTGTTCGCCGACGCGCCCGGACACGTCCGCAGACATTTGATGGCCCGACTTGCCTACCCGGCTGTAGATGTTGTAACCTAAGCTTATGGATACAACCAACTTCAAGCCCTCAAGAGTTTTTACGCGGCAAGGCAGTAGAAAAAATAAACCTTTTTACAGTGGCAAAAGTCAAATGCTCGTCTATGACACAGAAAAGGCGCCTCCCGTGAGTCATGGAATCTGTGTTTTACAGGTCTCCCGGTCTATTTTTATCGGCTCTCCACTATCGCGCAGATAGAGCAAGGCGGCCCGTGATCGAATTCACGCGCCGGCTGAAGACCAGCGAGGCTACTCTCTTTCGTATATACCAGGCTGACCACTTGGTGTTCCACCAAAAAGCCCGATAGCAGTTGAAGATTGACGGACTTCGTTTGTTCGTGGAGCGGCGGCTCACGGCAGATCTAACAATCAGCAGCTAGATTTTACTTCCCAAATCAAAAACTGCCTGACACACACAGAAAAAACTGCCGCCCACTGCTTTCAATCGCTCCAATGCCGACGAGGATGACATCGGTGGCAGCAGGAACGATGGCTCCTGCAAACACGTTTTCCATCGCACCAACGGGGACAGATCTAATACTAATGAACTTGCATGTTTGCTAGTGATTGCATGGTGTTAAGTGTTAAACTAATCAAGAACCGGCATGTCCATCTCACGGCAATCTGACCAAGGCGGATAGTGTAGCTCCCAGCAAGGCATCATGCTGGAATTTAGTCTATCTTGGGCAGCCCAATAACTATTTTAGAAATTCCTAATAAATTCTAAATGCCCACTTAGCCCATTTGTGCAAGGCAAGGGATACTACTAAAGTTTAGTCCCACATTGCTAGTTTAGTGGGAGTTGGACCTTCTTATAAGGGAGTTTCTTTCCCCACTTGTACGAGCATGAGAACAACAGGGATATCCGCGCCGCGCCGCGCCGCGCCGCGGGTTGCGGGACCGCACCTCTTTGAGTCATGTACGGGAGAAGGGTGATAAGGATTTTGGGGAGCGCTCTGCGCGACTACTGACTGACTCCTTCGTCACGGACGCCCCGGACTCCGACGACTTCTTCCCCGACGTCGACAACCTCCTCGACGACATGGCTGGCGAGGACACCGACCCCAAGTCCAGTGCTACTGCTGCTACTGTCCCGTAGGTCTTCTTCTTTCTGTTAGATGTTCTGCCACAGTTTCTCGTACTAGTACTTGTCCTACATATGTTAGGTTCTACTTCATATATGCAACTAGTTCTACTGTCTGCTATAGATATGTTAGACTACGGTTCATATATGCAGAAGCTATTTACCTTCTCTCTGTCAGAACGCATGACTTGTTTTATCTCTACTATATTAGTCATGCTTTATCTAGTATTTTTGTTAATAAAATCATTTGGTACATTGCTCATATTTCCAACAATCCAAAAACCTTATAGTAGGCAATTTACACCAAGTGGTTTTGCTGCTTCCATGAGACCTCCTATGTTTGAGGGTATCCACTATAAGAGGTGGCGCGTGAGAGCAGTCTTATGGTTTCAAACCATGAGTTGCTATGACGCCACTCTTGGCAAACCTGAAGGGGAGCTTGATGCTCAACAGGCACAAGCCTTTCAGAAAATGGATACTCTGTTTAAGGCTGCTCTCTTGAGTGTTCTTGGTGAGAACATAGTTGATACTTATGCGTCAACTGATAATGGAAAAGATATGTGGGATGCACTCGAGGCCAAGTTTGGGGTCTCGGATGCTGGCACTGAGTTGTACATCATGGAGCAATTCTATGATTACAGGATGACTGAAGAGCGCTCCGTGGTTGAGCAAGCTCATGAGATACAGTCATTTGCTAGAGAACTTGAGCACTTCAGTTGTATGCTACCGGACAAGTTTGTTGCTAGAGGTATCATCACTAAGCTTCCTCCTTCGTGGAGGAACTTTGCTACCTTACTGAAGCATAAGAGGCAGGAGTTTTCCGTTCCGGATCTCATTGGCACTCTTGATGTGGAAGAAAAGGCGAGAGCAAAGGACACACGTGCTCGAGGTATTGAGGGAGGATCTAGTGCCAATGTGGTACAGAAGCAAAACTTCCAGCCCCACAAGTTCAAGAACAAGGGCAAGTTTGATGGTAAAGCAAAGTTTGATGGGAAGAACAATGCTGTGCAACACACGAACTTCAAGAAGAAGAATGGCAAGAGGAAAGGTGCTTGTCATGTGTGTGGGGATCCTGATCATTGGGCTCCTAGTTGTCCTAATCGCTATGACAAGCGTAATCCTGGGAAAGGCGGCAAGACCGCTAATGTTGTCATTGGAGACACTGACATGAAGGATGTTGGGTATGGTATATTTCCCACTATTCTTTCAGTATGTCATTCTCCTGACTGGTTGATTGACACGGGTGCTAATGTGCATGTATGCGGTGATATTTCCATGTTTTCGTCCTATCAGACCGCAGGGACTTCAACCGTGCTGATGGGCAATGGTTCAAGTGCTTCTGTTCGTGGTATTGGCCCGGTCGATCTGAAGTTTACTTCGGGGAAGATTGTGCGGCTGAAGAACGTGCATTATGTCCCCTCCGTCAATAAAAATCTTGTTAGCGGATCTCTTCTGTGTAGAGATGGCTACAAGCTTGTCTTTGAGTCGAATAAATTTGTAATATCCAAGTATGGAACCTTTGTTGGTAAAGGCTATGAGTCAGGAGGCCTGTTTCGTTTATCCTTTTCAGACGTTTGCAATAAAGTTGTTAATCATATTTGCAACAATAGTGAATCAAATGTGTGGCATTCACGTCTTTGTCATGTTAACTTTGGTTGCATGTCGCGACTAGCGAAGTTGAACTTAATCCCTAATTTCACCACTGTCAAGGGATCAAAGTGTCAAGTGTGTGTGCAAGCTAAGTAACCTCGTAAGTCTCACACGATTGCGGAAACGAGAAACCTTGCACCACTAGAGCTCATACATTCAGATCTATGTGAAATGAATGGTGTTTTGACAAAAGGTGGAAAGAAATATATCATGACGTTAATTGATGACTCCACTAGATACTGTCGTGTGTATCTTCTGAAATCTAAGGATGAGGCTTTGAACTTTTTCAAGATCTATAAAGCTGAAGTGGAAAACCAACTTAAGGTTCGATGATGCCAGGGTTATAGGGAAAGTATGTACGCGGTTACATAATGTTGTTCGGAGTCCTGGATGAGATCCCGGACGTCACGAGGAGTTCCGGAATGGTCCGGAGGTAAAGATTTATATATAGGAAGTATGGTTTTGGCCACCGGAAGTGTTCTGGGTATCACCGGTAGTGTACCGGGACCACCGGAGGGGTCCGGGGATCCACCAGGTGGGGCCACCAGCCCCAGAAGGTTGTGTGGGCCAAGTGTGGGAGGGGACCAGCCCCAGGTGGGCTGGTGCGCCCCCCTACCAAGGCCCAAGGCGCAGGGAGAGTGGGAGGGGGCAAACCCTAGGTCCAGATGGGCCTTAAGGCCCACCCTAGGTGCGCCCCCCTCTCTCCCCCCTTGACCGCACCCTAGATTTGTTTTGGGGGCTGCCGCCACCCCTAGGGAGGGAACCCTAGATGGGGGTGCAGCCCCTCCCCTTCCCCTATATACTTGAGGTATTGGGGGCTGCAAAACACACGAAGTTCTTCACCTGTTGGCGCAGCCCTACCTCTCTCCCTCCTCGTCTCTCGTAGTGCTTGGTGAAGCCCTGCTAGAGTTCCGCGCTCCTCCACCACCACCACGCCGTCGTGCGGCTGCTGGACGGAGTCTTCCCCAACCTCTCCCTCTCCCCTTGCTGGATCAAGGTGTGGGAGACGTCACCGGTCTGCATGTGTGTTGAACGCGGAGGTGCCGTCCGTTCGGCACTAGGATCATCGGTGATTTGGATCACGACGAGTACGACTCCATCAACCCCGTTCACTTAAACGCTTCCGCTTAGCGATCTACAAGGGTATGTAGATGCACTCTCCTTCCCTCGTTGCTAGATTACTCCATAGACTGATCTTGGTGTTGCGTAGAAAATTTTGAATTTCTGCTACGTTCCCCAACACTTGCCGCAGCCCATGCGACGGTGCAAATGAATCTGATAGAGCTCCATTAACATTGCAACAATAACGGACTGATGTGACACAAGTCATTATCCATCTCACCCACCGATCCGCGAAGCCCAATCTTCTAATCATTTGCTCAAGGAAAGTCCAATCTACATGATGATACGCCTTGGACAGATCTAGCTTGTAAGCACAATAAGCTTTATCAGGGTCCTTCTCCTGTTTAATATAGTGAGTGCACTCAAAGGCAATGAACGCATTATCCGTAATGAGTCTTCCAGGGACGAAAGCGCTCTGTTCCTCAGAGATGATATCGCCAAGTAGTGGTTGCAACCGGTTCACCAAACACTTGGAGATGATCTTGTAAATCACGTTACACAAGCTAATGGGCCAAAACTCAGATAAACGTTGGGGGCCGTCAACCTTTGGGATGAGCACGATGGTGGTGTTGTTTACCCCCTCCGGCATTACCCCCGATAAGAAAAATTGTCTGACTGCAGCAATAATGTCTTCTTTCACTGTGCCCCAATGACGCTGAAAAAACCTCGCCGGGAAACCGTCCGGCCCAGGTGCCTTTAGAGGCCCAATCTGAAATAGTGCATCACTAATCTCCTTGTCCGAAAAAGCTTCACACAGTTTGGCATTCATCTCCTCCGTAATGACCGGATCAAAAAGGTTTACCACTGTATGAGGGAGTAAACTAGGGACAGCTTCAAACAGATTCTGAAAGTAACTCATAGCCATACCTGACATTACAGCCTGCTCCGATTGAAGGACTCCCAAGTCATCCCGCAGTCCCTTGATCTTGTTTTTCCGGGCCCTCCATCTTGCTTTCCTATGTAATAACTTTGTGTTCCGATCTCCATGTTTTAGCCACTCCATTCTAGATCGTTGCAGCCACATCATCTCCTCCTTGTGCAAGAGTTCATCCATATGATCAGACTCTTTCTGTATCTCACTACGGTCGGCATTCATATTGTGCAGTTCCTCCAGCCTCGTCCTGGACTTCTCAATCTCTCTTGTCACATTGCCAATCTTCTTATTGCTCCACTCATGTAGTCTCAACATTGTTGCTTTGAGGCCTTTGCTCACGCCTCCCAAGTCAGTTTTCGCGCCCGAAGCAGCCCAGGCCGCCTCTACCACTTTCGCCAGGGAGGCCTCACGCTCCCACATAACCTCATAGCGCCTCGCCTTTGCCATCTTCACCTGCGTATCTTGTGTGCACCGCAGGAGAAGCGGTCGACGGTCCGATCGGGGTGACGTCAGGTGGAGCACCGTCGCCTCCGGGAACATATCTCGCCAGGCATTGTCCGCTGCCGCTCTATCCAGACGCACCTGCACGTTAGCCCGACCGCTCCGTTTGTTATCGTATGTGAACGGATAGCCTGAAAAGCCTAGGTCCACCAACTAACACACCTCAAAACAGTCCCGAAAGGCTATCATCTGGGCTTGCGGCCTCGCCGTCATGGACATATGTTCACACTCCCATAGCGCCTCATTGAAATCACCGGCAACTAACCAAAGCAACTCAGAAGTATTCCTTAATCTACACAAGCTCTCCCACATAAGATGTCTGTTTTCCACCCTCGGTTCACCATACACAAAGGTCACTCGCCAAAGAGGTTCTGAGGGAGCCACCCTGACAAAAACAGCAATCCACCTCTCATTAACGTCATGAATGCTGACATACATGGACTCATCCCAAAACAAAGCTAGGCCACCACTCTTTCCTTGACTACTTATGCCCTCAAAACCATGAAGCCCAAGCCTACTGCGCAACCTTTTCATCTTTTGCAGCTGATTCCTAGTCTCACACAGCACCATCCTCGGGGAATTGGCTCTACAAAGAGCTTGTAAATCACGAACTGTAGAGGGTTCCCCGCCCCCCGACAGCTCCACACTAGGCAATTCATTGTTCCTGACGGGGCGCCACTGCTGGCCCCGTCAGTTTACTAGCGGCCCCATGGCTAGTTGCGTCCAAATTTCCTCCCCTTCCCGCGCTGCATGCATCATCCTCCGTTTCCTGCCGTTCCTTTTTTCCTTTCTTCTGCTTAACCCCCTCTATCCTTTCTTCATACGACACCATTCCCTTGCCATCGGGCACCATAACCTGAACTGGAAGGCCCCTGGTTAGATGTCGTTTCCCCAAAATGGAGTCATTATAATCCATGGAGTCCACCGCGTTGCCAAAGGAGACCTGGAGCGTATCCAGCCCCCACAAAGCTGGTATCATATCCTCTCCCCTTGGCTTGTCACGGATCACAAGCGCCCCATCCTTCTTAACTGCAGCAGATTTTTTCGGCTGTGATGTTATCTTCTTCTTCCGCGGTCTCACAGATCCTTTTCCCGCTTCATGCTCATGTGCTTCAAACTATTGTCTCATACACTGCACTTTGCTGCACTCAGGTTGCTCCGTGCCCAGTCGTAGCCGCATTTTCTCAACATGGTCTGCCAATTGGTCATCCTCCTCCTGCGGTGCCGTCGCCTCATTTTCCTCAAAACCATCCATAGCGTCCACCCTGGTTGGTATTTCATGTGAGCCCTGGCCTCTTTCCCTGGCATTCCCCGGTGCTTGTGAGCGCGTAGCCGACGACGCACTCCCCAAAGAGAAGTCCATACTCCGTTTTGCTCGTGGTTGTCCTGGTGATGGCATGAATACAACTCTATGATCAAACTTTTTGAACGGGGAGCATCAGCGTAGAGTCATAGGCCTTGGTGGGTAACCCAACCCTCTTCTTCTCGCACGCCTCCTTATCATGTCCCATGAACCCACAGTGAAAGCAAAAATGCGGTACCCGTTCATACTTTAACTGGAATTTCAGCCGTTTAGTGGTGCCCTTTGCATTAAACTCCAGAGTCACCTCCTTCTAGAATCTTCTATTATAAGGCAGCTTCACCCTCACCCTTAGAAATTCCTAAGTCCCATGGCCCACCTGTGGAACATCCACCTCCAACACCTCACCCAGGGTTCCTCCCAAGGCTTCTCCATAAACCCTAGTTTGCCTCTTCCATGACACATCAAACACTCGGACCCAAACCGGGACAGCTTCAAGCATAGTCTCAGAGGGCTGCTCATCACCATTGAAGGGGGTGACTAGCAGAGCATCACCATCATATATCCAAGGCCCCCCTCTCGCCACAAACCTAAAGTCTCCCTCCGAGAACAGTGATATGATATAGTAGTTGTTCTTAACTGGCTTAAACTCGACCCCCGTACGCAATTGCCAAATTTTCTCAAAGTGCTCAGATAGGGTTTTTGTGCTTGGTCTCCGCTGCGATCTGTAAAGCCCCATCAATCTCCATCTGGGTTTGTCTTCCTCTTCTACCTCCTCCTCATCATCATCCAGATCAACTGCAACGAAAGCAACATCGTCCATGTCCACCTCACCTGCAAGTTGATCTTCCACTCCCTCCGGCAAAACTCCGTCTGTTGCTGGTCTGTCCCAGTTGCTATTCCCCGGCGTATCCTCCTCCCAAGCCTCATGTGAGTCCGCTCTCCTAGACGCCACGATCGCTCCATCGCCGAGGGGCTTCGGGTGAGCGAGATCCTCATCGGATCCGCCTTGATCACCCCCACCCTTCGCCTTTGGATTGATCTGCGACATCTCTTCCTTGCGGCGACTCTGAGCCGTGATGTGATCTGGAGGTTTGGCAGGCTTCCCCTGGTTTTGTGCGGTGCGACGATCAGCGTCTAGGGTTTTTGTATCCCCCGTCCCCGTCGTGCGCCTTGAGAGCGTGGCGTGTTCGGACTCCCGAAAGGGCCAGCTTAGACTCGTAGACACCGTGTACATCGGAATCGTGGCCCGGAAGGACTCCTCCCGGCGATCCGATTCGCTCCCGTCAGAAGGTTTTCACGGTGGCGGCGGAAGGGCGCCCATCGCTAAAAACCCTAGACGAAGCAGACCATCTCTTGTGAACTTTTTCTCTCATTCTTTACGTCAGGAAACGCCCCATAACCCAGTTTGCATTCCTATTCCCGTAAGCTTTGTGTAATAAACTTTGGCCTTTCTAAGAAAAAAGCAGGCAAGGTCGACTGCCTTGGCCTATGTATGCCTGGATATGTTTGCATGTGTGTTTCGGTGTTTCCTATATGACGCTCCATGCGTCAAATTGTTGCACAAATGCATAAGTTTGTTTTTAAGCACAAATACGTAACTGTAGTGATGTAGTTTGAGCCCGCCCATTTTAGATAGCACATGTACTACAGGATCTGGTTTCAGGAACCATCTACAAGGTTCTAGACTTATTTCAGATTAATTATTTTCCCTGCTTTACTTTACTGAGTTTTGGATTTTTTCTGTTTTTTAAAGTAAAGAACTATTTGGATTTATAAAATAAAATTATAGTTTTATAAAAATGTTTCCTACTTTTACATAGATGTTTATGAAATTTCAAAATTTGATTGAGATTTTCTAAAATGTTTGTATATTTTCAAAAAGTATTCATATTTTTCAAAAAAACATTGGAAATTTTTATTTTTTCTACTCCCACTATCTTTATTAAAAATAGACAAACTTTGTTTTCTTGGAAAACCAGACATAAAACCTACCGTTCCTAAATATTTGTCTTTTTAGAGATTTCAAATGGACTACCACATACGGATGTATATAGATATATTTTAGAGTGTAGATTCACTCATTTTGCTCCATATGTAGTCACTTGTTGATCTCTAGAAAGACAAATATTTAAGAACAGAGGGAGTAAAACGTAAAAAATTAAAATACTAGAAAACCCAGAAGAAAGGGAAAAGTTCCTGTACTCCGACGCATTAAGTGCTCCGGCTGCTCCCTGCTAAGCATGGCCGCTTGATACAAAACGTAGGCACAGGATGCAAACAGGAAGCTCCACACTTCGACATTTGCAAAAACCACCCCATGTAAGTACAGAATAAGTGTAACATCCACATCACCTAGCTCCAGACCAAGATGCGTTCCCCAAATTTGGAACAGAAGAAACGCGATCGGACTAGGGCTTCCAGCTCCGGCGGGCGGCGGCGGATCTCACCGTGTGCTGCGCAGCGACTCGGGCGAACGAGCTTGCCATGGTATGGACGTTTTGTGCTCCAACGTCCAGCGGAGAAGTCGCCCCATGTCTGCCTCGCCATTCTCCATCTCGCCCCCTCTCCCACTCCACCGGATCTGACCCAACTTAGCGCCATTTGTGTATTATTGTGCGTTCTGGTCCTAATCCTTCGTTCCCTTTATGCTGATTTTATGAGATGTAGCTACTTGAGTCTTCTTTACATTTTTCACAGGGCCAACTGAAGTAACTGGATATTCAGTCTCTTTTAAATTGCTGACATGCTCAGCTCAAGGAACCGAAGCTTCAGACTTCACATTCTTGAGAATGCCATTATTTTGGGAAACATTGGTAGGAACTCCGAAGAACAGCACTGGCTCGCCATTTGGTAACTACATGTTACAGTTTCCTTTTTATCGCTGCAAGCAAGATCTTTTTTATGGCCATATGTTGGTTTTGGAGGATAAATAGAGCTTTAAGTACTACATATTTTACTTTCTCTAAACATAGTACAGAAAAATTCAGTTGCCCAAACCGGATCTCAGGTAGTTCCCATGATTTGTCTTCACTTTTAGTACTAATATCAAGCTGCCCTGAAAACAACTTAGTCTCATCCTCGGTGAAGGAACCAAACAACACAACCTGCATTACAGAAGAAACTATGATGAGAACAAGTGACTAGCTCAAAACTTTAAGCACTAAAACCACTTGTGTCGCATCCAAACAACAACTTTATCAAGATATCAGCGTTAACATTGCTAGAAAACCTGCATCAGTAACCGCTTCTATATCAACTTCACGTCGGTTGTCTGGTCTAAGGGAACTCAACTCTGGATCCCATCTGATCATACACAACTCCTGAAAAAATTAGTGATATAAAATTCTAGGAACTTATTGCCTGATACTTTACATTAGTTTGAACTAATTCATCCACTTGTTCAAGTACCTCGATGTGAAGTGCGTGTTGGCACAATACCGAGATTCATCTACATGTACAGTGTGTGCGACTTCACTAATTTCTTAGAGTTCCCTATCTATTTCTTAGCACCGTTTTCACAACACTATTTTTCTTAGTATTTCGTACATCTAAATGCTAGTGCTTCCGGAAATTGTATCTCTTCACTATTTTAGCAATAAATTGTTTTTATCAGTGTGTTGAGTAGGTGTAATGAAATTCCCAGCTAATATGTGCTGGATAGGTGGAGTAAAATGACTGCACGACATCTTTCCTATGATGCCAGCGGACATGAGCTAGAAGGGTCAGCGACATCTCTTTCACCTGCCATCAAGACATTGTACTCACAAACATGCTCGCTATTCAACTCGACATTGCATACAGCTAAACATTGCAAGGACAAGATGAAATACTTTCACTAAGTTATCGGTGATGCTCTTGCACACTTGACGCAGACGGTGCCGAGTCCATCGGAGCGGACATCATTCATTTTGTGTCAAATCATGGATGAGAAATGTCTTCATTCATGTGCTATATGAACCAAATTCCAATGTTGGAGACTTGTACTACAACATGTACACCTAGTTGAATCTTTTGGTGCATATATGTGTACCTGGTATCTTGGGTTATAAATCACATTTGGGCGCTAACTCTAGTTATGTGCTTCATGTTCTTTATGTGTACTATCACAATTACTGTTCACAGAGTATTCATAATTTTTTTGTACATAAAGATGTGTAAGAACATAGTATTGAAACTGGTATTCACAAGTACTAGTTTTGAAATGCCAAGATGGATTTGAAAGTGGTGAGATGCATTGGCAATGGGTGGTGGTTGATGTGTTCATCAGTTCAAAATTTTGTTTATGAACTTGCTCATTCTTCATTTCTTTTAATTAGCTTTTCCTTGTTAAATCAGCTTCCCAAATATTCATGTCTTGTATTTTTTTCTTTCTATATTATCTTGGAAAATCCATGATGTTACACCTATCATATATTAGTAGCTATGGTATTTATATGTGATGGATGAAGCTGAAAGTATTTTCTTTTGTTAGGGGAAAAGTTGAAAGTGTTAGCATGAATCGATTAGGTACGGAGGTACATGATGTGTGTTCTTTCCGTTCCAAACTGGGCCAGCACATTTTCTTAAGCAGGTGATGACAGCTTTACAGGAATACCATACTTACATGGGGTGTTCTATGCGAATTTTAAAGGATTGGGCGTTTTGGTTCCATCCTGTACCGACATACTTCATCCAACGGATGAGCAGTGCAGGGTGCAGCCGGAGCACTCCATGCATCGGAGTACTCGATACGCTCTCCTACGACCATAGCACCGCATGTGCCCATGGTAGCATCACCACACCAAGGTTGCATCTTTTCGCATAGTAGGTTCCAGGTTGCTATTTAGCCGGCCCTACCTTTCATCCTTGCCATTAGCACCTCTGAATCTTCCGTATCGAGACTGCAATTAATTCAGATCGGAGAGATTATTATTATTATTATTATTATTATTATTATTATTATTATTATTATTATTATTATTATTATTATTATTATTATTAGCAAAAGGGCCCGTGCGTTGCAACGAGAAAAAAAAATCATAAATCTCGAATTGCCATGATCACATTTTGCTACATCACCGAGATACACTATCACTCTTAATTTTGTGTTGTTAAAACAAAAACTCTCAATTTTGTGAAATCATGAATATTTTTTAAACTCATTAACCTATTTAAAATCGTGAATATTTTGTGTTGTGCATTGTTTCACTGTACTTTCTCTTGTTTCCTCCCCTAACCCTAGGGGGCTAGGGTAAATTTTTTTCTTCCAGACTTCACCGGCAATCTCGTGAACCCACCTCCCGTCTGCCTGCCGCTCTGGTGGTTGATGGTGGGCAGAAGAATCCTAGTCACTTATCTCTGGTTAGTAGTTTATAGGTTAGAGTTTTTTAGTCCTCGCGGTTGCGGTGCTCGGGCGGATCACAACGCGTCTTTTTGAGTTTGTCTTCCGGACTTTGATCCTCTTCGAGTTTGTCCGTTTGGACATACTCGATGAAGATCCGACATAGATTTCTGCCGTCTCCTTCGAGCGGCAAAGTTAGGATTACTCGTCATGTGACGAGATTCGGTGTTTGGTGCTTCAGATCTATGCAAAGGTTCAACGGTGACGACTGCGTCTCAAGAATGCCGGTCCTCAGGGCTACGTGCACGAAGACTTTTCAGCTATCATCGACAAGGTCAAACCGGCTCTGATAGGGGATCTCCAACAGCGGAAGCGGTGGTCGTCGTGTGGTTTCGGAATCTCGATGTAATTTTTATAATACCTGAGAAGCATTGTATTTCTGTTTATTTTTTATAATTTATCTGATAGCTGGATCGACGCACCTCCTAGCTTTCTGATCAGTAGCCTCTGACTGTTCGCGGAACGCCTTTGTTTGGAGGCAGTTGTGATCGGCAGCTGGATCGAACCACCTCCTATCTTTCTGACAGTACTTTCTTTTTTTTGCCGATGGTCTATGGGTGCCCATGATACACACGAATCCGGCTGAATCTATTTTATGAACTCCAGTCCTATTACGCCACTAGATGAACGTACCTAGCTACACCTCGGTCGAAGTCATGACCTACTCGTACACACGAACCCAGCATATAAATAAACCAAGGCGGTCGAGGCACTGGCCAAAACAATCCTCCGTACGTACTCACCCACCAGGCCTGCCATCGATCTCCGGCGATGACGCACAGGCCATCACCATCACCACCACCATCACGGCGGCAGCCATCATCACCACGGGCACCACCACCACCACCACGGGCACCATCATCACCATCACGACAGCCAGCAGGCGCCGGCGCTGCCGGGGTTCCCCGTCCCGTACTCTTACCTTCCCACGACGGTCGGGGCACCGCTCCTTGAGCACAGGCCCAAGCCGGACTGCTCCGACTCTGACTGCGACGGCGGACTCTACAACTGCACGGTACGTGATCCAAGTGCCCATGCATAGATATACAATGATGCCTATCAGAGGACTGATTAATTTGGATGATTTGCTCTTTGCTTTTGGTGCAGCACAGATATACAATGATGCCTATCAGTGGCCTGCTTGATCCTGGCCGTGGTGTGCATCCTCGTCTACATGTTCGCCTGAGCCATCGATTGCTACTTCTTCTGATGGCATGGATGGCACACAGCTAGGTAGCTGCTGACTAGATGATGAGGACGTCCCATCGGGAATATTAAAACTTGTTTGAGTGAAGCATAAACGTGGTAGCCATGAGAGGACTGACCAGCTTGTGTGTATGGTGACTTGATTGTTGTTATAGTTTCGGTATATGCGGCAATGTGTTCTTCAAACCATTACTTGACTTTCTCGGTGGTTGATATGCTTGCAAACAACACATGTCTGCTTATTTATTTCTGTATATATATTTATTACGTAGCAATATCGCATAGCCCACATCTTACACTTGAGCAGCAAAGTATGGGAAATACACATGAGCCACTGGGTGCTTCACGCCCCTACATGAAAATTATATTTAGAAAATACCAAAAAAATATTAAAAAATCTGGAATTTGGGGATATCAAACTTGGGAGCCCAATCTATTCCCGTGTAAAGTCTCATCAAGAAAAGACTAGAAAACGTATCTGTGGTGAAGGAAATACTGTCCGAACTAATCCAAACAGTTTTTCTATACATAGGAATTCTTTATCTTTTTTGTCACGGATACTTTCCTGGTGTTTTTTCATGAAATTTCACAAGAAAGTAGATTGGACACCGAAGTTTGAGATGTAAAAATGTCAGTTTTTTTTTTCAAACTTCCTGGTATTTATTTGGATTTAATGTTCATATGGGATGTGGAGCACTCCGGTGTTACAAATCCTCTTGAGAGTGGTTTTTGTGCACCCACGCACATTGCACCCCCGGTGCACCCATGATAAAAAACTTGGCAAAATATTTCAGAAAATTCTGAAACTTTGTGGATGTGATTATGATCAAATGGTTAGGTGCTTGCAAAATTTGGTAGCTAAATAGCATCCGAGGAAATCCATACAGGAAAAACCAAAGTTTGTGCTGAAAACATGCAAATAGTAACGTGGGTGCAGAGCATCATTTGTATTTTTTTTGTATGGAGATCATTTGATATTTATTGGTGACCAAACTTTGCAAGCTCTTAAAACATTTGCTCATAATCACATCCAGAAAGGTTTAGAATTTTTCCTTTTTTTCATTTTTTTCAATTTACTGTTTACTGCGTGGGTGCACCGAAGGTGGGTGCAGTCACTACTTTCCCAATCCCCCTCTTCCATCAAAGTACTCCCGTCAGTACACACAAAAAATTCGATGGTTCTTCTGCCGCTTCATTTGTTGATCTGTTGCATGGAGGGGAGTGAGATAGGGTAACCCTTGGGTCATTTGAGAACCTATTTCTAGGATTTCCTACAAATACTTTCCCACATTTTTTTGCAAAGGGAGATATATATTTATAATAAAAACCATAGTATTACAAGGCAGCCCAAACAGAATAGAAAATTACAGCCTAG